>JALMQS010000117.1:2971359-3191714 GCA_024734495.1 Forficula auricularia
GGTAAAAAGGGCGAGAGGGAGCAAATAAGCAGGTCAGTCGCCAGGGGTGAGAAAAGATGTTTGGCACTGTTGGATCTTTCTCGATTTCAATATCCTTAGGACAAGGTGGAAGGGAATTTAAGGTAGAAAGGGAAATGATCTCCCTTTCCCTTTTTTGTCATCTCATATACTTCACCATTTTCATCCCTCAACCGTTAAAGTTCATATTTCTTGGTAAATAGTCCTTGTTAGTGATTTTATGCTGTTTTTTTTTCATTTATCTGTCTACGGGAATGTTTAAAATAAAATGTTTAAAATAAAATAATAAAGAATTAAAAAAGTACTATCTTACTCTAGAGTAGAGTACTTTAAAATATAATTTTAATAAAAACTTTATTTAACCTTTTTGTGGTCCTCAAGGTCCTTAATTAGCATATTAAATTTCTTCAACATTGGTTATGTCATTTTCAAAATATTTAGAAAAAACTAAAAAAGTACTGAAGTAAAGTACTAATGTTTATTGGCCGATATGTACCAAAAACTAATCAGCGTTCTATTTTGTTAAAATAATGGTAGTTTTTCAATTTCATTTCAATCGGTGCAACGGTGTGGAAAAAATCGTGGACGAAACAAACGACCACACACATCATCCATCCATCCATCCATCCATCCGCACAGACTAAATAAAAAAATTGCACTTTTTGACCTCTGGACGAGACCCCATGTAATTTTTGGCAAAACCGTCACGTGCTAAAATTCAACCTAATTGAATACTACAATTTGTGACTTTAATTAAGACCATAGGTTCCGTAATCTTTACCTGATGAGGCTTTGAAGTCGTGAGACCAATTACAATACTTTACAAAAACAAAGACCTTGATGCAAATAAACATATGCTAACATAATAAAGACGATACATCTGCATATATGATATTATTTATTTCTTCTATAGACTATAGTTTCGAAGACTGGTTCACATCAGTTTCATATGGATGTCTGGAAGCAACATCATTAGGCTTGTCTTCTTTCGTCACTGGAAAGCACAGTATAGCTTCAGTGACGAAGGAACACTAAGTTTTCAATATCCATATGATATTGACTCATGAAAAACATTTATAATTGAAGAAAGACTGATGATGAAGACCAAGTCTTCGAAACTATAGTCTCAAACAAATAAATAATATATATATACAGATATATCATCTGGATATATATGTGTATATGTTTATTTGCATCAAGCAGAAGACAATCTCTTTGTTTCTCTTTGTGAATCAACAACTCTGCTATCTCGGCAAAACAAAACTTTTCAACTATATCACTTTACCTGCTTCGCATTGAATAAAGTAAAAATAAAAGGATGTCATTGTTTTACTGAGTCAATTGTTTTAATTGTGATTGACATATGGTGTAATGAACTATATATTACTTTTTACAAGGAGGTTAAATTCGAAATATTCCCTGAGGAAGCAGAAAATATACCTACTGCGAAACTTAGCAACATTTGGAAAATTTAACTTCTAATTTAATTTCAAGTCCAAGTACCCAATAACGAGCCACAAAGAAAAATATTCATCATGGACGATAATAACACCAATTTTTAATAAATATTAGCCTATAAAGGAAATAATAGCGATTCATATATCTCACCTCTTTGGGGGGTCGGGTAGGCTAGGCGGTAGCTTGTGTCAGCCAGCTAACCCAGAGGACCCGAGAATTCGAATCCGGCTCGAGGCATCCGGCTAAAATCTGACACTCTGAGGTAGAGACAAATTTAAAAATAAAAATAAATAGTATCGTAAATGGCTTATGGCTACCATGGCCGAAAAGCCAAAAAAAAAAAAAAAAAAAAAAAAAAAATATCTCACCTCTAAATAAATGAAAGTTAAGTCTCAGAAAAATAAAATAAAATCTTATATATACTACCTACAGAGCCCTAATAGAGGCTGAAATAAAATGGACCAAGGTATGTTGACCTGAATCGTAACAAAAAGACAAATTCCAAAGTGTCTACACATTACCAAAGGACGGCAACAAAAAGTACCTACACCATGTTTAAAGAAACAAAAACCTGGAAGGTTCAAAAGGATTTTAAAATTTAAAAGGAAACTTACGAGTTGGGAGTGAAAAGTTTATTCAAATAAAATTAATGTTGTGTAAAACAAGTGGGTGAAAAAAATTTAAACATCTGGAGGGTATACCTAATAGGGGGGTGGAAGGAAAAGAGAAAGGGGGTAACGTAAGTCAAGTGTGTCCACACACCTTTCACCAGACTTTTGGATTGCATTAATTTACATTCTTAAGTCTGAGAAACAGACGAATTAAAATACTGTATGTTTGAAATTGTTTTTAATGAAATTAATAAATTTTAATTTATAAGATGCTAGGAAATTGGATAAATAAATTGAATTCAAAGTTTTATATTGAATAAGACGGACGTTTAGTCACTATACTATATATTGCCTCAAAGCACTGTATAAGCTTTTAAATCTCTAAATAGAGATAAATAAATAAATAAATAAAGCAGTGGCGTAGCCATGCCATATATTCAGCCCCTGGAGCAATAAAAATCCGTGCTCCCTCATGCTTTTATTTATACATTTAGTTAATTAAAGAACAGCTACACCCTTTTACAAAATAATAATAATAATAAAATTAACATAAAAAGCTTCTCGGAAAAATCTAGCTCAATTTCTTTTGAACATTTTGTTTAGAAATCATACATTTTTACAAGTTTAAGTGGATAAAATGTTAAATTAATGTATATTTTCTGAAGTGAGAATTATAACAAGTCGAGTGCATACTAAAATATTTAGGTGCTTATAATTTCATTCATTTAAAAAAATATTTTGTATTTTTTTTACTTTGCTTATTATTTATGTTTGCGACTTCTTCAGAGACTTTTTCTTCAACTCAATTGTCTGATATTATTATACGAAACATTGTTTTTTTAATTTATCTTATTATTAAATACATTAAAATCTTATAAATTAATTAAATTATAGATACGATTCACCAAACGAAATTAATAAATTTTACTTATACACTCGGGGTATTGAATTAATTCGAAATTTTCAACATTTTTTTGTGAACACAATAAAACAAATATAGGATACTCTAAGAAAGGAAATATTGATTAGATTTTGGTTGGGGAGAAGAATTTATGTTCCTAGAAGTAACGGGATGAACTCCTTAATTTTTTTTAATGCCATCAAATGCAAGAAGGGGTGCAACAAGAAAATATAGATCTCGTAAGACCCTTGAATTACAGAAGAGAAAGAAGCTAAAGCGTGGAAACGCAGGTGTCTGTGCATACAGGTTTTGAAGGTTTGAAGATTAGAAGTATCAGGAAAGACAGAAGCCGGGAGAGAGTTCAAGTTCCTTGAAGTAATAGAGACAAACTTATTGGCGAATAATCTGCACTTTTCCAATTTAATCTCGAAGGGAATCGGCAAATGAAGCAGTCTTTGTGAGGAATTATTGATTTCAATCATTATCGCTACACACGTAAAAGATTTTTCTGGAGGAATTTATGACATTGTTTCATCGGACACATTTCATGATACAATAGAATTAGACTATGAGATATTCATATAGTTTTTTAGTTAATATACGAATTTATTCTTAAGATAAAAATCCATTATATTTAACTATTATCGAGGGGTGAACCGCGATTGGAATTAAGTGTACAGGTCTTTGGAATTATGTGGAATTATTTTGGAATTCATTAGATAATGCCCCTTCATCTATTGTCTTCTACTTGGAAATGAAAGTGGAAGTGGAAGTAGGTGTCACGATATTAGGTCGCGGTTCACCTCCCTGGCTATTATTATACTGCATCAATAGGAAATAGATGCTCTAGGAAGAATAAAATGCTTTCAGTTCAGCTCAGATGAGTCCTTTTCCTTTATTTCATTTTAGTCAAATAGCTATATCAATTGATTTAAGATTCTCAATCGATAGCATGTGAATAAATTAGAGCCAATTGATCGGCAATCGTCGAGGGGTTGGTTGCAGGTTGCACCTTAGTTTGAAAGAGATTCCGGGAAGGCAGAGAGTGAGGAAAAGAGACAGAGAATATGAGGCTGGTATTTTCTCTTTGAAAAGGACCGGACCCTCTTGGAAAACCGTTGGTTGCTCTCTCGGATCCCGACAGAGTTTTCTTGAAAGGAGAGTCGATTTTCACTTGCGAACGGAGACAGGAGGAGGGACAGGACCAAAAGAAAGGAAATTCATTCTCCAATTGATTCATGTGAGACGGAGGGTGGGTTGTATGTCTGCTTGCTCGAATTCTGGCTTTCCAGCACGTGAATGGCATTACGACAATAACAACAACACGAAACTAGATCTAATCTATTAAAATTATGCTCAATTAAAATGAGTTTCGATTAATAAAGAGAGATAGAGGTGGCAGGCAGGAAGGGTAAAAAGGGCAAGAACACGTGCTCGCTCGCATTGCCCATTTCATATCGAAATAATTAATCCATTTTATTTATATATTAAAAAATAAATAAAATAAAATAAATAAGAGAATTTTATAGCATCTATTTTTCTTAATTAGAAAGATTAAAAAAAACTGAATAATGATAATTAAATTAAAATAGAACATGAATAACAATATCATAAATATTCATCATCTCAAAATATCGATAATTATTTTAAATTATGTGATGATCGTTGTATCAATCCTAAACCAAACTTGCTTCTGAGCTGAGATTTTCTAGTGTAACTTGAATCCAAAATTGAAAGAAAAAGTGAAAACTTTTTAAGACCCTTTGGCATATTTTATTAATTTGGGCATTTTTCTGATAGCAAACAGCTTGAGAAAGAGAAATAAAACATAAATAACAATAATATAAACATCTAGCATGTAATAATATCAGGAATTATTTTAAATTGTGTGATTATCGTTGGGTGTAGGTATAAATCCTAAACCAAAGCGATACATTACTTGTAAGCTGTAAGAATTTCTAGTTTAATGCTACAACTAGAAGCTAAAATTTAAAGAAAAAGTGAAAACTTTTTCAAGACTCGTTACCCTTTGGTATATTTTAGTAATTTGAAAATTTTTGCAAAAGGTTTGAGTTAAAAATGTGAGCTGATATAAAGAAGAGATGTGTAATAAAATAAATTAATAAAAGCTGGTGTGCAAAATTTCATCTTATTAGCTCTTATTAACTCTCTATATGACAATTCGATTTTGTTCTAATTTTTCAACCGAAAGTTCGGAAGCAAGAACACTCAAAAGTAATCAACATTATTTGTTCTGGGAATATTTATATTTCAGAAGCAGAACGAACTTTTTATTAACTTTTCTTCTTAGGCTATTATGAATATCAAAGTCCAGACACACAAACAGATATAAAAAAAAAAAAAAAATCATACTTGAAATTTTCCCTACGTTTCAGAAATCATTAGACATAGAATCTATACAAATGTGACAGAAGCCTTCAGAAGCTTATAGTCTCTAGCAAATATAATTATGTATATAAATAAATAGTTGTATGTTTATTAACATCAAGCAAAGTACATTATTATTGATTTCCGTTAAAAATTGACAGCTCTGCTATTCTCGACAAAAAAATATTTTTAATTTTATAATAAGCGATTCATAGCTACATGCGATATACTATCTTACTTAACCTTTAATTTGGACAAGAGTTTAAAAAAATGATTTTGAATTAAAATATTTAAGTAGACTAAATTAAAAATTAAATTTATATTGAATACCTGATCAAAATTACATGTCATCTTGTTATTTAATTCATTTCAAATATATAATATAATAAGTAAAAGATATCATATTAATTAATTTCCTCTTGTTTTATTTAAACAATAGACAAGAATGCTAATAACGCAACAATAGATCGTATTTGATTCAAATATTTAAATTTTTCATGAATCAATGCAAAAAAGTTTTTTTTTTTTTTTTTTTTGGCTTTCGGCTTTCTAGCCATAAGCTAATTACGATACTGAGTTATATTTATTATTTTTTTTTAAATTTGTCTCTACCCCCGGGAGTCAGATTTTAGCTGGATGCCTCGAGTCGGATTCGAACCCGGGTCCCCTGGTTGAGCTCGCTGTCACGCTACCGCCTAGCCTATCTGACCCCCCAAAAGTTTTGCAAAAAAGTTAAAAAAAATAAATAAATAACGAAACACTTATGATAAGATTAACTGAAAAATTATTTCTGGTTGGGCCTCCCGTGGTGAAATTAAAAAATAGTTTAACATTTATTAGTTTAAATAAGTGCTGAAAAATAAATAATTTCACACACGTAGGTGATATTTTTTTATAGGTATTTTAAAATCTTATTAAAAATATGAGGTGATATAAAGTAAAAGGGGACTCTATTAGTGTCGCTACAATGCATGTCTGTCTGTTCGTCTGTAAAAGTTGAAGCTCATCATAAAAACTAAATAAGAAGCAAACCGGAAATTTATTTATATTTATATAAGTATTCCTTTTCCTCAAAGTAAAAATTGTATTGGAATTTTAATGAAATCATTATTTTGTAAAGGGTCAAATTTTTAGTCGGGGCCAAAAAAATTTATTTCGCCCTGAAATGACGTTGTGAGAGAGTAGAAATATTTAGTTGATTTTTGTGCCTGTTTGCATTTAGAAAATGGCTTGACCCAAAACTATGAAAAAATGCAATGAATTCCCTCATTCTGTCCTTATCAATGACAGATAAGAAAAAATTTGATATCGTAAGTATTTTGGAAGTTCTAAAGAATCGAAATCTTCGGTATACGGTCAGACTCGCACATGGCTGGCTTATTATAATACTGTGTAGCTTCACTTGCATGTTTTGATCCTACATAAGAACTCTCGGCTAAAGCAATGATATAGTACTACATGGAAGAGGAATTAAAGGGTTCTAGATGAAGATGAAACGGACGCTAGCTGAAGGAAAATCGATGGAAGAAAAGAGGTCGAATTGAGGTCTTTAGTGTCTTGTAGTTTTAATTTAAAAGAGTTCGTTCGTTGAGTGAGTTGTATAAAGCCTGAATTCCAAAAATTTGCCAATTGCAAAAAGAAGGATTCAATAAATCAAATTTAAATTTAAGACCTCTTTTCTTCCATCGTTTTCCTTAAAGCTTTAAAAATTATTATTTTTACTTTACCATACATGTGTAATTGTGTATTGTAATCGTGCATGAAAAAAGTGGTTTTTTTAGTTTCTTTTTTTTTCAAAATATCTCAAAAACGGCTGAAACTATTTTGATTAAAAAAATTGGGCGAACCCATCGCATTTAGGTCTACAAAAAGCCCTAATAAGTGAAGACCGAAAAAATTATATTTTTCGAGATAATAATTGTTTTGTCAAAATGTCTGTTAGTTTTCTTAGTATGTGCGTTACCAAATTTTTGTGGACGAGCTAGCTCAAAAACTAGTGTGAATGTCAAAACCAAATTTCATACGTAGTTTTGGTGCATTGAGATTAAGAGCTGATTAGATTTTGGTAGATATTGACTCAAAATTAAGGGTGGTGGAGGGGAGGTTAAAAATTAAAAATCTAGTCCATTAGAGCAAACTCTACCAAATTTTAAATACATTATCAGTGGAACCCGGAAGTCTAAAAATGCAAAAACTAACCACCCAAAATGGGAGAGGGGGGGGGGTCAAAAAATGAAAATCTTGGCCCTTGTACCTAACTCAACCAAATTTTGTATACATAATAATCCGTGGGCCCCCAGAAGATTAAAAATGCAAAAATTAACCCCTACATGATTATAAATAAGTTTATTAAATATTAAATATAAGAGAGGGGCCAGGTTTTATGGTAAATTCATGTGGATGGCTACATCAGAACGTGCCAATTTATTTTTTTAAATAATAATACATTTTTAGAATTCTTAATATTAAATTTTACTATGGTCATTTAGGTTGAATTGCTCTTGTTTTTGTTGTATGGATTTTTTTTTATTTTTTGTTTTTTGTTTTGCTAGAGAACATTCCTCAGCCGAATGAAAAAGTCTGGTCCGTTTGTTCGTGGCTTAGAAAAGTGTGAATTCCTTTTCCCATTAGTAGCAGGTGAAATTCCCAAGGTCCAGGGTTGTTTATCTTCATTTTCTTTTTTGCACCCCTCTACTAGCCACGTATTTTCGCATAGATATATCTCTTTATATATATATATTTTATTTTTATCATTAAACACTTTATCAAAAAATTTAAATATATTTATAGGGGACATGTGGATTCTCACCTTTCATGGGAAAAAATTTTGGCTTATTGGTTTCTCATCCTTTGCAATGCAAATGCCCTCAAGTGGGTGGAACGACAGGGTGTTCTTGTGGCATCATGGGGGGCTCTTTAGTAGGAGAGCACTTGAGTTCGACTGTCCGTGACTTTATTTTTCAAGCAGATGGCTTAATTTCCATGTCGGTCTTCTTCCCATGAGAAGAGTTTGCTAAGACAACGTTTCGGCCTTGCAAGACATATGTCGAAGGCACTGAGCCGAATCGAAAACGCACCGGGAGACAACAGCAGGTCGAAAGTCAATTATCAACCGAAAATATGCATTCTAATGAAGTAGCACACTTTGCACTTCCTTGTTGTTCTTTTTTTCTTTATCTTTAATTTCCGAAAACTTCTGCTATTAAAGGGAAACGGTTTTCGTTTATTTAAAAGGAAACATTTCTATACTCATGGTCTATTTTAAATTTTAAATAACTGAAAGATCAGGTGCCAAATTTTTGTTAAATTTGGTCATTTTATTATACTAGAATGTTCTAATTAAATA
This sequence comes from Forficula auricularia, assembly GCA_024734495.1. Taxonomy (NCBI): domain Eukaryota; kingdom Metazoa; phylum Arthropoda; class Insecta; order Dermaptera; family Forficulidae; genus Forficula; species Forficula auricularia. Next base: position 2,980,082 of record JALMQS010000117.1, read on the forward strand.
TTCTTATAATAAAAAATTTTCTTCGAATAAAATATTATAATAAAAAATCTATATAGGTACCCTGATTCACGGATAGCAAATATAGTATATAATTTCAAAACTACTTATATGAAAATTTAATTGACTATAGTAGAAGAAACTTTACTCCATTCCGGACCAGGAAATCGACCCTAATTCGGGATGAGAAACTTTAAGATGAAAAAAATGAGACCACCCTTGATAAAATTGGGGTGTTTGTGGCTCGAAATTCAATACACTAATAAGAAAAAATTATCCGGAAAATAATATTAAAAAAAAATAAAAAAAATAAAAAATAAAAACTTATATTATAACTAGGAGATTTTTCAAGTCTCGGTACGCTTTCTGTATATTTTAGTGATTTAGCAATTTTTGTCAGAAAACATTTTGAACTATAGAAAGATGAAAATTTTTAGATTTGTAGTTTATTTTTACAATCTACTCTTATCTTTACTATCTAAATTAGTCATCAGTGTTGAGATATTACTACCAAAATAGGTAACATTTCGACTCATATCTCTTGAATTCTTTTTCTAGTACAGTAGAAGTCATTTTTTGATATAATTGAAATAGCATACAACAAAGATATCAAATAAGTTATTTGTTAAAGGAAAACATTTTTTTGTTTTTGTTTCCGAAAACTTCTAAGAATTATTTTCGTCCCTTTTTTTGCTCCCTAAAAGGGTTTATCGTAGAAATAATAAACAATTTAATTAGACTTTTTATTTACTGCTATAATGAAAAAACATGTAAAAGGAATTTTAACAATAAAGCGGGTGGGATAGGGGGTTCCGTAGTTTTTTATCTGTAATATTAACTACTTATTTTATAGCAACTAAAATAGTTATCCTTGAAAGTTCCAAGCTACTTTAAAAAAATTTCGCAGATTTTTATCAGCAAATGTTGTGGAATTAGATGGGGAAGCACATTGCCAGCGATATATTGAGTTCAGAGCAAGTGAATATAGTAATTTTCTTTTTAAAAAAATTTGGTAATTAATCCGTAGTGTACCATATTCTGTAATGTAAATTCATTCCGTGTTGGAGACCACTCTATTAAAGTTTTATACAAAAACGGAAAAGTATTACTGTCAATAGAATGTCTGTATGTTTGTCTAGTCGCCCGTCCGATCGTCAGAGGATTGTAGCTAGTAAGCTAAATAAGATACAGACTTACAAATTGATAAATTATATTATTTTCATTTTTTATCTTTTCATATCTTCCAAAATGCCTGAGATAACAAATTTATCGTTGATAAGGACTGAATATTGGTATCTGCGATTTAACCCCCCTTCCCCCTGTAGGCACCCCTGATTTTTGTAATACTTGTCGGGATCAGAATTGACTTAGCTTAAAATTATAAAAAAAAACAAATTCGATTATTCTCTTCTATCATAATAAATAATAATAAGAAAAAAACGATGTCTCGTGAATTTTAGAAGATATAAAATATGGATCCCTCAGTATTCGAGTTCTACTCGAAAATGCCCGATTTATTTCTGAGTTTAAATTTCCATGTTTAGATAATTTATTTTGATTCTCCTTGTATTATTTGTCATAGTGTGATTTTGATTAATTTGTTTCAATATTATTTTCATAAACAAAAGCGTAATAAAATTATGAGATTAAATATTTAATATGAATTTAAAAAATTTATTTACACAGTATCGAAAACACTGGGAAAGACAATTTTTAAAGTTTGGAGGAAGTGCTTGAATTATTTGTTCAATTTTTCTACACATTTATCATAGAAAAAAATCAAAATCATTCCTATAAAAATTCATCACAATAGATGTTAAATTGTAGAAACACAAAAAAAACTACAAAACTGTGACAGACGGACGGACAGACTGACATGACGTAAATTGCTATTCTCTACAAAGAAATAGAGATTTAATAAGTTTATTTCGTTTGTTTTCTCATTAAATATAATCAAATATATTGTGAAGAGTTCTTAAAATTCACAAAGCTAGACTATTAACAATTATAGATATCATCTATAGTGAGCTAAAATCAACAAATTAATGTTTTTATCATAAAGGCCCTGGTCAAGTAAATTACTCACTCTTTAGAAAATTGTTTTATCCATATAAGCATCGCTCAACAGTCCCCAACATAAACTCCTGATAAAAGTTCTAAAATTAGAAGTCCATTTGACATAGACTAAAACCACTTATTTGTTTTTAATTAGACTAAATAGAATCTAGACAAAGAAATAGAGAAAAAAACGAGAAACAATTCATAATGCTATAATTTCATAAACTATATGTGTAAATAAATTTAAATTAATTTCATTTAAATTAGTCAAGAGCATTCAAATGACAAATATTTTAAAATAGGAAAGATTTATGTATAATCAAATTGGATTTTTTGGGATGATTTGAGATTTTTTGATTTGACAATAAATAAATAAATAATACTTAAAAAATCTATAAACAAATATGAGCTGAAACTTTGTGGGTTTAAAATGATACTTAATTTTTTTATTCACAAAAAAAACTTCTGAATTATTTTAATTGGCCAGGAATATTTCAAAGGAAAAAAAACAATAATAGACATAGAATCTATACAAATGTGACGAAGCCTTCGAAGCTTATAGTCTCTAACGAATATAATTATATTGAAGGAGACAATAAAGAGTGTCTTCTGCTGGAATTATAAATTTTATTTATAACGAGACTATAGTTTCGAGGGCTTTGCCCTCTTCATCTGTCTATTACAATTGATTCACAGGAATTCCACCGAATTTCACAGAATTCCTGTGAATCAATTGTAATAGACTAGTAATAAAATTTATAATTCCAGCAGAAGACACTCTTTTATTGTCTCCTTCAATATATAAAAATTATGCTACCCTCGGCACAAAAACTTTCAATTTGAATATAATTATGTATATAAATATATAGTTGTATGTTTATTAACATCAAGCAAAGTACATTATTATTGATTTCCGTTAAAAATTGATAGCTCTGCTATTCTCGACAAGAAAATCTTTTTAATTTTATAATAAGCGATTCATAGCTACATGCGATATACTATCTTACTTAACCTTTAATTTGGAGAAGAGTTTAAAAAAATGATTTTGAATTAAAATATTTAAGTAGACTAAATTAAAAATTAAATTTATATTGAATACCTGATCAAAATTACATGTCATCTTGTTAATTAATTCATTTCCGATATATAATATAATAAAGTAAAAGATATCATATTAATTAATTTCCTCTTGTTTTATTTAAACAATAGACAAGAATGCTAATAACGCAACAATAGATCGCATTTGATTTAAATATTTGAATTTTTATGAATCAATGCAAAAAAGTTAAAAAAAATAAATAAATAACGAAACACTTATGAGTAAAATTTAGGGAACGCGGTGTTGGTTTATAGTGAAACATTGTTAAAATTAAATTAGGTTGGAGTTGGTAAGATAAACTGAAAAATTATTTCTGGTCGGGCCACCCGTGGTGAAATTAGAAAATTGTTTAACATATTTTGTAGCTTAAAAAAGTGCTGAAAAATAAATAATTTCATACACCCTCCACCCCTCGAAGGGCATATCTTTTCATAGGTATTTTAAAATTTTATTAAAAATGTGAGCTGATATAAAGTAAAACGGGATTCTATTATTGTGACGATTTGAGATTTTTTGATTTGACAATAAATAAATAATACTTAAAAAAACTATAAACAAATTAGAGCTGAAACTTTAGTGGGTTTAAAATGTTACTTAATTTTTTTATTCACAAAAAAACTTCTGGATCATTTTAATTGACCAGGAAATTCTCAAAAGAAAAAAAAATCATTTGATTTTCCTAAAATGTCTCAGCCAGAGGGCTTGAAATAGAAAATTTAACGAGTTGGAACGCCAAATTGCAAAGTAAAATAAACCAGCCAAGTGAGAATCGGACTTGAATAACGAGGGCTCCGTATTTTAAATATTTTAAATTACTTAAGATATCAAATTCGTTTTTATTTGATGTCGTTTACGAGAGGAAATTTACGAAATTTGTTTCTAATTTTAAGTTAAGCCATTTCTCAAAGACCACAGGTAAAATAATCACCTAAAAATTGCCAATTTGGATCTCTCTTACACACTTATTTCAAAGTGAATTAAATAAAAAAAAATATTTAGCCTAATTATTCTACTTTAATCATTTTTAAATAGTGGGGTGTCGGTTCAAAGTAACACATTTTTATTAAAAAAGTAACTAAATTTTCAAAGGTAGGTTTCACAAAATATTTTGTAAGACCTACCGTAAAAATTTTACTCACTTTTTATTCTACTTTATTTACTTTACAGGAATATCTCACACTCTATGATAAAAAATATCAAATTGACAGTTTTTGCCGAAGTAGCAGAATTATTATAATTTTTCTTTTTTAATTATATTGATGCGAGAAGGAGATACACTAGAAGGTGCATCCCTAAAGGCCTGTATGGGATGGCCCCTCCATCGTGAAAAAGAACAGAGTAGAAGGAAAGAAGCCGGGATCACGAGCCAAATCTCAGAAAGTTAGATACAATCCAATTTACTAAGTTTTTTAAGGACTTCGAGCAGTGGTAAATTCTCCGTGCGATAAATTGGGTTAAATTTATCTCCCACTTATTTATAACGAGACAATAGTTTCGAGAGCTTTGCCCTCTTCATCAGTCTATTACAATTGATTCACAGGAAACTATAGTCTCGTTATAAACAAATTAAAAATTTATAATTCAAGCAGAAGACATACTCTTTTATTGTCTCCTTCAATAAAAAAATATCTTTTATTTTTACCCTTACCAAAATAATAATTCGATTAAAATTTTAATACAATTAATAATTTTGGGAAAATTGAATACATATAAAACTTGCTACTAAAAATGCTTTGACAGACCAACAGACAGACAGACAGACATTTTATCGCGACATATTTAGGGTCGCCGTTTTACTTTTCAACGTAACACTATAAAGATTTAATAAAATTAACATGATAACATAAACTAAATTCTAATTTTTTAATTTTTTTTTTGAAAAAATTAATTTTTGAATTTTCACACAATTTTTCAATATTGATATCTAAAGATCCTATCGGTATTTTTTGTTCAATCGATAATTTTTTTCCGCTACTGATATAATATAATGATTTTAAGGGTAGCAATAAACGCCAAGGGGAATGGTCCTCCTTGTTCAGGTAAGATCCAGGGTTGTTTTGTCCGTTAACGTGCAGTTTCTCTTGGAAGGCATAGACGAGTATATATATATATATATATATATAATTTGCCTGGGTATTTTTCTCCTTGGGGCTGACTGAACGTTAGCTCCTTTATCTTGAAGGACAGCTGGGGCTAGTTGACGCCTCGGTCTTTTGTCCAGGCTCTTTAAACTTTAAAGACCCTTCTTATGGGAGGTCTCAATACATGCACATATTCATACTTGGCATTGCTAAACGGCCCCTGGCTGCCCTGGGCCCCTAAAAGAAAGGGAGGGAGTCAGTCCTCCTTACAATTGTCCGTCCCCCGGCTACTTTCTTGCAACAGTTCATCCACGTTTCAAACTCAATGCCATTCGAAATCACACAAATTTATCTTAAGTGTTTTCAGTTTTAATTAATAAATAAAATAAATTTGATTTGGAATTCTGTCAAAGGGTGAGTCTTATTTATTTATTTATTTTTATTTGTTTTATTATTATACTTGATTTTTTAATTTATTTATTTATTTAATTTTTTTATTTAACAAATGTCATACTATTTAATTTATATATTTTTTTTTATTAAATGTCTTAGTTGATTAAAATAGTGATTAAATTCGAATATATTTTAATAATTAAAAAAAAGTAAGGTTAGAATAATTTTCATTTTTTTGAAAATATTTTTTTATATAGAGTAAAATGTGATTACTGTAATTAGTAAATATATCATTTGAAAGACAATATCATAATTTGAATGAATAGATAATAGAATTTGTTCAGTTACTAAATAATATTCCCCAAAATATTTTTTTCTTTTTATGAGTTTTTTAGCATTCAATATGGCTACCATTTTTGTTAAACTTTATTAAATATTTCTTATAAAATATACTATAATTAAATTTATTTGTATTTGTGATTATATTTATTTTATATATTATTTATTTTTTGTTTTAAAAAACAAATAATTTAAAACAATAACGTGAATAAGTAGTTTTATATTTTCAAACCAGAGACATATTTTGAGAAAAACCAATTTTCAATTATACCTATTTTAATGTCACTTAATCTAACATCGTTTTTTATCAATATATTATTTTATTTTCTACTTTTATAAAATTTTGTAAATATTCGTATAAAATAAATGAATTTCAGTCAAAAGTATTTTGATGCTTATTTTAGGGATTTTTTTTTTTTTTAGGAGCTAGAAGGGCGCCTTTAGCCCACCTTTTTCAAAACCTACCGAACCCATGTGAGCAATCACAGGAAAACTTTTTTTAATAATTAATAAAATATTTATATTTATTTTGCGTGCTTTCATTAATTATTTATTATTTATCATAATCGTAAGGAATTAGTTTAAAAATGTATTATTTTTCGCCCTTTTGCCTTAGGCTTTTTAAATAAATTTCATTTTATAATTGGACATATTTTTTTTTATTAATAAATGTTAAAAAATTTGCAGAATTTCGCATATTTCCACGTTGAAGCCTTTTTGGAAACTTTTCTTTCAGGAGTTACTTTTGAGTTCGCAGTAGTTTAGTATAGCGAATCGCCTCAGAGCATCATTTAAATAAATAAATAAATAAATAAATTATCCCAAAATTTGATTTTTTTTTAATCCCACCTATTATTAGTTATTCTGTAAAATTTCATTCCCATTTTTTTAATTACCATATATAAAATATTTTTTTTTTTATAACTAAATATTTTGGAGCTTAGCTGATTGCAAAACCTTACCTTTCTGGAGCATATGTGCATTTTTTTATCAACATCGGTACCAGCGTGAGAATTTTCAGTTACCAAAGATTCGCACACTTTTTGAGTTAGGGTGTCTATCTATTTCAATGGAAAATTTCACCTTCCTGATCTTTTACATTTTAATATAATGTATTTCCTTCCCTCTTGACCTGAGAGGGGGAATTAGTTCATTATTCTTATCCTTACACCTGGGTCTTTCTGAATTGCCATATTTAGAATTTTTAATTTTCTCAAATAATTCTATTTTTTTAGAACAGTACTTCCCATCCTTTTTTATGCCACGGACCCCTACTTAAATCTGAAAAAATAATCCGCGGACCCCCGAAATTTTTTTTATATCACCTGCTTATATTTTATCACAAAGAATAGTAACTTACTTCCAAACAGTTTTTAAAAATAAAATAAGAAAAACTATACATAGAATCAATTTAATGAGATGGTTGCGGTTGCATGTTTTTATCTGGTTCAATTGCAGAAATGCTAACTCGCAAGGTATCTTCGAAAGTCTCCGTGGAAAGGCATGATTTGTGCTTATTTTTTATTAAAAGTAATGACGAAAATGCTGTTTGGTATGTAGTCGTAAAAGGAATTAGAATTACCAAGGCTTCTTTTGCAATAGACGGATATTCTTACTGTCGCCTTGTCCAAAATTCTGGAATACTTTTTTCATTATATTCCACTTGTACTTTAAACTAAAAAATTTTCTCGGACCCCCGCGAAAAACCAGGTTGAGAAGCACTTTTTTAGAATATAAAATTTTTCACTATATAAATATCTGTCCACTATGGGCGGAGAAATATAATATCGTGTATTTATTTGTATCCATGGGAAAGAACAAATAACTCATTTCTAATAAAAATTATTAAAGATGAAATTCAAGTCTGCGAAACTAATTAAGTAAATTATATATACATATACACAGAGGCGTAGCCACAGGAGGGGGGTCAGAGCCCCCCCCCCCACACAAGGGCAGGGCTCATAGGATAAGTAACAGCAACGACAAACCGTTTCTTATGGCACTATCAGTAATTAAATATATTTCATATGTTTAATCAAGAATTATGTTCTTTTTTTAATTTATTAAAGTACCTTTTAAGGAGTTAGGTGTTGGTTCTAGGTGAAACATTTTAATATAATAATAAAACTTGAGCAAGATGCGAGGTAGGTTTCACAAAAAAGAAATATTGACTCCTGATGATGGGCTAACCCCCGAAATATATCGAATTCAAAACTCAATTTTGTTTTATTTCTTTTTTGTGAAACCTACCTCGCATCTTGCTCAAGTTTTATTATTATATTTTTGAAGTACCTTTTTAGTCCAGTTAAATTGTTCTCTAAAGGGCCCCTCGCGGGAAAGTTTGGGGTAGTTCTTGATATTATATGCTTTGTGGTGTGCTGAATCCGAATCTGAAGTTTGCTAACAAAATTCCGTGACGGAACATTGTCAAAAATGCCAAAAAATGTAACAAAATCTCATTTTTTGGCGTTTTTTTGCTTATAACTCGAAAACTATCAATTTTTCGTAAATAACCTTCCTTTTCAAAATGAAAGTTTATAAAATTTGATACAAAAATCGAAAAAAGTGCTAGTTTTTTGGATTTGCGGAAACAGAAAAAATACGCCAATTTTCAACTAGCGCTTGAGCCCGAACGGTTGGTCGGAGAAAAAAACCTAAGTGAATAAATTTGTAGGAAATTTTATAAACTTTCATTTTAAATTGTGAGGTTATTTACGAAAAATTGATAGTTTTCGAGTTATAAGCACAAAACCATCAAAAAATGATTTTTTTTTACCTTTTTTTTGGCATTTTTGACAATGTTCCGTCACGAAATTTTGTTAGCAAACCTAAGATTCGGATTCAGCAGACCCAAAAACATAAAAGGTCGAAGAAATTACAACTTGCCCAAAACTTTCCGGTTAAAAACACAATTTAACTGGACTATTTGTTTTAATAAAAAAAAAATTCCCACTAAATATTTTGCTTTGTGGATTGATACCCCCATGGAAATTTCCTGGCTACCCCACTGTGTATATATATAAGTAAATATATGGTATATGTTTATTTGTATCAAGTAGAGATTTTCTCTTAAGAAACATTATAAATCGACATTAATAATAGGACTCCTTTTTACGTTTTTAAGTTACCTTAAAAAAAAACATAATACCTAAATGCAATTGGAGATAAATTACATTTGAAGGTTTCGATGTCTTGTAAAGCAAGGTTTTTATTATAATTTGACAAGAATATTTGTTGTTTATTGTAGTTTATAATCTGACCAAGTCCATATAGGCGAAACCTGGCAAAATAAACTATTATATGATTTTGAAAAAAAAAATTAATTAAATATTAAACTATTTCTATTATATGAACTCAAGAGTTAACGTTTTCTACTCTTTCTACATGTCTTATGTCTCTTCTGTCTTGGTTTTCCGATACACCAAATTCCCCCACCCGACCCCTTCTACCACTCTTTTCTGGTTTTAACAAAAGATTCTCAACTCTAGTTTTTTATTTCATTATTTCTCCCTTTACCCCCCCCCTCCCCCCATCCCTTTACCCTCAGAGCAGAACAAGCAAGGTGAAAAAAGCATTAGAATAGAAAATGCGCGCTCTCAACCCTTGTAGCAAGTAGCATATTCTACTCGTATATTCAATATCCATAGAGCAGTGGTTTGTCCCATTCATTCATATTCAATAATCACTCTCGGTTAGTCAGTGAGTCAAGTTTTACTAGTTAAGCATCTGCTTCAGAGTTCACTTCACTATGAGAGGAAGTAGGAGATCTTATCAGTAAGTATCATAATAAATATATTATATATTTGATCATTTTAGAAAAGAACAATCACAAAATGGGAATTTGTTTAAATTTTATTATTCTTCAATAAACTTTAGTAAAAAATAAACAAACTTTATTTATCTATTGATGAGACGAGGTGCAAAAGGATAAGTAAAGTATAAATTGAGGACGTTATAATAGTATTCTAGATTTAAAAGATAAAAACGAATGGTTGAATTTTTAAAGGTTATATTGGGAACGAAGGAAGTTGAAAATCCGGAGTTTAGGATTCGGGAAAATTTGAAACAGAATGTGTTAATAACGTTTTTAAGTCATGGAAACAGGGCCGGACCTTGAATCTTGCGAAATAAGCGACAGCAGAAGGCGCAAATTGAAGTAGGGCGCCAAACAATTGCCCATTAGTCTATTACAATATACTACAGGTTTATTATCAATGAGGTGGGAGACGTCAAAATATTATTCTTCGCACAGTTAAAAAATGTATAAACCGGCCCTGCATAGAATTGAAAGAATTCTAACTGAACTGTTGTAATCTATTCCTATTGAATATTTCCCTATTGGTCTACTATTTCCCCAAGAACCTAAATTGGAACAATATATTTTCCATCTATGAATTAAGTACGTTTTATTTATTTTTTTTTTAATTTCTCCTTAAATATAAAGTAGATATCTAAAGAAAATGTCCACAACTAAATCCAAGTTAAAACTTAAAGAACACGGTGAATAGTGAAACATTTTTTAAATTTTAATAGGTTGGAGTTTTCTTGGTGTTTCACAATAAGCTGTAAAACACCACCAACGCCAATCTAGTAAAATTTAAATCTAAGTTAGAATGATTTTTATTATATGTTAGATGGGTTGTATTCAGCGCCTTGGAAATGAAACCCAGTGCATTTCGGACCAAATGGCTTGTCTTCCGAAGTGAAACCAAATCTGACATATACACATACAGCATATTGAAGTAGACAATAAAAAAGTTTGTCTTCTGCTGGAATTATAAATTTTTAATTTAATTATAACAAGACAATAGTTTCGAGAGCTTTGAATTAATCCTGTAGAATCGATTCTAATAGACTGATGAAGAGCGCAAAGCTCTCGAAACTATAGTTTCCTTATAAATAAATTAAAAATGTATAATTCCAGCAGAAGACACACTCTTTTATTGTCTCCTTCAATTCATAAAAATTCTGCTAATCTCGGCAAAAACTTTCAATTCAATATACAGCATAAATAAAAAAATTTTATTCAAAGAATTAATCTTAATCATTAAAAAATTTTGCGGTCAGGTGGTTCAAAATTTAAACATATACAATCAAAGCATGTTTTGTCATAAATAGAATTTGATAGGATTTGAATTTATGAAAATTTTCAAAAAAAGAATGACTATTTCCGAAGTGATGATAAAAATTTAAATTGCCCATATTAACAGAGTTAAGGTTGCTAAAAATAATCACGATAAATTGTCAACTATATATTTTATATTTTCTTCAGAAATCTTAACTCTGATAATTTAAAATTTTATAAAATGAATTTAACTTTCAAGGACATCATAGATATTAGAGAAATATTTTTACATTGCATATCAGAGAGGTTCGTCCCCTTAGGAATCGAACCCAAGCGCTAACTAAGCTTGCCGGGCCAGTAGCCAAACCCTTAAGACAAATCTCTCTCTGACATGCAACATATGATAGATATTTTATTTATAATTTATAATGATATATGATTAATTAATTTCAAACAGATTATCTCAGTGTTTTTCTAACAAATAGTCAGAAAACAACTCAATTAATGGCTTACAGATGCTTATATATTATATTATAACTTTGCGCAACTATTTATATGTAAATCCTTATTTATTTGTATTAATTCACTAATTTGGATTGACCATATGCATTAATAATAAAAAAATATATTACTAAGTCCCACATTTCTGTCAAGTTTTAAAGGTAGTTGTTTCACCATTTGGGTTTTCTTAGGATTTTTTTGAGATTTAGACAGATTATTATTTAAATACTTCTGCATCGATTGGTGGCAAAACGAAATTTATGAACATTATAGTTCCGGAAATAGTAATTCCAAAGATAGAGTTTTTCAGACTCTTATACATTGCACTATACGGGATATCGGAAAGTTTACATACATATTTAATTATAATTAAGAAACTCTTCTTACCATTGTTATGAAAAACTAAACCAACATTAAACAATAACTAATACAGTGAAAACAAAGATTTAAGTATCTTTTTGGGTGTCTTTTTTGAAAAAGAAGGAAATTATTTAAAAAATCAACCTAGTATATAATATTATTAAATGAATTTAACTTTAAAGGACATCATAGATATTAGTTGAAATATTTTTACATTGCATATCAGAGAGGTTCGTCCCCTTAGGAATCGAACCCAAGCGCTAACTAAGCTTGCCGGGCCAGTAGCCAAACCCTTAAGACAAATCTCTCTCTGACATGCAACATATATAAGAATTATAGCTAAAGACACTCAAAAAGATACTTAAATCTTTCTTTTCACTGTTAAAATTTTATAGTTAATATTACACAATTTTGCATAGCTCCCCTGAAAAAAGAACGTATAATATTACATTTTTGCTACTAGAGATACTCAGAGTCGTGATCTTTTATTTAGGTTAAGAATTTACAACGGATATACGCTCTCTTTAAGGGAAAAAATATTGGCAGTACGTATAGGCAGAAAGTTGATAATTGAATTATGAATTAAAAATGGCTCACAAATAAATATAATTTCGTGTATTTATACTATATCGGGGGAAAAAGTCAAAACATTTTTTGAGACTTAGTACACTCTGCACATTTTATGGATTTCTCAATTTATTCGTAAAAAGAAAAATTTGACCTAGGAAGTAGAAAATTTTGATGTAAATTTGTGGTCAAATTTAGGCTTTTTTGATTTTCAACCATAAGTTCTGAAGCTCTAGCAATTGTTCGTTTTAGAAATAGAAATAATTTTGCTCCAGTTCAAACTTTCTACGAATAATCATTGTTAGAAAAAATAATGTTTGAAAATGATTTTTCTTTAAGATATTGCTAATCATGAATAACTTAAAAAAAATGAAAATGTATGAGTAAAATAATTAAGAACTATAATTCAATACGACGGACGCTCGGCAGGAGGTAGCTCTTCGAGCATACTGATTAATAAAACTTTTAAAAACATGGTAGATTTGATGCTTGTCAAAAAGACAAGGTTCGGCTTAAACCTCCTAAAAAGAGAAAACAATGAGGTTGTCCTACACTTGATGCAAATATAATGAATATAAATATGTGTTAGGATGCTCCTTATTTTTGGATATTTTGAATGTTTACGCTGACAGGGTCTATCTCAATTTAACCTAGTGCGATTAAGTTTCCCATCATGGGTTTTTGGCATTGAAAGATCAATGTTTAATTCCGGCCAAAGTAATGGCTCAAAATATTTGAAACTCTGTAGACTATATCCTTACAATTGTAGCTATCCCTCTGAATTTTTACATATTTTTAGCTATTACAATTTTGTAGTTATATCTAGATAAAATACTGCTATATCTTAGCATTAGTAAGTTATAGACTCCAAAATTGTAATTGCTAAAAATCTGTAAAATTCTGACAGATAGCTAGTATTATAAGGATAAAGTCTACCGAGTTTCAAATTTTTTGAACAATTACTTTGGCCGAAAAAAAATTGATCGTTCAATGCCAAAAACCCCATGTTATTTAGATGGGAAACTTAATCGCTGTGTAGCACTAGGTTAAAATTGAGATAGGGACTTGAAACTTGTGGGATATTTTTTTTTTATTTATTTCTAATTATTTGAGCCCCTGTCAGCGTAAATATTCAAAAATATCCAAAATAAGGAGCACCCTAATATGTATATGTATATTTGGATCAAGCAGAGGAGAACCTAATTGATTTCATAATGGAGGATGAATAAAAATCATTCTATTCATTGATTTCACTTTATAAATCAACAAAAAGCAACTCTCGGCAAAATAAAATCTTTTAAATTAAAGCACCTAGATTAGACATTTTTAATAAGAATATCTCATCAGAATGCATGACTTTTCGACATCTATTTCTGGCGTCTAAAAACATGATCTTAAAAAAAAAAATTCAAAAACATGATCTAATATCTACCCTAGAAAATGCAAAAAAGCCAGCCACTCCCGTTAAAGCTTCTCATTTTTCAATTCGCTCTAGCCCTTTGAAAGGTGTTCAATTAGCACATTGTGTAAAGACGTTAGCTTTTCGTCCCTTGACCCCCTTGTCCCCGCACTCACACTGGCTTTCCTTTTCATTGAGTCTTCAGAGTAACGTACAAATGCTAAGCAATCCGGCACATGGCATATGGCTCGTTTTTCGGGCAGGTCGGCCGCCTGCCTGCACATGGCTCAATCCGTTTCTTCTTGGCATGTGTCGTCAGAGGGGGGCTTAAGTTCATTATCCTGGCCAAGGAACCATCGCCAAGGAGTTCAGCTTCAATGAATGATTGATTGATTCAATTGTTCTAGTGATAATTAATCCATCAAATGTAGTAATTTGATATTAATAATCTTGGGAGGGATATTCAATATTATATTTAGAGTAGCTGATATATTACATTATCTAGTGAAATTGATAAGTACAAAATAAGAAACATTTTGAAGATTTATATACAGGGTGGGCCATAAAATACTACCACATTTTGAAGAAGTATAAAAAATGAAAAAATTTAACTAGAAAAAACTGAATATATTTTTGAAAATAACATAAAATATTTTTTTTAAATGTTTTTAAGCATTATCAGACAAAAAAAAAGGGGGGGGGGTCAAAAATGAAAATTCTAGCCCATTTCTACCAAACTCAACCAAATTTGGTATACCTACATATTCTGTGGGGTCCACAAAGGTTAGACTAGAAATACAAAAACTAACCACCTAAAACCTAAAAGGGAGTGTCAAAAATGAAAATTCTTGACCAAACTCAACCAAATTTTGTATACATATTCTGTGGAACCCCAGAAGGATAGAAATGCAAATACTAACCAAATTTTGTATAGATAGTTTGGTCGAAAGGTCTAGAATTTCCATTTTGACCCTCCCCATTTTGGGTGGTTAGTTTTTGCATTTCTAGCTTTTTGGGGGTCCATAGAACATGTATACAAAATTTGGTTGAGTTTGGTCAAAAGGGCTAGAATTTTCATTTTTGACCCTCCCCCACATTTTGGGTGGTTAGTTTTGCTTTTCTAGCCTTCTGAGGGTCCACAGAATATGTATACAAAATTTGGTTGAGTTTCTTCGATAAGGCTAGAATTTTCATTTTTAACCCCCCCCCTCCTCTTTTTTCGTCTGATATAATGTTTTAAACACATTTAAAAAAAAATTATTTTATGTACTTTTAAAAATATATTCAGTTTTTTTCTAGTTAAATTTTTTCATTTTTTATACCTCTTCAAAATGTGGTAGATCTATATGCCACATCCTGTATAAAAAAATTAAAATATCTATTAATAAAAGTGGGTAAAAAAGTGAATTATTTTAAGATTCGTATGATTGTGACAAATTTTGAAAATTTGACAATTTTTGTCAGCTGATGGTTTTAAGTTAGAGAGATAAAACTTAACACATTGTGGTATGGTTTATTAATTTAACTCAATTTCAGCTAATCTAATAGTTCCTCATTTGACAATTTGATTTTTTCAACCAAAAGTCCGGATGCTAGAAAAGTTTATCAGTTTTTTGTTTTAGAAATAATACAAATATTTTTGTCATCTGAAGAGATTTTCTACTACGAGCTTCTACTCTTCGAGTTATTGTATGTATCGAAATCTAAATAAAAACTAATAAAATAGTATTCGAGAAAAAAATAAATCACGTTTTAGACCAGGGGTTGTCAACCAGGGTGGAATTCCTCCCTAAGGGCCAATTTTAGTATTTCAAAGGGAAATTAATCTGCGTTCAATTTTCCCACAATTAAAATTAAAATACTTTACCCATGATTCGCATTGGATAAAGTAAAAAAACAGAAAAAACGGGATAGAATTCCCCCTTAAGGCAGAATTTCAATATTGAATGGGGAATTAATCTGCTTACAAATTTCAAAAGTTTTAAAGAACGTATTTTAAAGAACTGGCAAAAACAACATCAGCTTTCTCATTAGGTAAATATTACTTATCTCTATCTCTAATTTAAATATGATATCTTGTATTTTCAATATTAAAAGCATATTATTTGAAATAGACTTTTTGAGTTAGAAAATCCTAGAAAAGGGGGGAATGCATTCTTACAAAAATCCATCATTCGAAGAATAAAACGTTGAGAACCTCTGTTTTAGACATTTCAACATAATATATGGTAAATACCACGGAATTAAAAAAAAAACTGGCTTAGGCGGAGTTAACCCGCTTTTGGCATTCGGTTGTAATCAAATATTTCAATAATTTTAGTTTTTTTTGTCATGTGTTAGTTTGACATGCAAAGCTATAATTTGCAAGGAAAAAAAACCAGCTGTTGCATTTGCAATGCATGCGTTTTTACAAGCTCGGATCATTAGAGGTCGTTTCGGAGACTTTAACAAACTTAAAATCGAAAGGAAATCCATTAAAAAGAAATTCACCTGAATGAATAGGTCGATCTTATTTAATTAATACTTATTGAGTGATTCATCTTTCCATGCTGAAGTTGGCAGTACACAATTAATGAAGTATCTAGAATGTATCAGTTAAATAAATTCTAGTACAGGGTGGGGCAAAAGTAATCACCCTATTGGAAAACGCTATAAGAAAAGTAATCACCCGATGTTCTTTTGCTGTATTTTTTTAATGAAAAACTTTGATTCTGCTTGTGAAATTTGTTTATATAATCCATTAGAATTTATTCCATCAAGTCGAGAAAGTGATTACTTTTCTTATAGCGTTTTCCAATAGGGTGATTACTTTTGCACCACCCTGTATAAGAGTTCAAATTCCCGATGAAAGTAGACTTTAAATTTCTAAGAAAGTTTGTCATCTACTAGATCCGAAAGAGAATGGATTATTTTTATAACTAAATGTATATGTTAGAAATCTGGAATTGAACCCGAGGGAATGAAAACAACCCTTCTGACATAAAATTAAAAATAATAAATTCCATATCTTATAAATTCTACTCTCTAAAAGGCGGAGGTTACACTGGATAAGAATTCGTACGAAAGTTTATTCTTATGAGCTCGTGTGAAATATTTCGTTTGAATTCGTACGAATAGAGCGGTTACATTGATTGCGAACGTGGTAGTGGTTCTCAGTATACAATTTTTCTCTTTCAAAGATGGATCGACTTGGTGAGATTGAATATCAACGGATACTCCGGTCGTAAAATTTCTTTTGTTGCAAAATTTGGGTTCATAAATATTTGGCATCAAGAAGTGAAAATGGGGAATTTGAGAGGTCATTTGAAGAGCTTAGACAAAATGATCAAAAGTTCTCTGAATATACAAGTATGGCATCATCTACGTTTGATTATATTTTGAAATCTGTTGAGATGAAACTTCGAGAATATTCAAACTTTCGAGAGTGCATTTCTCCAGAGTACAAATTGATTGTAACATTACGCATGGTTGAATGTGCTTTTGCACAAATTTCGGACGAAAGCTGATGAAAAATCAAATTATTTGATAGGATTGAAATAGTTGTGAGCGTAAGAACTCGTAAGAAAATGGTGCGAGCAATGTATGGTAAACACTTCTATTAACCACAATGTATTTGTTTTCTTCTGATGAGTTCGTATGAACTCTTACAAAGTCGTAAGAATAAATTTTTATACGAATTCTTATCCAGTGAAACCTTAGCCTGCCAGAAAGAAAAGTTAACGAATGTCTTTTCTAAATTCATAGGCCTTGGCACTTTAGGAATGATTCTTGACTTTACCTCAGTAGAACTAATGAGATGTAAATATGCATTCTTGAAAGGAAGAGTATTCAGGGGCTGGGATCGATCCGAATCTGATTGCAAATAGTGTTAAAGTTGAAGGGTTGAAGAAATGCTTGGAGGGCTGAAAGTATTATACTGGTCCAGACAGAAGCTCCGGATAAGATGAAATTAAAAATAGACCACAACAATCTTAAAAGAGAGACAGCGAAAGGAATCAAATTGAAGGTTAACATTTTACCCAAATTGTACTGATAGCCTATATCAGAAGTGGCCACAACGTGGCTCGCGAGCCGCATGCGGCTCTTCAGTCAATCTCGTGCGGCTCTTGAACCCTCTTGAATAATACTGATTTTAAAA
This sequence comes from Forficula auricularia, assembly GCA_024734495.1. NCBI lineage: Eukaryota > Metazoa > Arthropoda > Insecta > Dermaptera > Forficulidae > Forficula > Forficula auricularia. The sequence goes on from JALMQS010000117.1 coordinate 2,998,079, forward strand.
AGTACAGGGTGGGGCATAAAGATGAAAAATGAAAATTCTAGCCCTTTCGACCAAACTCAACCAAATTTTGTATACATATTCTGTGGGCACCCAAAAAGACTAGAAATGCAAAAACTAATCACCCAAAATGGGGAGAGGGTCAAAAATGAAAATTCTAGCCCTTTCGACCAAACTATGTATACAAAATTTGATTAGTTTTTGCATTTCTAGCCTTCTGGGAATCCACAGAATATGTATACAAAATTTGGTTGATAATAAAACTTGAGTAAGATACGAGGTAGGTTTCACAAAAAAGAAATAAAACAAAATTGAGTTTTGAATTCGATATATTTCGGGGGTTAGCCCATCATCAGGAGTCTAAGAAAACTGATTATATATTGGAAAAATAGTTTTACAAGTAACAATTTTTAAAAAAATTTTAACTGTATGTGGTGAGGGGAAAGTAGATTCGACCTCAGCCTTCGCAATTCACTTACATGAATCCAACCATTCAACCTCTAATAATAACCCTATCCCCATTCATTTCGAAAGAAAAGGCCTTAAATTGGATCTCTTGGAATCCACCGAAATAAAAATAGCCCTCTCTAATAATTCAAATATTTTAAATAATCAATTGGAAGTGTATAAAAATACAATTATTGATTATATGTTATAATAAATTAACTAAACATTCCTTCCATTGTTCGCACATTGAATATACTAGGGTAATTGTACTCTCTCATGCACCTTTCCAGTTGTACCTTCTCAGGTACTTGTCCATTCGTTATTATAATAGCACGTATAGCTTCCTTTTAGCCAGTTCAAATCTCAATAGAAAATATTAATTCTTAGAACAACTTCTCCTCTTCACCCCGAGGTAGAGACAAATTTAAATAAAATAATTAGTATCGTAAATGGCTTATGGCTAGAAAGGCCGAAAAGCAAAAAAAAAAAAACTTCTCCTCTTCCCCCTACTTTCCCCTCACCACATACATTTAAAAAAATTTTAAAAATTGTTACTTGTAAAACTATTTTTCCAATATATAATCAGTTTTCTTAGACTCCTGATGATGGGCTAACTCCCGAAATATATCGAATTCAAAACTCAATTTTGTTTTATTTCTTTTTTGTGAAACCTACCTCGTATCTTACTCAAGTTTTATTATTATATTAAAATGTTTCACCTAGAACCAACACCGAACTCCTTAAAAGTTATAAATTTGGTTGAGTTTGGTCAAAAGGGCTAAAAAAAATTTGACCCCCCCCTCCCCTTTTTTTGTCTGATAATATTTAAAATACATTTTAATTTTAATTCATTTATTTGATTTTCAAAAATATATTTAGTTTTTTACTAGTTAAATTTTTTCATTTTTTTATATCTCTTCAAAATGTGGTAGATCTTTATGCCCCACCCTGTATAATAATTAAATTAAAAAAATAATAATACAAAAATTAAATTAATTTGTAATGTTATATGTAGAGCAAAAATATATATGTTACTTCATTTATATTTTATAAAATAAAAAAATCTGTCTTTTTTTTAATAAATCATTAATTAATCTCCAAACAATGTGGCTCCCTTTGAAACAGTTTTATAAATTTGCGGCTCCCAAAGTTAAGGTTAGTGGCCACCCTGGCCTATATAAAGCTAGACAATGACGTACGACCAAAATTTAATCAGCTCTTAATCTCAATGCACCAAAGCTATATGTGAAATTTCGTTTTGATATTTACACTAGTTTTTGAGCTAGAGCGTACGTAATAGGGTAAGGTACTAACTAACAGACATTTTGACAAAATTATTAATATCTCATAAAATATCATCTTTTCGATGTTCACTCAATAGAGCTTTTTTGAAGATCAAAACGCCATGGTTTCGTTCAATTTTTTTTTTCATCAATTTAGTTTCAGCCGTTTTTGAAATATTTTGAAAAACTTTTTTTATTACAATATTTGACCATACATCCTGGATAGTACAGTATCAACTAAACAATGACAAATATTGATTCATTAGATGCATCGGTGGTTGAATTGTTTATCACAAGAAAAGCTTTCGCTGAAACCACATAGATTGGAAATTTTTGATAAGATATTTTCTTCAGTATGGATAATATAGAGTTAACTGAAATTGTATAGAAATGTGTTATTTTTGTTATTAAATTTTTCTTTTAATATTTTCAACCACCTCGAATAGTCCTTTCATGTGCAGGTGCACCTTTCTAGCCAGGGAGCACTTTAAAAATCAACAGGTAGAAGACACAATGTCCTCTTCGTTTTCATTCGCAGTATTCTATAAAAATTTCGTAAAACGTTACAAAGAAAAAAAGCCTTTTAAAGGCGTATTTGAAAAGATTGTTTGTTATTTTGCAAATATAGCGGTAGTTTTTTCAATTCTTTGTTATATTTTAAAATTTCAGTGGATTTTAAGGGTTTTAGCAATGTCGTAAACCAGATTTGTTATTAGGAAATTATTTAAAATTTGTTTGTTTTGGATTTGGTGGTCAAATCGGTGAGTTGGAGAAGAATTCTTTTGCGTTAGCGATCCATGATAAAATTAGGAATTCAGTTTAAATTTTCTAGTTTATTTTCGACATTTCACCTTCTAATTATTATGAAACTACTTTCAAATGATAAAAGATTTATGCCAAGCCTACTTGTCAAGTTGACGAGAATGTCATTTCATTATAATCCTTTAAAATTTATTATTATTAAATATAATATCTGCAAAGTTTCTGAGTATATATTGGTAAAAATGTAGCGAGAAATGTGTATTTGATGGAAAATCTTTTATCATCTTACTTTTGAGTGGATTTTGATGAGGCAGTCCAAAATTCAAAAAAGAGAGATAATTTAAACTCTTTTAAAAATCTTTTTTTATTCAAAAACCGACGTTTCGGAGGTTTATTCCCTCCTTCTTCAGGGTTTTGAAATGTCAGTGAAAAAAATTCAATGAATATTAAAGATAGTTTAAATTAGTATCTCTCTTTTTTGAATTTTGGATTGCCTCATCAAAATCAGTACGTCTCCAAAAATACTTCAATTTTATCTTAGTTTTTTTTTATGAATAAAAAAAAGTTATATTAAATTTTGGTTATATCGATTGAATGACTGATTAAAGAAACAAGGGTCCAAAATAACTTTTAATCAAAAAATGTTTCATTTATTTAATTATTTGTTTAATAAAATAAAAATAAAAAGCAATTAAATACATATTTAAGTATTTTCTTTTCTTAAATATCTAATTTTAAGAATTTAGAAAAAATACTTTTCAGGAGATTTGAATGCCAGAAATGTTTCTAGGCTTCCATTTAAAAGTAAAATGAACCATATTAGTGTCTGTCTGTTCATATATGTTAGAGTATTGAATCTCGTAGATTAAGAAGATAGATACTTAATTTTTCACGAAATCAAAAATCCTACTAAAATTTTAACCAATTTTTTTTTCTAGAAGTACCAAATTTTTGTTGAATCGAAAATAAAACACTCTTAAATCATGAGGTGTAAAGAATCTCTGTAAACATTTTCTTAAAATAGAATTTGTCTAAATTAAATTTAATTCATTTTAAAATGACACTGGAGGGCTCTAAAGTGGCCATTTTTGGGTGATTTTGTCCCTTCGGCATTCAGAAGTTGCTTAACTTAAAATTATGAAAAATTCAACGAAAAGACTCATTCTCTTGTTAAGGTAGTTGTTTCACCATATGGGTTTTCTTAGGATTTTTTTGAAATTTAGATAGATTATTATTTAAATACTTCTGCTTCGATTGGTGGCAAACCGAAATTCATGAACAATAAAGTTCCGGAGATATTAAATTCCAAAGAGAGAGTTTTTCAGACTCTTATACATTGCACTATACGGGATATCGGAAAGTTTACATACATATTTAATTATATAATTAAGAAATTCTTCTTACCATTATTATAAAAAACTAAACCAACATTAAACAATAACCAATACATATTTTAAGAAAATTTTAATTCATAGTTACAACACTGTTTCTGAGATAATAATGAATAAATAATGAAAAATGTACACTAAAAAACAAGCTGGAAACGCACACTGAAAATATCTAGAATCGATAGAGTTTTTCTTTAGGAGACGGACTGGTATAAATATGCAATTGGATGTTGATGAAAGCAGTCCACGGTGGTTGTAAAAAAATAAGACTATAGAGGTTTTATTATTTTACATTTATTTGTTAAACCGACGTTTCGGAGATTTATTCTCTCCTTCTTCAGGGTCTATATAATTGAGGGGAAGACGAACATTAATTAGTATTGGGATTTTTACATGTCATTCATAATATAAAACAAAATAATATACACAAAACAAAAATAATAATCATAAATCTACTTACAACAAAAAGTCAATGAAAGTAGTTCAAATCATAATTACTTCCTGTCTCCTTTGACAATGCCAAAAAAACATTATAAAAAATTTTCATCTCGAATAGAAATAAAGTAAAAAGCAATTGATGATTAATATGTTAATGAGATATATATAAATGAATGAACGAAACATCGGTTTAACAAATAAATGTAAAATAATAAAACCTCTATAGTCTTATTTTTTTACAACCACCGTGGACTGCTTTCATCAACATCCATATCTAGAATCATTTGAGACACTCCTGAATATAAAAAATGTAAAATATGTATAATAGAATAATAAAAAAAATTAAGTACTATACTATTTCAAAGTTACAAAACCCATGAAATTTTAATTATTTGTCAAAAACCTATGTGGCACATTTGACAATTTCTCGCGGTACACTGACTGGTATGCCGCGGCAAACAGGTTGAGAAACAATGGTTTAGAGGTTTAAGATAATGTATTCTTTTGGGATATTTACAGCCTCAATCCCAGACCTGTTTCTTGTATCCTGAAATCGATGAATTGAGCTTAAAGGGTGATAATGGAAGTTGCAACCCTCTCTAGTTACAAGCATAACTGGACAAAAAGTGTATATCTACAATTATTTTATTAAAATGGACAGTTTTAATCATTGAATAATTTTTCTATATTATTTATTTCTCGTTTCTGTTAACTTTTGACCATCAATAACGACCGATTGGACAGGCACGTGTCCTTTCACATAAATTGCAAAAAGGGGAATTTCGCTGCTTTTATTTCTTCCAAAAAAAACAACAACTGGGCGTTACTCTCATTTCCCTTTAATTTAGAGTTTGCTCAAAGGGTTTAAAGGGTTTAAAAGGGCTCAATAACGACCAAAAAACGAGCCCTTTAAAAAATAAAAAGAGACTGGCTGCTTCTGCTACTAAGGCTATCATATAATGAAGGATTAGGATTCACTCAGTTGAGATAGTAAAAAAAATTGCGAATATTAATCAAACGGTCAGTTCGAAAAGAGAGAGAGAGAGAGTAATGATCCGATTTAAAATCCACTCATGTCTCAATTACGATACGTTTGCATAATTATTATGCTTTCCTGGCCAATTTTTGTGTTTTATCAGTCGACAAAAAAAAGGTAATAATTGTAGAATGGATGATTCAAGCGGAATTAGAAAATAGAAAAAAATATTGCGTTTGCATTTGGTGTAGATTAATTGAGAGTGTGTGCCAAAATTTTGATTGATGTATGACATTTTGGGGCTAATTAATTGGAGATTTAAATATTTATTTAATAATAATTAAGTACTTGCATGGAAAATCAAAAATAAATATGAATAATTTTCATAAATAAAGTTCATTGGCAATTTATTTTTTTTCTTTAAGAAAAAAAAATGTTGAAAGTAGGACATAGCAGTAGAATTAAAGTTCAATTAATGTTAATGTGTATTTTTAAATGATAAGTATGCAAAAAAATTGCGATTCATTTTCAATTTTGCATTTGAGAAAGAATGAATGGGTTTTGAAATAATAATAAATTGGAATTTACAATTACTGGTAAAATTATTAAATTTTTCATGAATTGGTTGTCGAAAGTCATCTTAATGAGCTGAAGAATTTTTACTTTACCATACATGGTATGGTCAAGTATTGTAATCGTGCATGAAAAAAGTGTTTTTTTTTCTTATTTTTTTCGAAATATCTCAAAAATGGCTGAAACTATTTTGATTAAAAAAAATTGGGCGATACCATAGCATTTTGGTCTACAAAAAAGCTCTAATAAGTGAACATTGAAAAAAATATATTTTTCGAAGAAAATAATTGTTTTGTCAAAATGTCTATTAGATAGTCTGTGTGTTACCAAATTTTTGTAGACGAGTTAGCTCAAAACCAAATTTCCCACGTAGTTTTGGTCCATTGAGATTAAGAGCTGATTAGATTTTGGTGCATATCGACCCAAAATTAAGGGGGAGGGGGGGGGGTTAAAATTTGAAATGATAATATCTAAAAAAAACAAGAAAAATGAAATATATTATAAAATGAACCTATAATAACGAAAATATTTTTTTTCTGAAGCCAAAATTAGGATGGGGTCAAAAAATAAAAATCTAGGCCATTTGAACAAACTCAACGAAATTTTATAATCAGTGGACCCCTAGAAGTTTAAAAATGCAAAAACTAACCTCACAATATGGGGTGGGAGGTTGTACCAAACTCAACCAAATTTTGTATACATAATCTAAAAATCCAAATACAAGAGAGGGGGCCCGGGTTTATGGTAAAGTCAAGTGGATGGCCACATCAGAACGTGCCAATTTTTTCAGTTTGAAACTTTCATCTATTGTCTTCTACTTGGAAATTAAAGTGGAAGTAGGTGTACACGATATTAGGTCGCGGTTCACCACTCCGGGTGTCAAGTAGATTTTTTCAAAGCGATAGAAAATTATATTACAACTGATGGAAATATTTGACGAAAATTCAATTGAGATTTGATTAAGATTTGGGGATTATAAATTTTCTTCCACCAACAAATTTAATACCTACGTGGAAGTATCAAAGGTGCTAAGTGCCATTTTTTCTGAAACTTTTCGGAAACCCTCGGCAATCTTCTTCTATGAAGGGCTTCATATAAAAAAAATATTATTATTTTAAAACTCACCACGGAATCCAGGAAAAATTAAATATCTCATATTTTAGTGTTAGTGGGTTCCTCACCTTTTATTAGTCGAGGCCCCCTTAAAATCCGAAAGTATATTCGCGGTCCCCTTAAAATCTTAAAATACTTTAAGTACTCCCAAGCCCGTAATTACTCGTAATTACTCGTACACAAATTGTAAACCTAGACTTATAAAAAATATGTATACGGTTTTATTCAACTAATTTTGTCTGTCTGTATGTTTGGGTCAAATTTACCTAGGCGCTTAACGTTTTCATTTAGTTTGACCATGTTTAAGAATATTAAGATGTCATTAAATTCATCTGTCACTTACATATGAGGCATTCCACCCCACATCGGACGGTTTGAAAAATCATAATTTTTGATTTCCTTCATTTTTTCACATTTTTAGTACCCATCAAAAAACTCTTCCTAGTAAATTTTGAAATTTTTTTGATCACCTATTTAAAAGATATCGAATTTCCGTTTTTCGCTCATAACTTTTTTCAAAAATAGTCCAAATTCAATTATTTTTTGTTGTTGAAATTTTTGTTTTTTTACGTACATTTTATAAAAAAATACAAACAAATTATTTAAAGTGTTTTTATAAGCGATTTTTGAGCTTGAAAATTTTAATCTTGTTTTTGAAACTATATGTATTATTTTTTTTTATAATTTTTTATTTTAATTCTATTTTAAAATTCATTCTACAAATTTTAAGAGCCGGTTGATAGGAAATTATGATAATTACTATTTTTTTTTTTTTTTTGAAAATTTCGAAAATAATTTATTCGCTATTAATCATTATTAAAACCACTTTTTGGTATTGAGTTCTCTTTTTTTAGTGATTTTGAATTGATTTTTATCGTTAACAGGTGTTTAAAATAAATAATTAGTATTTTAGTTTGTTGATAGAAAATCAAAAATCGAAAATTGAAAAAAAAAATAGTAATTATCATAGGACCACTATCAATCCGGTCTTGAAATTTGTAGAATGAATAGAAGTTTACAATAAAAAATAATCAAAAAAATCGAAGAGTACATACAGTTTCAAAAACAAGATTAAAAATTTCAAACTCAAAAATCGCATATAAAACACCTTAAATAATTTATTTTTTGTATTTTTTTCTAGAAAGTAAGTATATAAAAAAAAAAATTAAAAAAAAAATTGAATTTGGACCATTTTTGAAGAAGTTATGAGCGAAACCCCGAAATTCGATATCTTTTAAAAGGGTGATCAAAAAAATTTCAAAGTTTACCAGGAAGAGTTTTTTGATAGGTACTAAAAAATGTCAATTTTTCAAACAGTGCGATAAGGCGTGGAATGCCCCAAATGTATCACTTATAAAAACTAGTAACATATTTTTTTTTATTTATTTTTTTTATTTGTAAAGATATAAAAACTTGAAAAATTCTAATATTTTCGCGGCCCCCCTACATACTTTCCGCGGCCCCTCTGTTAAGAATCGCTGCTCTAGGGTTCCTCGCTCTACAAAAGGTTGAGAAACACAGCTATAGGACATTTCAGAGTAGATAGTAATCAACTAGAAAGAGCAACATAATTCTAAAATGTTGGTTTCGAGCTCCCTACTGCCAGTTTATGATTTGATTCTCGACATTTCGATTAACTCTAATAAAAAATATTTAGAGACTGAAACGAAGATTTTATCTGTAGATTCATTTCTTGTGCGTGACTCGTTTAAAGAACGGAAACAACTCTGCTTACTTTTTTTTTGTTTGAGGTAGTTGTTTCGAGACAATACTAGCAAAAAGTTAATGCTAGAGTATATAGAACAGACAATAAGGATTCATAATTAATGAGCTCAAAACTTTTTGCTGTTTATGTACCGATTCTAGCCAATCCCGTGCTTGTTTGACAAATATGGCAACACTGTCCGAGGTTGTATATATTTTATCATAGAAATGTCAGATAAAGTACATTATAAAGGGAGATTTATAAAACAAAAAGTTCTTAATAAAGGGATTGAAAGCTGTTGCGACAATGGCTGAAGCGAAAAAACGTAAAAAAGTACTAAAGTTAACCCACTTTTTAGGTTAAATAAATGCGTTGTTGCCAGCTTGTTTTTAGTGTAAATTTTTCATTATACATTTTTAATTATTATCTCAGAAAGTGTGTTTTAACTATGAATCAAAATTGTCTTAAAATATGTATTGGTTATTGTTTAATGTTGGTTTAGTTTTTTAAAACAATGGTAAGAAGAGTTTCTTAATTATAATTAAATATGTGTGTAAACTTTCCGATATCCCGTTTAGTACAATGTATAAGAGTCTGAAAAACTCTATCTTTGGAATTTAATATCTCCGGAACTATATTGTTCATAAATTTCATTTTGCCACCAATCGATGCAGAAATTATAATAAATTTCAAAAAATCCTAACAAAACCCATATGGTGAAACAACTACCTTAAGTATAATGATACATATGGGTTAGATCGTCTATGGTAAAATTTGAAAATTTCCTTTTTATCTCAAATTTCGAGCTTCCTAAAAGGAACAAAGTCCAAATAAATAGTATAATATATTTTTATTATTTTAGTTATTTTCTTTAGAATATCTTCTAAGTGAAATAGATAGAAAACCTAATCACTGGGTTTGTTTCTTGTTTTTCTTTTTTAATGACTCAATCACTCTTTTGTTCAGTTGAATATATTGTAATAAAGGGAAACTAATAAACTGAAACAAACAAAACGAGTTTGAAGACCAGTCTGTTAGAATGGATGAGGGAACATGCAATTTTTATTTTCTTCTCTCGAAGCTTTTCTAATCAGCCGATTGATGATTTGGAAAAGTATACTCTCAGGATAAAGTATAAGAATTAATTTAGAATTCCGCCGAGTAAACTCGCGAGCAAATCCACTCAACGGAATTTTTAACAAATTATAAGTAAATTTGTTTTTCTAGTATATTTATACTCTTGGGTCAGGATGGAGAATCAGCTGGACCTCAATGGTTCTTATAAAACGGTAGTCTGGCTAAGTATTCTCTAAAATTTCGCTTTATAAAAACATCTTTGAATTTCTCTTTGAATTTCTTAAGATTAATTTAATTAATTGGATAATTTTCTATATTTGTATAAATATACTAGAAAAACAAATTTACTTATAATTTGTTAAAAATTCCGTTGAGTGGATTTGCTCGCGAGTTTACTCGGCGGAATTCTAAATTAATTTGTATCATCTCTCTATGTAAGAATAGACTTGTAAAAGGCGTCTGAATCGAGAGAGTAATATATAAGAACTTGAGATGCCATGTCCCTCTGGGTGGTCCGGGGTGGGGTATCATGCGGGCTATACGCGGATTGATACCGGGTAACACCTAGATGGACCATATCTTTTTTCGCTCTCTTGGTTCAGGATGGAGAATCAGCTGGACCTCAATGGTTCTTATAAAACGGTAGTCTGGCTAAGTATTCTCTAAAATTTCGCTTTATAAAAACATCTTTGAATTTCTCTTTGAATTTCTTAAGATTAATTTAATTAATTGGATAATTTTCTATATTTGTATAAATATACTAGAAAAACAAATTTACTTATAATTTGTTAAAAATTCCGTTGAGTGGATTTGCTCGCGAGTTTACTCGGCGGAATTCTAAATTAATTTGTATCATCTCTCTATGTAAGAATAGACTTGTAAAAGGCGTCTGAATCGAGAGAGTAATATATAAGAACTTGAGATGCCATGTCCCTCTGGGTGGTCCGGGGTGGGGTATCATGCGGGCTATACGCGGATTGATACCGGGTAACACCTAGATGGACCATATCTTTTTTCGCTCTCTTGGTTCAGGATGGAGAATCAGCTGGACCTCAATGGTTCTTATAAAACGGTAGTCTGGCTAAGTATTCTCTAAAATTTCGCTTTATAAAAACATCTTTGAATTTCTTAAGATTTATTTAATTAAAGTATAAGACACCAATAATAATAAACTGATGTGGCCATCCACATGACTTTACGTATGGTAAAGTTTGACCCCTCTCTTATATGATTAATATTTAATAAAATCATTTATAATCATTTAAGGGGTGGTTAAAAATAAAAATCTAAGACCTTGGAATAAACTCAACCAAATATTGTATACATAATCAGTTGGCCCCCTGAAGACTAAAAGTGCAAAAGTTTAGTCTTCTGAGGGCTCACTGATTATTATTTTTTTATTATTAAAGGGCCTCCACATCTCCCCTTATAGCCCTCCGATCCTCCCACACAGGATAGGGTTGAGTGGCTCAGGGTGTGGCCACTGCAGAACGGTATGAAACCTTACTATCCTGAGGCCAAGAAGATAATAATAAAAAAGTAATACCGCATATCTTCCAAATAATAAAAACAAATAAATAAGTATACTGGGAAAAATAAACAAATAAATAAAATAAAATAAAAAATAAATAGTTAGAATATGGCACTGGGTTTGAAGAAATTGTAGTTAAATTAAGTAAAAATAAATAATTAAAAAAAAGATCAATAAATAAGTAGGCAGGAAGCTGTCATAGTCAAGGAATAAAAATAAATAAATAAATAGGCAGGCAACCGCCATAGTTAAGAAAAATAAATAAATATTTCACTAGGAATATAAGCTACTGGATAAAATATAAAATAAATAGATCAGCGCTGAAAAATTTTAAGGCCAAAACGCCATGGTTTCGCTCATTTTTTTAATCAAAATACTTTCGGCCGTTTTTGAGATATTTTGAAAAAACGAAGCAAACAAAACACTTTTTTCCATGCACGATTACAATCAATACCGTCTTCACCATAAGGGCACACGGGGCCCGTGCCCAGGGCCCCCATTCTCAGGGGGCCCCGAAGGACAGACAATTTCTCTCACACATTTATTCTCAAAACATTTTTGTCGTGCACATTACACTTGACACATTAAATACACATTTAAAAAAACGTTCGGCAGCATACCAAGAAATTGATAGTCGATTTAGTTTTCTTTGTCAGTTAACAAAAATCGAATCTGGTGAGTTGACCAAAAAATGCAAAGAATTTGCAGAATTTTATCATGAAGACATTAATGCAGATGAGCTCAAAACAGAATGTTTTCATTTAAGCCAATATTTAAAAAACATAGCAAAGCAATCAGCGGATTTAAATATCTCAACCTTAAATAACCTAATAAAATCAGATAAATTGGAAGAAACTTTTCCAAACGTAGAAATTGCTACAAGAATATTCCTTTTCCTAATGGTTACCATTTGTAGCGGAGAGCGGTCATTTTTGCAGCTTAAGAGAATAAAAAATGAATTGCGAACAATAATGTTACAAGAACGACTGAGTAATTTGTCAATTATGTGCATAGAAAGTGATATCCTTCAAAAAATTGACTTTAAGGATATAATAGAAGATTTTGCTCAACAGAAATCCCGAAAGAAACCGTTATCGTAATCGTAACCAAAAAACCAGCAGCATTCTAATATCATTGATGACATATTATATCATACTATATTTGATTACCTATAATAAATGGTCATACTTAGTAAAAAAATGTTATTATAATTCGCTTTTTTTACTTTCCAAAAGGGCCCCAAATTCTTGTGTGCACAAGGGCCCCAGCCTAGTTTAAGACGGCCCTGATTACAATACTTGACCATACCCTGTATAGTAAAGTAAAAATTGTATATTAATGACATTTCGGTTTCTACTTCTGTATTTTCAAGTGTTAAATGAACACAATCCTTAATGAAAAGTATCAAACAATCAAACTAAGCTTCATCTCTTAATTTATTAAGTCTCTAAGGTATTTATTTCGCAACAAAAAGTTTTAGCCTCGAAACCACTCTATACGAATGAACGGTGCTAAAATTTTAGGTTATGTTTTTTTAACGTGACTGTACTTTTCACACTACTATATTCCCGTTATGATCGATTCCAAGCGACTGTTCTTTTATCCCCTTCACTAAAAATAATCGCCCAAATATGTTTTTTTTTTTTAATTAAAACTACGAGGTAAATAATTTCAATTTTTTTTTTTTAAGTTACTCCGAATATATTATTCTAACAAATATTAATTTTTCATCAAGATGGTGAGAGTCCTTCAATGAAAAAAAATAAAATAATGATCATTTTCCCACCCTTTCCCAATCTATCATATGTAAAAATTTCATTTTTAATTGCAATTATTTCATGTTTGGTATGGTAAATTGTCTTCAAATTTTAACAGTGTGTTTATTATGCTTTTAATGCTTATATTCCAAGTTTCGAAGACATCTTGCATTTTTAAAAGAACTACCTTAATTGAACACGATGCATAATGAAAAGTATCAAACAATCAAACTAAGCTTCGTCTATTAATTTATGAAGTCTCTTTTAGCCATACAGTTAAGAGTATAGCCATTGGCTTTTTTAATAGTAGAGATAACACTAAATATCCCTTGAGTAAGATACGAGGTAGGTTTCACAAAAAAGAAATAAAACAAAATTTGAATTCGATATATTTCGGGGGTTAGCCCATCATCAGGAGTCTAAGAAAACTGATTATATATTGGAAAAATAGTTTTACAAGTAACAATTTAAAAAAATTTTTTAAATGTATGTGGTGAGGGGAAAGTAGGAGGAAGAGGAGAAGTTGTTCTAAGAATTAATATTTTCTATTGAGATTTGAACGGGCTGGAAGGAAGCTATACGTGCTATAATAATAACGAATGGACAAGTACCTGGGAAGGTACAACTGGAAAGGTGCATGAGAGAGTACAATTACCCTAGTATATTCAATGTGCGAACAATGGAAGGAATGTTTAGTTAATTTATTATAACATATAATCAATAATTGTATTTTTATACACTTCCAATTGATTATTTAAAATATTTGAATTATTAGAGAGGGCTATTTTTATTTCGGTGGATTCTAAGAGATCCAATTTAAGGCCTTTTCTTTCGAAATGAATGGGGATAGGGTTATTATTAGAGGTTGAATGGTTGGATTCATGTAAGTGAATTGCGAAGGCTGAAGTCGAATCTAAATTAATGTTATCGGATTTATTGAGATGATTAAGAGCTCTTACATGCTCGGAGTAACGTATTTTGAATGAGCGGCCTGTCTGCCCTATATAAAAAGCACCACAATCTTGACAAGTTAATTTATACACTCCTGATTTGACTAATTTATCAATTTTGTCTATTTTATTGTTAATTAATTGGGAGCCTAAATTGTTGTTGTTGTTGTATAAAGCAGGAGTGATTCCATATGATATAAGGGTATAAGCTAATGGAGATGTCAGATGATTAGAAATGAAGGGTATTCTTCTATATGTTTTTTCAGTTCCCGATTCTAATGAGTGTGAAATAGTGAATTTACGTTTGATTTTATTATAAATTTTGTTGATAGTCGAAATGTTATATCCATTATTCAGGGCTATATTCTGAATGATGTTAAGCTCTTTATTGAAATTTATAGTATTCATGGGTATACTGAGGAGTCTATGAATCATTGAATAGAATGCTGCAAATTTTGTATTAATGGGGTGATTAGATGAGAAGGGAATGACTGTGTCCGTGAAAGTGGGTTTTCTATATATTTATGTGTTTTATTTCTTTTTTGTGAAACCTACCTCGTATCTTACTCAAGTTTTATTATTATATTAAAATGTTTCACCTAGAACCAACACCGAACTCCTTAAAAGTTACTAAATATCCCTCTTTAGGGCTTCCTAATTATATATATTCTCTTACAATCAATAAATATTTTTTTCTTATTCACTTACATACAAGTAGGTAAATAATTATTTGTAACAAGTTGAGGACAGCCTTATTGGTTTCTTTTCATGAATTTTTACGGATTTTTAAATCAAAGGGTTGTAAAAAAATGGGGTAAGGGAGCATTCAAGGTGTCTTTGAAGTTCGCAATTGGGGCGTTAAAATAAAATTTTCAAGGTAAATGAAGAGGGGGAGGGTCACTCGCTTTTTCACAATCGAAAATTTATTTTAAGGTTTTGATTTGAAAGATATTAGTTATTTAAATGAAGAATTTAAAAATTAAAAAGAGAACCATAGTATTTTTTTTTTTTTTTTTTTCTAATGTTAGAAATTAGATATTGAAATCTGATGGAAAATGATACAGGAAAGAGATAAAATATACATATTTTATAATATCATATTATTTATAATTCGCTTTCATATTTGAGTAGAATAATTATTACAATAAAACGAAGAGAATTTAGTGATTAGAAATATAACAAAGTATAGGTACTGTTATTTTATTTATCTACGAGTGTTGTACATTTTTTTATAGAAAATCAATTTTAAATCAGGTTTTCAATTATGAAGATCTAAGTAACATGAAAAAATTATTATATCTTTAAAATAATAAAAAATATATTGAAAAAAAAACAAGTATTTTTTGTCTTTCTATGAATAGCATGTTTGGAATTATGGAATTAGTATTTATAAAAAATATAAATACAATTTTTTAAATTCTAGTTTTTTATTATCGTATTCGTAAAAATAACGGGATTTTGATAAAAAATTATCTAATTCGGAATTATGATTAATTAATCAATTATTATTGGAACTTAATAATTAAGTAGGTATATATGATGTGAGGGTGGATGTGCTAGATAAGGCCCAAAATCTAATTAATCTGTTTTTCATATTAGAAATGCATATATTTTGGAACCAGAATGAAAATTTTAGGATTTTCATTTTTGAGTTATTGTGGATATCGGAATTAAGACACAAACTAGAGATAGGAAAAATTATGATTGAAAATGATTATATATACCTACAGTGGCATAACAATAGGGTGGCAAGAGGGGCAAAATGGCCCGAGAAGGCCGTGAGCACAGGAGGATCATTATTACTAAATTTACTCAATTTTATTAGTTTTGTATTCAATTAATTTAAATTACCTACTAAAGTACAGACACAAATTAAAAGTTACTAGAAAATCAACGAAAAATCCACGCAATAATTATAATAGCATTTGTACGTATAGTATATATTATATAGTGATTTGTTTTTTATGAAAATGATGAGAGAAGGAGTTACACCAAAAAGGTGTAACCCCTAAAGGCCTGGGTTGGCCCCTCCATCATGAAAAGAAGAAGAAAGAATTTTATGGGCTGGGCGGCGGTCGAAGGTATCTGTGGATACGGGTCTTAAATAGCTGAAGGTTATAAGTCGCGGGAAAGATGGTGACAGGGAGCGAGTTCCAGTCTCTGGAGGTCATAGGGATAAAAGAGTTGGCGAAAGCGCTTGTTCGACTTTTATCCAATTATTATTAAAAAGAAACTACAGCGTTGGTTTAGCTTCTTTACATTGAGGGAGGGCCCCATCCGGTGAATTTACCACGGGCCTCAACCCTCAACGGTATAGTTACGTCACTGTATATCTACTTAATATATCATGAGAATTCAATAAATAATTATAATTAACTACCTCCAAGGCCCGCCTTCCGGCTACACGCCAGAAAGCTACACACATGGACCTCCACACCCCACCCCGCACCCAGTTTTTGCATTTCTAGCCTTCTAGTGGTCCACAGATTATGTATACAAAATTTGGTTGAGTTTGCTCCAAGGATAAGAATTTACATTTTTCACCATCCCCCCTTCTTTTTGGGTGATTTTTGGGGGAATTTTTTTAAACAAAAGCTGTCATAAATGACATCCTCTACAACTTTGCTCATTACAAAATTTGCCGTAGTGTTAATAGTTTAGGAGTTATTTGATAATTGTCATTCGTGCGCCCCCCCCCCAAACACCCTTCTGGGGTGAAAATATCAAAATGTTATATAGCTAAAAACGTAAGTTAGAAGACATCTGATGTAAATATGAAATTTCAGCCGTTTTTACATGAATTGTGAGCAACTTTTCGCGGAAACCACGGAAACAGACAGACAGACAGACAGACACACAGGAATTTTGTTGAGTGTGTTTTCGTTCATAATTTTGCTTGAAACGTGTACAACCAAAATTTAGCATGATTTGGACCAATGTACAGACAAAACCTTAATTTTATTGTATACCTATAGATTATTTGTGATTTATATAAAATTTAACTTTTAATATATAGAGAATTTTTTTTATACAAAATACTCGGTTTGATCGTTGAAAATTTTGAAGATATGGAAATAATAATAATGACTGAAAATTATTTTTTCTTCGTTTTTATACACTTTTAAATTCATAAAAAAAAAAAAAAAAATCCAAGTGATTCAATACTAGAAATTAATCTGCCTTCCGGACGTTGTGGATCATAAATAATTAAATAAATATCTTAACATATTCAAAATTTGACCCCATGTCAAGTTATAGAATTTAGAAAATTTTTAAATTTATTTTTATTATTAAATAAAATAAAATATTTTGCATTTAATCATAGAGTTACATGTTTGTAACCAGATGAGATTAATGTCTGTGTACTATAAATAGTCGATGGTGGATTTATAAATAGCCCGTTTGGAGAAATGAAAAGTGTTGCCCAGGAAACTCCCGGGAGGCTTCTCAGGGTTTCAATGGGTTTTTTTTTCTTTCAATCTAAAATTCTTGTTAATGCGATATTATATAATATCCTTTACATATGGTATTTGCTACTGGGAACGTTCTGTGAGCTAAGCTCGCCGTGCAACCGAAACATTATTTTCATAAGAAAATATTGAATTTTTTTTGACACTAAAAGCGAGAACAAGTTCGTAAATAAGCTGACGTGTTCTGATGTGGCCATCCACTTTACTTTGCCATACAACTTGGCCTCTCACTTGTATTTAATATTTAATAAAATTATTTAAAATCATGTAGGGGGGGGGGGGTAGTTTGTGCATTTTTAGATTACTGTGTGCCCACTGATTATGTATACAAAATTTGGTTTATATTTTCATTTTTTGACACCCCCTCCCCATTTTCGGCGGTTAGTTTTTCCATTTTTAGACTTCTGGGGTCGCACTGATTATGTATACAAACTTTGGTTGAGTTTGGTACAAGATACTATATTTTCATTTTTTGACCTTACACCCCCCTCCCCCACCAATTTTGGGCGGTGCATTTTTAGACTTCTGGGGTCGCACTGATTATGTATACAAAATTTGGTTGAGTTTGGTACAAGATACTATATTTTCATTTTTTGACCTTACACCCCCCCCTCCCCCACCAATTTTGGGCGGTGCATTTTTAGACTTCTGGGGTCGCATTAATTATGTATACAAAATTTGGTTGAGTTTGCTCAAATAGCCTAGATTTTTAATTTTTAACCCCCTCCACCCCCCTTAATTTTGGGTCGATATGCACCAAAATCTAATCAGCTCTTAATCTCAATGAACCAAAACTACGTGTGAAATTTGGTTTCGATATTCACACTTGATTTTTAGCTAGCTCGTCCACAAAAATTTGGTAACGCACAGACTAACAGATAAACAACCAGACAGACTAACTAACAGACATTTTGACAAAACAATTATTATCTCAAAAACTATAATTTTTTCGATGTTCACTTATTAGTGCTTTTTTATAGACCGAAATGCCATGGTTTCGCTCAATTTTTCTAATCAAAATACTTTCAGCCGTTTTTGAGATATTTCGAAAAAAAAGAAGGAAAAAAACCACTTTTTTCATGCACGATTACAATACTTGACCATACCCTGTATGATAAAGTAAAAATTAGTTCTGGTTTCAAAATTTATTTTATTTTCAAAACGAATAATTGATGAACAGGGAGTCCTAGAAATCATAAGGATAAACATAGTGGTTGGGGGCCGGATAGGCTAGGGGTTAGCGTGTCAGCCTGCTAACCAAATGGACCCGGGTTAGAATCCGACTCAAGGCAACCGACTAAAATAAATATTAATAAATAATTAATTAATAATTAATTAATTAATATTAATTAATACTAAACTAAATATTACGATCATATTAATTAAGAACTCGTAATCTCATTTAAAACATTTATTTAACAACAACATCAACATATAAATATAAATACAAACAATAAAACGATTAACAATACATCAAGTAAGCTTTGTACGCATCAATTCTCCCCTCCTTAGAACACGGACGCAGCTTCCCACAGGATCATTCATTCTTCTTTCTTCCTAGGTTTAAAATAACTCGAATGATATTTAACTAACCTTCCCCTTTCTTGACCATTTTCAATAATTTTTGCTCCATCCATCGATTCTTCTAAATATAATTTTATTTGATGAAGTAACTCTTCCTTATTTTGATTTAATTTCATCTGACCAGCATCTAGTTTCTCCTCTTCCATTATATTCAACTCATCCTCCTTGACTTCCTTCAAGCAGTACGGAATTAAATCATCTTCATTAGTTAATGCCCTTCTACTTTCCTCTATTTGTAATTCCATTGATGGCCTAATGATTTCCGAAAATTTATTCACACAACAAATAATATGACTAGCGATCTCACTTTCTATTCCTACTTTCTTAGAGAATCCTACTGCTTTTTGGACAAGGAACTCCCTTTTTCCTTGCCCCTCCACTCGTTTCCCTTCTTGAAGCAAGTCTCTTCCCCATGTCCTTCCCGCCTACAGAATCCACAAAAACATCTATCCTGAATGCAACTTCTATCCTGAGTGGGACTTGTCTTCTCTTCTTTATCCATATCCTTTAAATCCCTTTCTATTTCTTCTTTATCCACATCCTTTAAATCCCTTTCTATTTCTTCTACCGTCTGCATAAACCCTTCAATATCAGTGAATTTCATTCCCCTAATGGACGATCTAACACGTGGAGTAATCATCTCCACTAAAACTTGAAGGATTGAACCAGCATCTTCGTCCGGAAAAACTCTCTTATATAAAGCCATCTTATTCTCAATAAATAACCTTATAGGTTCGTCTTTTCTCTGTTTCTCCTCATAAAACATAACCTTTAACTTTGAGACTACGATTAAACTATCGTATTCTCGGAGAAATTTCATTTTAAAATCTTTCCAATCCAACGCTGGAAATTGATTGACCACCCGCCACCATGTCTTGGCCTTATCTAACAACTGATCCGAAACCACCATGAGCCAAACATATTCCGGTACTTTATATTTTAATAGAGTATTCTCGACCTTTTTTAAAAATAACTTCGGATCTTCCTCTGGGAGAGCTCTAAACACCGGAAGGAATTTTCCACACGTCTGCTAATTGAATATTCCTATTAATCTCGAAATCACTTCCCTTTTCCGAATTTTCCTTCCTTTTTATTATTTCTTCCAACTCTATCCTCTTGTTTTTTCCTCTTCCAAATCATCTTTTAATTTTTTTATTATTTTTTCGAATTCATTTTTTAATTTATTCACCTCCTCTCCCAAATCCATTACTCTATGCTCACCTTTTTTATATGATCCTTGATCTTCGATATCTCCCCCTCGTTATTTCCATATTCGCAAAATCATTTTTCTTATTCCTCTTCACTAGTGGTCTACTAGGTTTTCTTATCATTTTCACATTGTTCGGGCGCCAATATTACGATCATATTAATTAAGAACTCGTAATCTCATTTAAAACATTTATTTAACAACAACATCAACATATAAATATAAATACAAACAATAAAACGATTAACAATACATCAAGTAAGCTTTGTACGCATCAAGGCAACCGACTAAAACCTAACCCCGGGGGTAGAGACAAATTTTAAAAAAATAATTAGTATCGTAAATTGGCCGAGAAAGGCCGAAAAGCCAATAAAAAAAAACGATGAACGGATAGTTGTAAAAATCTTGTTTCGGTGCCAAAAAGTTAATTTTTCCAAATTGAAGAACTAACTAACGTTTAAGCTTTCTAGTTTGAAAAATTCCTAATGAAATATGTAGAAAATCAGAAAAATCGGAGATTTGAGTAGACTCTTGAACTGTTTTAACCGAGGGGTGAACCGCGATTAGAATTAGGTGTACACATCTATGGAATTATTTTGGATAATGTCTCTTCAACTATTGTCTTCTACTTGGAAATGAAAGTGAAAGTGGAAGTAGGGGTATACGATATTAGGTCGCGGTTCACTCCTTCGGTTTTATCCAATGAGTTGAAAATCAGCCAAAGATATAATATTAATAAACTATACCTTGGTACAATAATATCTTGATAGATCAAACCATTCGCTGACCAAATGAGTCGGCCAAGTGCCGAGGTTTCAGTAACTTATTTAGTATTTAGTATAACTTCCAAAATACTTGAAATATCAAATTCTTTTTGTCAAATATAAGGAGAGAATGAGAGAATTTGTGGAATTTTTAAAATTTAGCTTAAAGTTATTTCTGAAAGCAAATAGATATAAAAATTGCCATTTTGGGACTCTCTTACTCCATCATTTTAAGGCAAAAAAATAGATTTAAAAAAATTAAACCTAATTCTATCTAAAGAGATCTTCACGGGAGCCATTCATAAAATACGTTCGCAACCAGAGGGGGGGGGGGGTCTAAGGAAACATGATGTTCGCACTTAATCAATTTTATTTTAATTTTTTTCTTAACTTCTCAACAACAAATCGTTTAGGGGCCGTCCATAAATAAAGTCACACGAATTTCAAGATTTTTAGACCCCCTTCCCTCCCCCTGTGTCACATTGTATCACATTTTCATTGAGCCCCCTGTATTATTCACTTTTATCTTTATTATTTATATTTGAATTTTTTTTTTAATTTTTCTTTTGTGACATCACAATTTTTAAGATCCCCGGGCCCCCTCTCACATTTTGTCACAAATCTGAGATGCCCCCTTACTGTGTTACGTAATTTATGGATGGCCCCTTATAGGTGGGGTGTCTAGTTTTTGTGACTTTTAATTTGTTAGGGAGTCCCAAAAAAAGTGTCAAAGGGAGGGGGATCCAAAAAAGCGAAATTTTGCGTGGCTTATTTAATGAATGGCCCCACAGAGATATCTCAAACTCCATGATAAAAATATTTTATTTTTGACCTCACCAAAAAAATTCACCCTCATCAAAATAATAATCATTCGATTAAAATTTTAAAAGATTGTATCTTATTAAGTTATGAGCTACAATACTCTGACAGAAGGATACACAAACAGAGATTGAACACATCTACACTTAAAAGGTTTAAGTACTTTTACTTTTGAACCGAATTCTGAAATCCCAAATTTGCAATGAGCTTAGCGAGTATTGAAAAAGTTATCACTTTTATCATTATGATATGTTACTAATGAATTAGAACAAATAGCGAGAAGAAAAGTTTTTTTTAGTGAAAGGGGTATAAGAGTACTTTTTTTAAGGAATGAAGTAGACTCGGAAGGAATGAATGCAAAGTGAGCAAAAGGGGCCCCCTTGGAGGGGTCGCATTGCCAAGGGGGGAAAAGCAGCTTGCGGGGCCGGAATTCCGCCTCATGCTGGCCTGGTGCTCGCCATCTACCCTACCGCCTGCCTCTACGGATGCCTGACTACCTATAGACCTACGAATACCTAGGGAACTCTGGCTAGGCAGCAACCTCTCTACCTTTACCAGCTCTTGAGAACAACCTTGAAGCCTTGGCAGGTCGATACACCCGGGGAGATCTCGATGGACCACACCCGACCACAACAACAACATCCCGTCCATCCAACATACAACATTCATACACTTTGCGCCAATGATGGCACTTTGGATTTTCCTTATTAAAAAAAAAAAAAAATTATACTTATAATTTATAAGGAAATTTAAAGATTAATCAATTCATTTCATTCTCACATCTATACTTTTCTAAAATTTGTATAATGTTTTTTTAGAATTCGAAATATAGTCCGGTCAAATTGTGTTTTTATCAGGAAAATTTTGGGGTAGTTCTGATTTTTTGCATATATATGTTTTTTGGGGCGCTGGATCCAAATCTAAAGTTTCCCACCAAAATTTCGTGACGCAACATTGTAGAAAACTCAAAAAAAGATGAACATATTCATTTTTCGGCGGTTTTTTACTTATAACTCGAAAACTATCAACTTTTCGTAAATAACCTTCCTAATCAAAATGAAAGTTCATAAAATTTGCTACAAATTTTATTACTTAGGTTTTTTTCTTCGACCAACCGTTCGGGCTCAAGAGCAAAATCTAACTAAGTTTTCGACTTCGGCAGCTCCCCCGCATCATCGAAAAACGCCCTTTTTTCGATTTTTTCCCATTTTGACCATGAAGGAGAGTGTTTTCGACTATTCTATACATTTATAAATTAGATTAAATTGGCTATAATTCAAACAAATTTTCATCTTAATTGGATAATGGTAATCCGTGCCGTAATGAGGTTAAATTTTTGAGAAACTGCAATTTTTTTAAAAAAAATCGCAGATTTTCCCTTCATAAAATAAAACCACTCATCCTAGAAACTTGATTCCTATCTCATTCTCTAGGAAAGTTTGTTGACTTGAACGTTTACTTGGACCACTTTTTTGTTAAAACTTTTAGATTTTTAAATATCTATCATTTTCCATGACAGTAAATGATCCATTTTTTAAAAATATCGCAATTTTTCCTTCATAAAATTAAAACCACCCATCCTAGAAACTTGATTTCTATCTCATTCTCTAGGAAATTTTATTGACTTGAATGTTAACTTGGACCACTTTTTTTTATAAAAGTCTTAGATTTATAGATATCCAGCATTTTCCATAACGATTTTGAAGATTCGGATAATATCACCTTTTTTTGCATTTTCTACAATGTTGAAATTTTGGTGGGAAACCTTAGATTTGGATTCAGCGCCCCAAAAAACATATATATGCAAAAAATCAGAACTACCCCAAAACTTCCCCCAGGGGCCCCTTTGAGCACACTTTGACTGGACTAAAATAACAATGCTTTAATTTATCAAAAGAGAAGTCTGAAGACTATCTCCCACAGTACTTGAATACGACTCCAGAAATAGGGGTCGAAACTTCATGAATTCCGATAAGATTTTCTCATGTTAAAAATGTGCAATCTAAGTGGTTTTAGTCGTAACTTCTTTCTTTAAACAACTCAACTACCAAAGAATCAAATCTGCAATACTGTGATTTCTAATTTGACAATAAACAAAAAGAAACGAAATATTTATTGAAACAGACAATAAAAGAGTGTGTCTTCTGCTGGAAAAATAAATAAATAAAGAGACCATAGTTTCGAGGGTTTGTCCTCTTCATCAGTCGATTACAATTGATTCACAGAAATTGATAAAACTCAATTTCAAACATCAATTACCGTAAATCAATTGTAATCGAATGACGAATGTGCTGAAAAGAAGTGCTTCTATGTTCATAGGGAAATAAATATATTATCCAATTCTGTTAGTATATTTTATCAAATTTCCCAAGATTAAATGATTCAATTCTCAATACATTCAAAATATGGATTATCTCGTAATATGAATTTATAGAATCGATATATATGGCTGCTGCATAGGTAGGTAATTCTTAAACGAATCGAAAAATTTATTAATTTTCATAATTGTTTACCTAAGTAGGTATATACCTATATCCAAAATATTTTAAATCAGTACAGATATAGAGTTATAAAAACGTTGTCCATTCTGATGAGAATATCTCATAAAAAATGTTTAATTTAGCTATGATCTAGCCCAAACGTCTCTTATGATAAATAAAAAAATGTCTTAATTTTATTATTTTCTCACTAAATGTAGTAAATTTGAAACCCGTATACTTGACATTTATTCAGACATTTTCCTAAAAATAAACATTTTTTAAAACATTATTTTCTCAAAATCACTAATTTTTTTTTTAATTTGATTTTACTTAATTTTTATCAAAATAATTTCAACTGTTTTAATTTTTTCGAAAAAACTAAATATAACTATCAATTGTGAATTTTTTCAGTGATATAAAATATTTCTACTAAAACATTATAACTAAATAGTTAATTTATAAAATAAAATTTTAGGGAACGCGGTGTTGGTTTATAGTGAAACATTGTTAAAATTAAATAGTTGAGCTGTGTGTTTCACAAGGAGTGTGAAACACCATTACTCAACCTAACTTAATTTTAGTAATTTATCTTTAGGACCAATCATAGATTTTAGAGAAAATATTTTTACATTGCACATCAGAGAGAACTCTCGATGTGCAATGTAAAAATATTTTCTCTAAAATCTATGATTGGTCCTTAAAGATAAATTCATTTATTAATATTTTAGATCAAGGTTGATTTTTGAAATCATTTCCATCTTTTTTCAAAAAAGACACCTAAAAAGATACTTACTATTACTTTGCTTTCACTATAAATAGTTAATGTAATGAAAATAAAAATATATAAATATAAAGTATAAGGGGTCGGCAAAACAAACAACAAATAGTGCCCTGGAAAAGTTTTAGCTTTGTTTTGATAGATCTAATTTCTCACTAAACCTCTAATCTTTTCTACTATTTTACTTTATACAGCAATAATCCACAAAGTATCAAGTTTATTATAAGTTAATTCAAATTCAACATAATTTTCGCTCAAGTATTTCTTTTTTTATCTCCCTCAAACTCAAGCTACCCATTATGGTATCTTTTTTTTTTTTATCTGTCAAGGAAATTTTCCATAACATTTCATTATCTCAAAGTGAACTCTCTTTAGTCTTTTTGCACTAAAACAAGTAAATGATTAATAGAAATTTTACAATTATTTAATTTTACATTTTATTTTCAATGCAATCGATGGTTTTCTAAAAGAAAGAATAAAATAGAGAGAAAAAGGACGACATTTTTCTTCCCGCCCTTTGGACAATTGATGAGATGAGATGGCCCCTTGGATGCTGAAGCACTGAAGCAATCCCGCCCTCTTTTTTATTTCTCTTATACAACATCTCATAAAGGAATATTTATTTATATATAAATTTATATTTTTGAGAAAAAATTCAAAGACGAATTTTTTAACAAGTACTAAAAAGTAGAAAATGACTCTCTCTCTCTTTTTCTCTGTTTATATATGTGTGTTATTAATATTCTAACTAATCAGATCGATAATTAAGAAATCTTGAATTTAGAGATTTTGACTTGCAGGAACTTTTTTAGATTTTACGAAATTTCTCAAAAATGACTCTCTAATGATTTTTATGGGAAAAATTTGAGTAGATTCAGGGCTAGCTAACTACAAGATCAATAGAAGAGTTTCATATAATAAACCGTGTAAACATTATTTTTTCTAAATATTAATTCCTTTTCTTGGGGGTTAGTTTAATGTACTGCGAGAATTCTTTCCCGATTGGACCATCCATGATAAATATCTACTATTACAGTTTATATATATATTTTTGTGATTGAATTCATTGAAGATTAAATTTTTTAAATCACACATCATTTTTTTATAAATATTTTTTGAACAGCAATAAATAACCTAAAATTGGAATGATTGTTTATGTATTCAAACTTGCAGATTAAACAATCGAAAAGTAAGTAGTTATATTGTATTATTTATTGTTGTTGAATAAATAAATATTTATAAAAAAATGATGTGTGATTTAAATAAAAATTTTCTTTCTTTCTTCATCCCCAAAAATTTTCTATTTTAATTCTTTAAATTTTAACTAATTTTTTTAAAAAATTTAGTTTTATTCACAAAAAAAAATCATAATGGGCCACCCAGTCTAAATGAATTCATATTAATTACCTGCTCATCTCGAACAAAGTAACTAATTAATAGCAATGAAAAATGTTCCTCTGTTTATTATATTAGACATTTTTGTAAAGCTTAATTTTTTAAAGCCGTTTTTGAGAAATTTCAAAAAAAAACTTAAAAAAGTAATAAAATAATAATGGTAGACAGATATATAATTAGTATTTTGTAAAATATAATAAATTTCATTAATGAAATAAGATGTTAAATGCTAGATGGATTGTATCTTTAGTTTTGTGAGTGGCCCGCGCTCTTTTGGATGTTTGTATTTTCCCACCAGGCTATCAGCTGAGCGCCTTTTTCTGTCAGCTGTCAGGGGCGCCAATGGCCAATCAGAGCGCTCGCTCTATCCCCACCACCCAGCAGACATCTTTGGCGCGTTCAATTTGCGCCCACCATTTCGCTCATTTCTCAATTGCTTAGCTGCACTCGACAAGACAACATCTTGTTCTTGTTGCAGTTCTGAGAGATTTCTTTTCCCATTTGTATATTATAATAAAAATCATCTTCTTGATTGCTTACTCTCTCTCGACATTCAATCTTATCCAGTTTTTTAAATATTTTAATTTTAAACACCGGCTTTTTTTAACCCAAGTGCTTAAGTGTCTAGTGATTTTGTGATTATCTAAAGAAAAATGATACAAACTTTAACAATTTCAACGCAATAATCATATTCCTTAATCGGTGAGTATTGTTTAATTTCAAAAAATCTATATTCTTTGGATTTTTCAGTTTATTTTAAGGTTATAACGACAACTTCATATTTCCTCCATTTTAACACCTATTCATATGATTTTTTAAATAAATTTTAATAATTTTTTATAAAATAGTTAATTGGGAGTATTTTAAACACAATAATTGATAAATTTCCCTGAAAATGATTAATTAGCAAGCCATTTTGCCCGCCAGATTGTCGAGAATGGAGGGAAAATTTTATCTCATCTTGTCGGCTTTCTACCTTTGTTTTTTTACATTTCCCTTTTGAATCAATTCAAACAAATTTGCTATTATAAAGACAAAATAATAACCAATTGGGCTGGGAATCTATTTTTTCTCTAAATTGCTTTCTCCATTTTGTGCGGTCGTGGTAATTTTGGGTTCAGGCGGGAGAGGATCTCATCGCCGATGTGGCGCCCAAAATTCCTCAACTTTTGCCATTCATTTCCCAAATGACAATTCAATTTTCATTCTTTTGAAATATTTTAATCTTATCTTTTGTCTAGTAGAATCTTACTAAAAACAAAACTAATTTTCATACATTAATCTGAAATATGTAGGTTAAACATTTTTGTCTTATCTTAAGCATTTAAATTACAATTCAATCAAATAAATAGACTTGCAATCTTTTAATTTACATTCAGCAGAGATTTTTTAATATTTTAATAAAATAATTAAGAAGAAACAATCCCTGATTAAGAGGAAATATGATCGTTATTGTTTTATTTTTATTTTTTTTGTTCCCTTACTTTAATACTAAAACGAATTGCTCTTTGCAGGTTGAAGACTATTGATTAGTGAATTTGAGTGATTCGAAATTTCCATAATGTCTAACCACAGGTAATTAAATAATTCTAGGCTGCCCTGGTCTGCTTTGCCGCGTTTTTTAACACACCCGCCCCTCCTGCCATGCACAATCCTCATCAGCTTTGGAGCTTCTTCCACGTAGCTGGGGGGGTCATTGCCATTGCCATTCCACTATTGCATTCAATCTAGAAAAAAAACCACAATATTATTTTATTTTTTTCCATAATCCCTTAGAATATTTGCCTGTTGTGCACATTAACTATTTTCGTCATCACTTGTCTTGTATTTGTGTTCAAGCATGCGATAACACAACCAGTATAAAAAATATTTACCCTACTGCAAATTCCTGATTGTTCCTTTCTTTTAAGCTTTTTTGTTTTATTTCAAATAATGTTTTATTTCAAATAATATTAAACATTGAAATTATTCTTAAAATTTGCACTAATCCCATATAGTTCCAATAGGATCCAGCCACCGAGCCACATACATAGATATCTACCTACCTTGGCGCCCTTTCTTTTTTTTTTTTGCCATAGATGCTAGATTTTTTTCATTCCATTTATTTAACTTTAAATCAACTTTTTCAATTCAGATTCCAAATACATTTGCTCATTCAATTACATTTTAAATAATTATAAAGATATCAAATGTGATTGTTGCACAACAATCAAATAATTTTTTAAACTTCACTAAGTTTCTTTGATACTTCATTGTTAAACCGTTTCACCTAAAACTGCGCTTTCTTAATACTTACTAATAAATAAATTAAGACAGATTATTATTTTATAAATTTAGTTGGTTCATGTCCATTTCAATAGTAAATAAAAAATTTTGGACAATTTTTTTATTAATGTTAAATATCAATTTTTGTACGACTTTCGTCCTTTTTTCAAGTACTCAATTACTTAAAACATTAATCGTTGATGAAACAATCGAGACAATAAATAGTGTATTCATAATATTCATCAAATTGGTAGACACGACTAGAAAAATGACATTTTCTCTGATTGTTTTTTGAAAATTGGTTGTGTAACTTATTGTAGGATGAATATTATGAATACACTATTTATTATCTCGATGGTTTCACTATTTTATCAACGATTAATGTTTTAAGTAATTGAATTCTTGCAAAAGTCCTGAAAAAGGACGAAACGTCACACGTAATTGATATTTAACATTAATAAAAAAATTTCAAATTTATTTATTATTATAAAAGCTCTATTTTTGAGAAAAATATATTCGACTTTGTTTGAAAAAATCATCTTAGAGTTCTTATGGATATCCTTTAATACATGATAGAAGGATTGTAATCACCATCTTGGGCTTCTGACATGTAAAAAAACGCTCAGATTCAGTAGATCTTATAATTTTATCCAACATTGATTATTCTTCGAGTCGTCATTTATTTAAATCATTATTCAAATTTTAAAAAAAAATGGGGGAGGGATTTGCAGCTAGAGTGACTTGTCTATAAATGAATTTAAACGAGAAAAATAAATCAAAAATTATATAGAGCTTAATGTTAAAGTATAAATAAAATACCATTGAAAAGTGAGTAAGAAAGAATGGGATATTTTAAATGTCCATCAATGAAAAATGTTGTCCTTGCAAGATGTTTTTCGTCTAATAAGAGGGACCATAGGTCTCATATAACCTGTAGGTCTGAGGGGGTCACTCCCTGGGAGGGTTTCTTTATGAACCATTCCCCCCCTCTTACCCTTTTTTCTTTCATTCAATCGACAAAAGATTATTTTGAAAAATTCTTGAGGACATTTATGAAATTCTATTTTTCCTTAATATTGTGTGTGTGTGTATTTTTATTAAATATCTTCCATAATATAATATATAATTCCCGTTAATAACATACATTATGCTTGTGGTCGACTTAACCTGTGTTATAAAATGAAAATTAATTTCAAGAATAAACGAAATACTGCAAAATATATACATATATATATATATATAATAAATACCTGAAATTTTTAAATGATAATAATTATAATATGAGAATAATTCCAATCTCTATATATGATTTAATTTCATCATTTTTCTTTTGATAATGATAATAAATGTCATTTGTTTTTTGTTTTTTACGTATTGACCCACTTTCTATCTATTGGCTATTCTTTTTATATTGAACTGCACTCACTCACTCACTCGGCTGGTCCATATAGCCTCTCCAATCTCTTTTTCTCTTCTGCTTACTGTTTTTGCTTGCTCCTTATCAATTTATATTTTGAAATAATTTTATTTAACTTTAATTTAGTTTTAATTTACTAATTATATTAGAATGAAACAGGCGTTTTGTGATTTCAAATAAAAAATTACTATTTATTAAGTGGATATTGATGAGGCAGTCCAAAAAAAGAAGATAATTTATACTATCTTTTTATTTTTATTCAAAAACCGACGCTTCGAGGCTATTCCTCCTTCTTCAGGGTCTGTAATTAATTAAAATGAGATTTGGCCATCATTACAAAAAAATCACAAATAAATTTTTATAAATACAATTAATATATAATTATATACAATTTTTTAATCAAAAATAAAATTATATATTAATTGTTATAATTTATTTTTTATGTTTAGCTCCATTAATAATAGAAAATTTGAAATGGAATGAACATTTATTAAATTTCATTTATCCATTTCAAATTTTCTATTATTAATATGAAGGAGCTAAACATAAAAAAATAAATTATACTAATTTCTCATTTCTAAACACTAAAATACTCTATATTAATTGTATTTATAAAAAAAATTGTGATGATCTTGTTTGTAATGATGGCCAAATCCCATTTTAATTAATTACAGACCCTGAAGAAGGAGGGAATAGCCTCCGAAACGTCGGTTTTTGAATAAAAATAAAAAGATAGTATAAATTATCTTCTTTTTTTGGACTGCCTCATCAATATCCACTTAATTCACATATCAGTCTCCAAAAATTACTCCAATCTTATTACTATTTATACCTAAAAAATAAATATTGAACGAGGATTAATTAAATGGAAGGCAGTCCAAGGAAAAATAAAGATTATGTTTTAAAATTAAATTGTAATGAATAAAAAATGTATACGTATATATAAATAAAAAAAATATTATTGAAAGCCAATCCCATTTATTTGTTATGGACCATGAAGGAGGAAATATCGAATCAAATTCGCCCCTGTCTTGAATATTGCTCGCATTTGTGGAGAGGGGCCCCCAAGTATTCTCTTGAAACCCTGGACGCAATTCAGAGGCGAGCTATCAGACTGATAGGCGATCCTACATTAACTGACACTCTCGACTCCCTAGCCCATCGTAGATCTGTCTCCGCCCTTTCCCTTTTTTATAGATATTACCATGGCTTTTGTTCTGACGAAATTAAATCGATAATCCCACCAAGGGCTTCATTTGCGCGAAATACACGATTTTCTAAAACTCAACACCCCTACGCGCTTAAACTGGATACTAATCGAACAAAGGCATTCGCCAATTCATTTATCCCTATGACATCTAGAGACTGGAACTCTCTTCCCCCGACCGTCTTTCCAGCAACTTATGACCTTCAATCTTTCAAGACCAGCATCCACAGTACTTCGACTTCTACCCAATCACTAAATCTCCCCTTATCTTCACGTTACAAGGGTCCACCACGGACTACAGAGGTTGTACTCTGGTGCAACTTCTTCTTGTAGTTGTTTATGTACCTTGTACTAAGAAATAATAAAATATCTATTTCTAATATTATTCATTAATTCAAGTTTCTCAAATGATTTCTAAAACAATCAAATCGTCGGCTTAGAGTGTAAACCTGCTAACTCCATTTTTTATCAAATATGACATATTAATACCGTTCGAAAAAAAAAGAGATGCAGCATCGTCCAAGTAAAATTTCTACTTAAAATTAGGATCGTAAGTTGTAGAAAAAAAATGTGAAAATTTTTTTTTTCCATAACAACAATATTAAATTTTGTTTGTTTTTTTCTCTCCCCTGTGAAATTTCCTTGTTGTGAGTTAGCAGGTTTTCTCTCAGGGCCGGTTGCATGTCGCAAGTAAATGCTTTTTACCACTAACCAAGGTAGATGGTAAATGGAGGGGCTGGGATGGCCAATCAGATGACAGGAACTTTCAGTGCCTGTCATCTGATTGGCCATCCCAGTCACTCCATTTACCATCTACCTTGGTTAGTGGTAAAAGCATTTACTTTGCGACATGCAACCGGCCCTTAGGGTGATAGCGAGTATACGCCAGTAGAATTGGTATAAATGAATATAACACACGTTTAGGAGATGTAATTTAATGTTTAATATAAATAGTTAATAAAGAGAATGTACACGTTGCAATATAAGGTTGTATTATGTCAGAACAAAGGATATTCATAGAAGTAATATAAAGAGATAGGTCAGACAGACGGACTGACTCTTCTGTATGCCTACGCCATCTCGCGGATTGCCTCATAAGTTCCATCAAAGGGGAAAGATGGTGGCAGGGAGAGAGTTCCAGTCTCTGGAGGTCATAGGGATAAAAGAGTTGGCGAAAGCGCTGAATCAAGTAAAGGACTGCAAAAGCTATCCTGGGGCTGATATATCTAGTGATCACAATCTAATTGCGATGAAATGCCAACTAAAATTTAAAAAACTAATAAAAAGGGGGGGTCGCGAAAAAACTGGGATATATCTAAATTAAAAAATAAGGAAACCCAAAAACTCTTCGAAAACGTAATGAATAAGAAACTGGAAGAAAAAACACCCACAAATAATAAAGAAGAAGAAATCGAACAAGAATGGAATGATATGAAATCAAGCCTGGCCGAAACAGCCAACGAAGTCCTTCAATCAAAGAAACGAAATTAAAAAGCCATGGGTAACAGACGAAATACTGCAACTGATTGACGAACGAAGAAAATTTAAGAACAGAAAAAGACGAAGAAGGGAAAGAAACATATAAAAAAATTAAGATGGAAAGTTATAAGAGAATGTAGAAAAGCAAAAGAAAAAATGATTCAAGAAAAATGTAAAGAAGTCAACGAAAATCTAGTATTGGGAAAAGTTGATGTAGCCTATAGGGCAATAAAAAGAAATTTTCAAGAAGACAAGCCAAAAAGCAAGAACATAAGAGATGAAGGAGGCCACATTATTCTAAACGAAAACGAACAGGCAAATAGATGGAAGGAATACCTAGAAGAACTCTATGGAGAAGAAAAAACAATGAACCCAATAGAAGAAGAAGAATCTGTGGACGAAAACGAATTAGGAGACCCCATACTCAGGTCAGAATTCGAGACAGCTCTGAAGGAACTAAAAAATAATAGAGCACCCGGAATAGACAATATACAAGCTGAAATCCTAAAGAACTCTGGAGAAAAGGCACGTGACAAACTTTTTGAACTAATTAGCAAAATCTATAAATTGGGAATCATCCCAAAAGATTTCCAAAAAACAAAATAGTCACACTTCCCAAAAAGACAGGCGCGGATAAATGTGAAAATTTCAGGACCATTAGCCTAACCTCACATGCCTCCAAAATCCTAACCAAAATAATCCAAAGAAGAATAGAACAAAGAGTTGAAGAAAATCTGGGGAAGACCAGTTCGGCTTTAGAAGAAACAGAGGCACCCGAGAAGCAATTCTCTCTCTTAGACTAATAATAGAAAGGGCTTTTATCAGGGAAGAATCTGTCTACATCGGATTCATAGACCTAGAAAAAGCATTCGATAACGTCAATTGGGAAATTATGTTTAAAATATTAAAACAGGCGGGAATAAAATTCAGGGAGAGAAGACTAATCTACAATCTATATCAAAACCAGACGGCAATTATAAATATTGGAGATGAGCAAAGAGAAGCCAAAATAAAAAAAGGTGTAAGACAAGGATGTGTGCTGTCACCCATGATTTTCAACTTATACATAGAAGAAGCGATTAAAGAATTCAAAGACAAAATTGATACAGGTATCGAAATCCAAGGTCAAAAGATCGCTATGTTAAGATTTGCCGATGACATTGCCCTTCTAGGAAGCAATAAAAAAGAATTAGAGGACGCCCTGAATGGAATTAACCAAATCCTAATAGAAGAAATCAAAATGAAAATAAACAAGAATAAAACCAAGGTCCTAGTATGTACAAAAAAAGAACAAACGAGACAGGAATGCATCAAAATTAACCAAGAAAACCTAGAAGGAGTTAAGGAATTCCGCTACCTAGGAAGTAAAATAACATGGGATGGGAGGAGCGAAAACGAAATTAAATCAAGAATTGCCCAAGCAAAAATGGGGTTTAATTCAAAACAAAAACTACTATGCTCCTCCTCAATCAGCTTAGAAAACAGGAAGTTGCTATTGAAGACATATGTATGGAGCATAGCCATGTACGGGTGTGAAACCTGGACAATTAGAGAAGCGGAGAGAAAGAGATTAGAGGCTTTCGAAATGTGGTGCCACAGAAGAATGATGAATATCAAATGGATGGATAAAATTACAAATGAAGAAGTTCTTGGAAGAATCGGAGAAAGAAGAACCTTGTGGAAGAGTCTGAAGAAGAGAACAGGTCAGATGATGGGGCACACACTGAGACATGGGGGACTGCTTAGGGATATCTTGGAGGGGGAGGTGGGAAAGAAAAGGGAAGGGGAAGACCCAGATTAGAATATTTCAACCAAATAATTGGGGATATGGGATGCCAGACATTTAGAGAGGTCAAACAGCTGGCGGGGGACAGAGTCGAGTGGAGACGGATTGTTGCATCAAACCAGTCTTAGGAATGTATACTCAATGATGATGATACCGAAAATGAGATTTGTGACTTGGTCCACTCTGATTTTGAACGCCTTAAATCTGTTTACAAATGAAACTCACAGAAATAATGACCGAAATTTCATGTATTTAAATTAAAATTTTAGTAAGAAAAACATAATATATCACTTTAGCATACATAGTTTGGTCAAGTATTGTAATCGTGCATGAAAAAAGTGGTTTTTTTTGCTTCTTTTTTTCGAGATATCTCAAAAACGGTTTAAACTATTTTGATAAAAAAATTGGGCGATACCATGGCATTTCGGTCTACCAAAAGCTCTAATAAGTGAACATCGAAAAAATTATTTTTTTCGAGATAATAACTGTTTTGTCAAAATGTCTGTTAGTTAGTCTGTGCGTTACCAAATTTTGTGGATGAGCTAGCTCAAAAACTAGTGTGAATATCAACCAAATTTTACACCTAGTTTTGGGGCATTAAGATTATCCTCACCCAGAAGTGGATGGCCACATCAGAACGTGTCAATTTATTCTATATTACAATGGAGTCAAATACATTTTTTTGATCTTAGATATATTGTTTTCATATCAAGAAATTTTTAAACTGTAGCTGTATATCTTGATTTTAATTTTTTTTTTAATAAATAAATAAAAGAGAATCATTTTTCATTTTAAAATGATTTCTTGATTCTAATAAAATTATGATATTGTCTTTCAAAGGAATTTTTAACTTTAATATTTTCATTTGAACATGTTTTAATATGTAATAATAGTTATGAATTTCAAACCATAAAGATAAAATATTTATTTTCTTAACAACTTGGCGGAATTTTTTTTGTGATTTTCTTTATAATAAATATTTTATTCTTTTTCCCCAAAATCAGTAATCAACAACAAACACGGCCGGCTCTTCTCAAAAGAAAAAGACAATCGAGCGACGATTTCGACATGTCCGACGAGGTAAATTTTATATACATATGTTATATTTAGATCTCAAATATTAGAATATACAAATTTAAATTTAATATTTTTTTCTTTTCTTATAGGTACGAAATTCGGAAAAAAATCCTAAAACTGAAAAGGATGAAATTTTCTATAAAGACGAGGTAAATGTTTCTATTTATTTATTAAAATATTCCATTTCATATATGGAATTTTATCTACTATATAAAATCGTACTTTTTATTTATTTATTTATATTTTTTTTTAGAATGAAGAAAATGATCCAGCAGTTTTTGAAAAAACCAAAAGACGTAGCAATTCCCCCAATGAGGTAAATTGAAAATATTTTTTAGACCTTTGAAAATGGAAATTTCGTCCTTTAAACAAGTGTTTACTAAAATTTAAAAATATATATATAGGGAATGATTAAGATGATGGATGATTTTTATTATGTTTGGCTCGAAGGGTTAGTTGGAAAGAGATTCGCCGGGCTTGGATGGGAGATAATCTTCAGAGATTAGAATCTCTCTTGGCGGCGTTAAAGCCAGAAATATGCTATTTTAAAATAAGAATTTGCACTAGGCAGTTGAAACATGCTTTAAATAAAATAATGGCACAAGGCCGGCATTTATTGCTTCTTTATTACAGAACGTGTATACTTCTTCGCTTCATAACATAGACACAAACCGTCTCTTTAGCAAATCGTTCCCAGGCAATCAATCACCTCGGGGAGCTGTCTCATTCAATGAGTTTCAACAACTGACAACTCACAAATGACAACTGAACTCGCTTCGAGGAGCTGGCTGCTTTTATAACCCTGGCTCTAATTAGCAATTAAGCTGATTGGCTAATTATTCCCGCCTTCAGGATGACGTGTGCATAACTTTTGGCGCGCTCGCTTCTTTATAAAAGGGGCGTGTCCCTGCTGCTCACCTGTCAGTTTATCGAAGGATTCTGACCGGCAAACAGCAAGAAAACGCCTTTCTCAAGGCGAAAACAAATGTTTATTTTCAAAAGCATTTTACATTGAAAGAAGCGGAGAATAAAATCCCACATATATATATATATATATCTTTTTTTATTGAAGGAGACAATAAAAGATGTGTCTTCTGCTGGAATTATAAATTATATTTATAACGAGAGTATAGTTTCGAGGGCTTTGCCCTCTTCATCAGTCTATTACTCGAAACTATGTCTCGTTATAAATAAAATTTATAATTCCAGCAGAAGACACACTCTTTATTGTCTCCTTAAATATATAACAATTCTGCTACCCTCGGCACAAAAACTTTCAATTTAATTTATTTTTTTATTCAAAAACCAACGTTTCGTAGGTTTATTCACTCCTTCTTCAGGGTATTGAAAGGTCAGTGAAGGGAATCCAAGTGACTTCTATATTTTATTGATACTGGCAAAGAGAGAGGAGACATTGGATTTTCTTCACTGACCTTTCAAAACCCTGAAGAAGGAGGGAATAAACTTCCGAAACGTTGGTTTTTGAGTAAAAAAAGATAGTTTAAATTATCTCTTTTTTTTAATATTGGACTGCCTCATCAAAATCCACTCAATTCACTTATCAGTCCACCTCCAAAAACTACTTCAATGTTATATATGGTTATTATTCAAAAATTTAATCCTTTAAAAGATCAAGTTGTCTGAAGGAGTAGCTCTGCCTACGGAGCCCTGTTTTCTTCAAAAATTTGCCCATCTATATCCATAACATCTATTAAATACATACATGAAATCAAATAGGATCTTGCTAAATATATTACTATTATTATTAAATTTTTACTATTTGAGAAAGGGACTAAAGGTCTTCAAAATGTCGTGCTCTAGAAGAATGTTAACAATTAAATGGGTGGAGAGAATCAGAAACGAGGAATTTTTGATTAAATTAGAGAAAAGAGAACACTTTGAAAGATGAGAGGATTAAAATTGGCATGGGAAAAACGTGACATTCACATATGCCTGAATTTTTCCCATTGAAATTTTAAAACCTCATTTTTCTATGAATTATAAAAATTTCCTTAATACCTGCTTGATGTAATAAATAATAATAATATAATATAATAGGAAATTTGTACCACAAACTTGAGACTATTTTTGAAATATTTCTTTGTGTTAATCTTTTAGCTTTAAATATTCATTTGACATTCAACTTTTGAACTAGATAATCATTTTTATTAATACAAATATTTATTCTAATAGACTAACTAAAACGTTGTCATCTTATCTTTATGTAATTTAAGCCTAGTTCAGAATGATCAGTTCATTTATATATTAATCATTGTCCATTATTTTATTAGAATATGTCAAGTATTGAATCCACTCTATTATTTTTTTCTTAACGTGTTTAGAAAAGTCTAAAACGTCGACAAAAATCATTTCCAAAAAATGGTTGTTTTTTTTATCGGGTTTTCATAAAAATCATTTATTTTTTTTTTAATAAAATATCTAATTTTATTTTAATTTTTTTAGTGGAATTCCGGTGACGATGAATTTTATGGATCTAGTGAAAGCGCTGAGGACGAGGAAGCTGGCGCTCCTGTTCATCAATCATGGAGCAAGTAAGTTTATTAATGATTACATATTTTTTTCGATAAATATATAATTGTAATAATAAAAAACACAACTAATTCTATACCGAACAGGCCGAAATATTGAATCCACTCTATTTTTGTTTTTCTTATGTTTAGAAAAGTGAAACGTAGACATAAATCATTTCCATCTATGATTTTACTTTACCATACAGGGTATGGTCAAGTATTGTAATCGTGCATGAAAAAAGTGGTTTTTTTCCTTCCTTTTTTCAAAATATCTCAAAAACGGCTGAAACTATTTTGATTAAAAAAATTGAGCGAAACCATAGCATTTCGCTCTACAAAAAAGCTCTAATAAGTGAACATCGAAAAAATTATATTTTTCGAGATAATAATTGTTTTGTCAAAATGTCTGTTAGTCTCTCTGGTTGTCTGGTTGTCTGTGCGTTACCAAATTTTTGTGGGCGAGCTAGCTCAAAAACTAGTTTGAATATCGAAACCAAATTTCACACGTAGTTTTGGTCTATTGAGATTAAGAGGTAAAATTAAAAATCTAGGCCATTTGAGCAAACTTTGTATACATAATCAGTGGGACCCCAGAAGTCTAAAAATGCAAAAACTAACCGCCCAAAATGGGTGGGGGGGTCAAAAAATGAAAATATAGGCTCTTGAACCAAACTCAACCAAATTTTGTATACATAATCAGTGGGCCCCCAGGAGTTTAAAAATGAAAAAACTAACCCCCCTCTCCTACATGATTATAAATAATTTTATTAAATATTAAATATAAGTGAAGGGCCAGGTTGTATGGTAAAGTCAAGTGGATGGCCACATCAGAAATCGTCAGCTTATTTTTTATTATTATTCTTGATTCACATACTCAAAATATAAGTCTTAGAAATTTCGTTTTGTTAAATTATTTGTATTATTATTCATCCTTCCTTTAGAAATCGTGAGTATAAATAAAAAAAGGTAGCTATCAATAATTATGACTAATGAGATGAAATTTGGCACACATATTTGTATTTGTATTTATAAACTGCAACAAGTTTCAACTTTCTAGCTTATTTTCATCTAATATATACAAGTTCGTTCGCCGACATAATATTTTTCTAAGCGAAATTTGTTGGGGGCCATAAATTACGTCACACAATAAGGGGGGAGGGAGCATCTCAGATTTGTGACAGGGGGGACCCAGAGATCTTAAATATTGTGATGTCACAAAAGTCAAATTTTCAAATATATTTTTTAGATTTCACGTTATTATTATTCCAACCTGAAAATGTTGGTAAAATAAATCTAGACAAAAAGTTAGCAAAATTAAATTGTAAATAATAAATGTGTATGTATAATGCATATATAAAAAAAATATTGATAACCAATCTCACTTGTGTTAAAAAGTAAAGTTTCTAATAAATCTTATTTAATTGTGAATCATCTTTATTATTTATTCTTCGACTGCCTATGACATTCATTCACTGCTCAGTTTTATATCTAGACAATATATATTTTTCTAAGCGAAATGTGTTGGGCTCCGTCCATAAATTACGTCACACAGTAAGGGAGGAGGGGGCATCACAGATTTGTGACGGGGGGGGGGGGGGCAGAGATCTTAAATGGTGTGATGTCACAAAAGTCAAATTTAAAATGTTTTTAAATATATTTTTTAGATTTCACGTTATTATTATTCTAACCTGAAAATGTTGTTAAAATAAATCTAGACAAAAAGTTGTAACCAAGCAATTTTTAGCAAAAACATAGGATAGGATATAGGATATAAAAGTAATAATGTGACGTCACAATACAGGGGGGGGTGAAATTCGTGTGACGTAATTTATGGACGACCCCTTGTGAGCCGCATTTTTCTCAATGATTTTGAATTAAACACACCTATTACTTAATAAAATGTGAAAAATAGTATTTTCTTATTATGAATTCAAGTAAAAAATTTTTCCGGCCTAAGTTTTCGGAATTGCAATTAATCTTGTTTTTTTTTATATATATTTATTAAAACCGTATAATATTCTGATTGTTATATTTATTTATTTTTCTAGATTCCGAAGCTGGACTTCATTTTTGACCCCTCGCACAGATCGTACTAATGCAATGCCAAAACTTGATTGGGCTGATTCACAACAAGTTTGGGATTTAATGTGCAAAAAAGACGATATAAATTTAACACAAAGAAACGCAGACTATTTTGATCGACATACTGGTCTTCATCCAAGAATGAGATCCATTTTACTTGATTGGCTCATAGAGGTATATATATATATATATATAAATTTCTGCCCTTAGCGATT
This sequence comes from Forficula auricularia, assembly GCA_024734495.1. Taxonomy (NCBI): domain Eukaryota; kingdom Metazoa; phylum Arthropoda; class Insecta; order Dermaptera; family Forficulidae; genus Forficula; species Forficula auricularia. The sequence continues at coordinate 3,038,632 of JALMQS010000117.1, forward strand.
TCTGAAAACTTTTTAATAATAGAACTATACTATCTGCCTTTAATCTATTAAGGTTTTTCAAAATATATTTAATTATTTTAGATTACAAAGAGAAACAAAGAGGTTGTCCTCTGCTTGATGCAAATAAACATACACACATATATATCGAGATGATATATATATATATATATATATATATATATATTAGTTTGAGACTATAGTTTCATCATCAGTCTTTTTTTTTTTTTACTGATGATGAAGACCAAGTCTTCGAAACTATAAATAATAATAATATATATATATATATATATACAGATATATCATCTCGATATATGACTGTATGTTTATTTGCATCAAGCAGAGGACAACCTCTTTGTTTCTCTTTGTGAATCAACAACTCTGCTACTCTCGGCAAAACAAAAACTTTTCAATTATTCTAGATTATTTATCATTTCAAGCATAATACAGGGAAGTTATTAAAAAAAAGTTTGAAAATATGATAACATTTTTTTTCCTATTTCATTTTTTAAGAAAGTATAGAAGCAATTGGCTAAAACGAAGATCAGATGACCTCTGTCAAAAAACAACTTAAACAGGTTCCGTTTATGATCTCGGTTCGATTAGATAAAAAATGCGTTCCCAAACAAACCTTGTAAGCGAGGGGTGAGACCACGGTTAGAATTAGGTGTACACCGTCTTTGGAATTCATTAGATAATCTATTGTATTCTATTGTCTTCTACTTGGAAATGAAAGTGGAAGTAGGTGTACACGATTTTAGGTCGCGGTTCACCCCTCGCTTGTAAGCTTCGGTTAAGATATATTCAGTTCGGCTCGGTTCTTCGGTTCGTTAGCCAACCTAATCGCCTAAATGCCAGCCCGAAATGAAGGTATACGAACCGAAGAACCGAGCCGAATTGAATATATCTTAACCGACCGGCAAAGACTTTCACTTATTCGAATTTTGTCTTCTAGATGGTGCCTAGATTAAAGATGTTGTTTTTTGACAGGAAGGATCTGAGCTTCTATTTTACTCATGACTGCCATGTTGTTTTTTCAGAGGGAAACTGATCTTCACTTTTACCATTAAAATGTTCAATTCCAAAATAAATAGCAAGATTTTGGTACTAAATACATCAGTCAAGAATAAAATATTAGGTTACATCACTCGCATCCTTAATAAATATTAATTAAAACAGGAGTAGTAGAGAATTGGACTATAAATAAAAAACAAAATTTTTATTAAATGGACTAGACGTATATTTTTATTTATTATCCAATTCCCTACTATTCCTGTTTTAATTAGATTTTGGATATATACATCAAAATTTGAACATTTCAAAAAAATGTTTTATCAATGGGCTGAATGTATTTATATATATAAAAATTAAATAGTATATTATAAGTATATTATTAAGTAGAAATATTTATTTTCCTTATTCTTTCAGGTCTGCGAAGTTTATAAATTACATCGGGAAACTTATCATATGGCGCTTGATTATATAGATAGATACCTTTCGATCAAGAGGGATATCCCAAAACAACAACTTCAATTAATAGGTAAAATTCTATTATCTTTAATAGGTAAAATTTTGTTTTGTTCTTTTTTCTTAAGTTTTCTCTGTTTGATGTAAATAAATTATTTATATGAGATTATAGCTTTGCCTTCGTTTTCAGTTTAAGGTAGTTGTTCCGCCGAATGGGTTTTCTTAGGATTTTTTTGAAATTTAGACAGATTATTATTTAAATCCTTCTGCATCGATTGGTGGCAAAACGAAATTTATGAACAATATAGTTCCGGAGATATTAAATTTCAAAAATAGAGTTTTTCAGACTCTTATACATTGCACTAAACGGGATATCGGGAAATTTACATACATATTTGATTATAATTAAGAAACTCTTCTTACCATTTTTATAAAAAACTAAACCAACATTAAACAATAACCAATACATATTTTAAGACAATTTTGATTCATAGTTACAACACAGTTTCTGAGATAATAATGAATAAATAATGAAAAATGTATAATGAAAATTTACACTAAAAACAATTCGGCAACAGCGCATTTATTTAACCAGCGAAGATGTATAAAGCGCTAGATTTTTTCAAAATTATAATTTTCATAAGGTGTAACGTAGGCGTTGATTACATTTGTTAAAAAATAACAAAACGATTTTTATAGAAATAAATCGACCTTTAAAATGTATTTTATCTGTCATTTTAATATAAAAATATTCAATCTCTTACAATAGTGCTAGATTTGTCAAACGTGCACGGATTGACTAGAATCGGTACATAAACAGCAAAAGTTTTGAGCTTTATGAATTATGAATCCTTATTAACTGTTCTATATACTCTAGCATTAACTTTTTGCTAGTATTGTTGCGAAACAACTACCTTAATACAAATATTATATATTATGAATATTTAATATCGTTATTCTAGTGAATTAATTAACTTGTGAACTACTTGCATTCTTCTTAAAACAAGTTAATTCAATTATGACCCCTCACACCACTAAATTTATAATTATTTATTTATTATGCATTTTTATTGGCCATTTTCATTATTCATAAAGTCGACTACTTTTAACAATTTCTCATTAAAAAATTTGTATTTTTTAAATAAAATTCTGTGGACGACCATGAAACGAGGGGGAAACGATTTATATTAAACCTTCACTAATAATATTTTTATTTGACTTAAGATGAAGGCGAAATTTTCGAAACTTCATTATCAATAATATAAAATTTATGTGTATTTATTTACATCAAGCAGATTTAATCTTAGAAATGGAAGAAATATTGAGTGGATAATGATGAGGCAGTCCAAAAAAAGAAGATAATTTATACTAACTATTTATTCATAAACCGACGTTTCGGAGGCTATTCCCTCCTTCTTCGGAAGAAATATAATTTTAATTATCATCCATCATTCATTCTTTCATCAAGCATGTAAAAATATAGGAAATACATTTATTTTAAAAACAAATCAATAAAACGTTTAATTCAAATATAAAATTTTTTTCAAAACGTTTTATATTCAATTTAAACGTTCTAGTGATTGTTTTTTATAAATATTTTATTTATTTTCTTTGATAATACTGTCAAGAACATTATAAATAAAATTTATATTAATATATTTAATATTTGTTAAAGGTATTACATGTTTATTTATTGCTGCCAAAATAGAAGAAATTTACCCGCCGTCATTGAAAGAATTTGCTTATGTAACTGATAAAGCTTGCACTGAAGAGGAAATTCTTCGAAAAGAACTAGTCATTCTCAAGGTAATTATGGACATTTTAATTATTTTCTGTATTCCAAAAATAGAGAACGGAAACATTTCTAACAGGGTGATTTATGTTTAAAACGAATTTACGTTTAATTTGTTCCGTTTAGCTTAAAATACAAACTGTATAACGTCTACAATTTTTTTAGTTATCCAAGACAAAAATTATTAAATAATCTTTGTATAATTGAAAAGATATAGTATGTTGAGAGTAGCTGAGCTGAGTTGGTGATTTAAGGAGAAATCAATTACGTTGTCGTCTGTATGATGGAAATGAATATTTATATATATGTATATATAAATAAATATATAGAAAAATATGTTTAGATCTTATAACTTAGTCTTATAACTCAAAAACAGTGCATTTAAGGTAGTTCTTTCACAAATGCAAAAATTCAAGAAGTCATTGAAACTTGGGAATATAAGTCATTAAAAGCATAATAAACATACTGTTAAAATTTGAAGACGATTTACCACACCAAACATGAAATAATTGCAATTAAAAATGACATTTTTAACATAGGGTAGATTGGGAAAGGGTGGGGATATGAATATTATTTTATTTTTTTCATTGAAGGATTTTCACCATCTTGATGAAAAACTAATATTTGTTAGAATAATATATTCGGAGTAACTTAAAAAAAAAATTGAAATTATTTACCACGTAGTTTTGATAAAAAACAAAAAACCTATTTGGGCGATTATTTTTGGTGGAGGGGATATAAGCACAATGGCTTGGAAACGATCCGGCTAGTTGTGTATCTATATAGAGATTTCGTAGTGTGAGTGGTACAGTCACGTTAAAAAAACATAACCTGAAATTTTAGTTCCGTTCATATTTATAGCTAAAACTTTTTGTGTGGATTGTCGCGAAAGAAACTCCTTAAGTAGATAGTTATATTGTATTATCATAATAATTGAATATTGCTCGCATTTGTGGTGAGGGGCCTCCAAGCATTCTCTTAGATGCAATTCAGAGGCTAGCTATCAGACTGATAGGCGATCCTACATTAACTGACACTCTCGACTCCCTAGGCCATCGTAGATCTGTCTCCGCCCTTTCCCTTTTTTATAGATATTACCATGGCTTTTGTTCTGACAAAATAAAATCGATAATCCCACCAAAGGCTTCATTTGTGCGAAATACACGATTTTCTAAAATTCAACACCCCTACGCGCTTAAACTGGATACTAATCGAACAAACGCATTCGCCAATTCATTTATCCCTATGACATCTAAAGACTGGAACTCTCTTCCCCCGACCGTCTTTTTAGCAACTTATAACTTTCAATCTTTCAAGACCAGCATCCACAGATACCTTAGACAGCTACCCAATCCCTAAATCTCCCCTTATCTTCATGATACAAGGGTCCACCACGGACTACAGAGGTTGTACCTTCTTGGTGCAACTTCTTCTTGTATCAATATCATTATAAAAAAAAAAATGGAGCATTTTTTTGTTGAAGACAGATGTTTCATCTAGATTCTAGAAGACTTTCGATACATTCTGAAATGTCACAGAACATTGTTGAAAAATTATTAATTATTATTAAATTATTTATTTAATAATTAAATATTTGATCATTATTATTTGATAATTAAGTTGAATAATTGTTAAGAATAATTATTATTTGGATTTTTTGCGATTTAATTGATTTAATATTTTGTTTATTTGATGTCGTATAAAAAAATAGTTCTAATGAAAGTTGTTCAGTTTTTTTTTCTAGATTAAGTAGACGTATAGAAAATTATAGGTTTCCATTTGCAAAACAGAACTTGACCTCGAAATACCCTTGAAAGCTTGTTCTAGGTCGTCAAATAATTGCATAGGTTAGTTTCCCCCTTGGTATAAATAAACTTTTATTTGAAACTTTTTTCATATAATGTACTGTTTTTGAGTTATAAGACTGTCTTAAGATAAAAAAAACTCGCCCGGTATATATATAAATACAGGAGAAATTACCATAAAACGTCCCATTTTTAACCGACTTCGAAAAAAGTAGGAGGTTATTAATACACGTTTCTAGATTGTTCTATAATAGATTTGTATTTATTTATATATATTAAACAATCAATAGAATTTTGTTAATACATATGTATAATTTATTAGAGACTATAGTTTGATTTTAATCATCAGTCTTTTTAATTAGAAATATATATTCCATCTATTATTATAATATATTATGGGCTCACATACCTGAATGGATGTAAGTAAATTTGTTTTGACGTTTAATAGTAGGCTGGTCAATTCCCAAACGAATGCCTTATTCGCCAATATATCATCTGCTGATGTTGTATCACGTAATTTTAAAATATTTGAGATGCATTTAATTTAAATAATATTATTACTTTTAAAAAATTTGACAGCAATACTGAATGTGGCGGTAAAGGACGCATAGTTGGAGTTTTCTCCAACAGAAAGCGCTGTCAGCCATAACATTTGAAAATTTCAGAACACTTTATTAATTAAATTCAAATAATTATAAAAAAACAAAATACACAAAAGTCTACCTATTATGAAAAAACATTATTATTAAATTATTTTGATTATTTATGTCCATCGATTAAATTAATAAGTTGTTGTAGGAAATAAGGACAATAGCTTATGCAAATATTTTTTATTTTATGCCAACGTTTCGTCAACTTTGTTGACTTCCTCAGGGCTCAAACAAATTAACTTCTTTGCATATTTGTCATTTTATAAATATTCATTCTTAGCAAACACATATAGGCCAGTCATTGAACAGATAAAAAATATTTCCTATTTAAATCTAAAAATATCTTTAACAAAGTTGACGAAACGTTGGCATAAAATAAAAAATATTTACATAAGCATTGTCCTTATTTTCCTACAACAACTTATTAATTAAGGGGCCAGAAAGGCGTTAGTAGGAATGTAATGGGGCCAGAATGCCGTTTCAGCACTTTTTTTTTCAAACCGAGACATTTCTAAATCTTGAAAAGATTATGGATTTTTTTTTATTTTTTGTCGCAATCTCATGAACTTTGTAAGTTGTATCTGTCTTGGGCCGCGGATTTGGAAGTCTTATTTTTTTAAGAGCCAATCGGCTTTATACTACATACAATAACTCAAACAAAACAAAAATAAAATAAATTAACACTATTAGAGCACTTCTCAGGGGTGAATAGCTCTCCCGACATTCCTCCCAAACGATTAATAGCTACCACCAAAAAAATTTTATATTTGAACAATTGTTAATTAACTAGGCCAGCTATGACGATCAATAGGCCCATTGCGGCCGTAATTCTTCTTACATTTTTTAGAGTTGAGTAGTCTTAAGGTAGTTCTTTTACAAATGCAAAAATTCAAGTTTGAAACTTGGAGTATAGGTCATTAAAAGCATAATACACATACTGTTAAAATTTGAAGACAATTTACCACACCAAACATGAAATAATTGCAATTAAAAATGACATTTTACATAGGGTAGATAGGGAAAGGGTGGAGATATGACCATTATTTTATTTTTTTTCATTGAAGGACTTTCAACATCTTGATGGAAAACTAATATTTGTTAGAATAATATATTCGGAGTAACTTAAAAAAACATATTTGGGCGAGTGGAGGGGATATAAGCACAATGGCTTGGAAACGATCCGGCAAGTATGTGTGTATCCATTTAGAGATTACTTAGTGTTAGTGGTACAGTCACGTTAAAAAACAACCTAAAATTTTAGTTCCGTTCATATTTATAGAGTGGTGAGACTAAAACTTTTTGTGTGGATTGTCGCGAAAGAACCTCCTTAAGCCTGGTCGAGGACATGTAAAATAAAACTGCTCCAGCAGCTCGGGGGGATCAATAAAACCATTAACAATTTTATAGAAGAAGCACAGGTCGGTTACTTGTCTGCGGGCGATAAGACTTTTGATACCAGGTTGTTCGTACGTTAGACATATGTACTTTTGTCCTGAAAGCTAGTTCTCCTGTCTTATTTATATATTTACTGCAACTACTATTATCTACTATTAAATTCACTCAAAAAAAAGTTGTTTTTTTCTCATTGTGTTGAAATATGTCTAGAACATGGAGTAAAATCATTTTCAACTATTATTTTTTTCTGTCTGTGTGTCTGGATTCAGATAATTTCGTTCTTGTGGTAAAATGTTTGTATTTCCAATGCGGAGAACTTATTCGATTTCGGGATTTCTAGCTTCAGACCTTCCGTATAAAAAATATCATTTTTTCAAGATTTTAATCCGTTTCTATAGTAAATAAAGATAATCAATCGAGTGTTTGGAATTATTTAATAAATAAATTATTTTTTTAATTAACCAAAACTGCAAACAGCCTACCGAGTCTTGTCAAGTTTCACTTTTTCCTCCATAGTCCAGTTAAATAGTGTTTTTACCCGGAAAGTTTTGGGGTAGTTTTGATTTCTTCCATCCTATGTTTTGTGGTATGCTGAATCCTAATCTGAGTTTTGCTAACAAAATTTCGTAACAGAACATTATACAACATCTTTTGGCCGTTTTTTGCTCATAACTCGAAAACTATCAACTTTTCGTAAATAATCTTCTTATTCAAAATGTAAGTACATAAGATTTCCTATAAATTTCATCATTTAGGTTTTTTTCCTCTGACAAACCGTTCGGACGTATTTTGACTGTTTCCGCAAAAAGCCACATTTTCCACTACAAAACTCAAAATTTATTATTAAAGCATGTCATTAAGTGAAAAATCAAAATTTTCCTGTGAGGGGGGACCTTTTGAGCACAATTTATTTATTATGTATTTTAATTAAAATAATTAAGATTATTTTTTTTTTAGGTTCTTAATTGGAACTTGAATTCCGTCACGTCTAACACCTGGCTCAATGTTTATATGCAAGTATGCGCTTCCATCGATAATGCCTCGTCCAAACAAGAAGTGATCCGTCCACGTCTGTGCATCCGTCGCGGCAGCCCTGGCTGGGGCTCAGCCAAAGGAGATGGCCCACGCTCTTTCTACTCCCTCAATATTCAGCTCTCACTTTTATGCAGACCGCACAACTTTTAGATCTCTGCCTTCTCGAACAAGAATCCATGAATCATAGCTATGGCACATTGGCGGCCGCCGCCATGTATCTCATGTACAACCAAGAGAAAGCACTTTTTGTCTCAGGTGAGTTACAAAAAAAAAAAAAGCTATTTTAGTTCATTGGGACTTTATTTTTAAATCGCTGGTATTGAAGGGTGGAACAGTTTCTTTTAATTGTGTAATGTTGGGTGGGACAATCCATTTCAAATCATCCAGCTAAACATTAAAATGAAACCCATTAGTGTTGTTTCCGGGGCTTTTAGGGACGGTTGCATGTCGCAAAGTAAATGCTTTTACCACTAACCAAGGTAGATGGTAAATGGAGGGGCTGCGATGGCCAATCAGATGACAGGCACTGAAAGTTCCTGTCATCTGATTGGCCATCCCAGCCCCTCCATTTACCATCTACCTTGGTTAGTGGTAAAAAGCATTTCTTTGCGACATGCAACCGGCCCTTAGTGATTGAGACATTGATTTAGTAAAAAACTCAAAACTTGGTCGATTTTCATTGTATGTTAACTTTAGTCAAACAGTTTTCAAGTCTTAATGTTTAAAAAAATGGTACACAAACTTATGTATAATTTCATGTACTAAATTAAATAAATGCAATAGGTAAAGTAATATTTTAGAAATGGCCTTCATTATCTTATTTTTAACGAGAAATATTCTATATGTTGTTTAAACTCATAAGAAAAAAAACAGAATATTTATAATTAAAAAGACACAAAATGAAGGTCGAACCTTCAAAACTACCCGTATAGCACAGAGACCAAAATAAAACCCAAATGCAACTTTTTTGATTGGTTGAATTATAGTCATTATATAGTTTTAATTAGGTTGAATTACGGTTTCAAAACGGTATGTCTCGTTTTTTCCGTTTTGCAACTGTTGTATTATCGTTAAATCACAAAGATTATAAAGCAACCGTTACAAAAAGGTTGTCGCCAACATTTTTGTCACCGATTTGCAACAAATAACAATAATCAACATATATATATATATATAATGTTGATTATTGTATATTACTAAAGAATTGTGTAATTATTCATTATATTAATCAAATCAAAGAATAGTAGATGATGGTATTCTTGTTAGAGGTGTTGCACTTTATTGTCAAATCAAAGAAATTTAAAATTATAAATAAACAGTTGCAAATCGCTTTATGGGGGGTCAGATAGGCTAGTCGGTAGCGCATCATCCTGCTAACCAAGTGGACCCGGGTTCGAATCCGACTCGAGGCATTCGGCTAAAATCTGACCCCGGGATAGGGACAAATTTAAAAATATATAGTAGTATCGTAAAATGGCTTATGGATTAGAAAGGCCGAAAAGCCAAAAAAAAAAAAAAAATCAATCGCTTTATAATCTTTGCGACTATAATTTATCGATAATACAACACAGTTACAAAACGGAAAAAAACGAGACATAACTACCGTTTTGAAACCGTAATTCAACCTAATTAAAATTACTATAATGACTATAATTTAACCATTTTTTACTTATGGAAAGTGGTGTAGGTTTTAGGTGAAACATGATGTTAGTTAATAGAGTAAATGGTGTGTAGTTTCACAGTGAATGAAATAAAACTCAAAGAGGTTTATACAAACTCAATATATTTCGGATTATTAGTCCATCATCAGGAGTTTACAAGTTAATACTTATTATATTGTATTATATATTAAATTATGTTGATTAATGTCCATTATAATTAGTAGATTAAAAATTCAGTTTATTGAACAAAGTTTTTTTATTGAAGTTCTTCTTCAATTTTTGTACAACGTTTCGTCTCTCTCGAGACTTTTTCAAGTACTCAATTGGCTAGAACAACATTGGTTGAAATAAAGATAAAAATAACTGAGACATAGTAGAATTTTTTCATCTATACTTATATTGTTTTATGGTATCAATCTAGAAAGAAAAAATTCTACTATGTCTCAGTTATTTTTATCTTTATTTCAACCAATGTTGTTCTAGCCAATTGAGTACTTGAAAAAGTCTCGAGAGAGACGAAACGTTGTACAAAAATTGAAGAAGAACTTCAATAAAAAAACTTTGTCCAATAAACTGAATTTTTAACAATCTATTATATATTAACTTGTAAACTCCTGATGATGGACTAATAATCCGAAATATATTGAGTTTGTATAAACCTCTTTGAGTTTTATTTCATTCACTGTGAAACTACACACCCTTTACTCTATTAAATAATTTAACCAATCAAAAAAGTTGCATTTGGGTTTTATTTTGGTCTCTGTGCATATACGAGTATAACCAATAAATTATTTAGATTCACTTATATGTAGGTATATAAATAAAAGATTCACGGGCTTTTGGACAATTTTTTATTAATGTTATATATCAACTTTCATATGACGTTTCATCCTTTTCAAGACTATTTCAAGTACTGAAAATAAAGGACTAAAAGAACAATAGATCAGACAAATTAAATGAATGCATGATATTTCAAATTACAATAATTTATACATAATTGGCTATATGCCACCCACCTCAATTACTTAAAACATTAATCGTTGATAAAATAGTAAAACAATCGAGGCAATAAATAGTGTATTCATAATATTTATCCCATAACAATTTAGCACAACCAATTTACAAAAACAATCTTAAATCATACAGAAAATTTAATTTTTCTGGTCGTGTCTAACAAATAATAATAATACATATGAATCTAGCATAAAAATCTGAGCAGCAGGTATATCATGTTTATTTGAATCAAGCAGAGGTCAACCTCATTGATTATTTCTTCGTTTTGTTTATCTAACTACGAACTATATAGACTAATAAATACACTTGACAAATATCGAACATGAACAACAATTTATATTATATTATTATATTAATATTAGGTTGATGCATAATTATGGAACGTTTTTTAAAAATATTTTTATTCAGCAAAAACGATCAGCCTTGTTGTCGGAGAGTTCGTGGGGGACCCATCCAGCCAATTTCCATACCTTGCCAAGCTTTTTGAGGCGTCGAACGATCGTTGATTGGTCGACATTGAAGTCTGCAGCCAGCATTCGTGTTGTAAGGCTTTCATCCTCTTCCACGGCTGTCAGAAGTGCCTGATCATCAAAATCCGATGGCCGACCTCTTCCTTCTTTATCCTCCAAACTAGTGTCACCTGATTTGAAACGGGAAAACCACTTCCGTACTGCACTATCAGTAATTGTTCCTTCGCCAAAAAGTTCGTTGAGATCGCGAAATGACTGTGCTGCCTTCCATCCTTTCTCGTAGTGGTAGAGCATAATATGACGAATATGAATATGGTTTTCGACACGCATTTTTATTAACTATATATAGAGAAGATTGTTTTTATAAAAAAAATAAACAAAACGCCATTTTTGGCTAAAGAAAAACGCTCCAATACAAACGTTCCATAATTATGCATCAACCTAATAAATAATAGTTAATCACCCGAAATATGTTATATTTATATTCGTTATCCCCTAATTGTATTTTAAATTTGCAGGAATGCAATGGTCTGATCTCGAGGGATGTGTCCGATGGATGACCCCCTATGCGCAAACCCTTCGTCAAGAGCCCTGTCCCTCGCAAATCATGGCGATTGCCAACGGCCAGGAGGGCTCTGGGGGCAAGTCGACAACCGACCCCAACACACCCGATGATGAACACTCAATTCAGATTCACACAGTTAATCTGGACATTCTGGTAAGTCATCATAAATGAATATTACTTGAAATGAGAAAAAACTTATACCTACCTATTTAACTGCCGTTTTAATGAACTTATTACTTGAGTCATTTTTTATTTAATTGAAACAATTTTGTTTTGCCGAGAGCAGCAGAGTTGTTGATTCATAAAGGGAAATCAAAATGGTTATGAAAGAAAACTCATAGAGCAACTATTAGCTAAAAAAATGTAAAAATCAACTTATAGGAATTTTAATAGAGTTTATTTGCCCAATGTAAGCGGATATTAGGCTTTTTATAAACAAAGAATTGTATTTTCTTATGGGCCTCACAGTTCCTCCTGGTATAGTTACGCGGTTAAGAAGAATTGTATCTTCTTTGTTTATAAAAAGCCTACCTAATAGCTTACCTCGGCAAGTAAACTCTAAAACTTTAAAATCCCTGTATATTAAATTAATCTTGCCTAGTTTCCTTAATAACTGTTAAAAATCTACTCTGAACTCAAAATTGTTCACAAAAATCTAGAAAATATTAAACGTAAATTAATTCTACCATCTTAATCGAGGATTTTTATAGATGTTAAATGAAAGGCTTATTTTCAGCAGTTTTTTAATTTTAAATGGTGTTTTTTTTTTTAATTTCTCCAAATATTTCTGAAATTTTGTACAATATTCCTTCTTCAGTGAACCTTTTTTGTGCAATATACAGGGTGGGGAATAAAGATCTACAACATTTTGAAGAGGTATAAAAAATGAAAAAATTTCACTAGAAAAAAAGCCAAATATATTTTGAAAAGAACATAATTTTTTTTTTAAATGTATTTTAAACATTATCAGACAAAAAACAAGGGGGTGGGGTCAAAAATGAAAATTCTAGCCCTTTCGACCAAATTCAACCAAATTTTGTATACATATTCTGTGGACCCCCAGAAGGCTAGAAATGCAAAAACTAACCACTCAAAATGGGGCGTGGGTCAAAAATGAAAATTCTAGCCCTTTAGGCCAAACTCAACCAAATTTTATATATATATTCTGTGGACCCCCAGAAGACTAGAAATGCAAAAACCAACCACCCAAAATGGGAGGGAGAGGGTCAAAAATGAAAATTCAAGCCCTTTCGACTAGAATTTAGTTAGTTTTTGCATTTCAAGCCTTCTGGGGTTCTACAGAATATGTATATAAAATTTGGATTGAAGTTCAGTTCAAAGTCAAGAATTTTCATTTTTGACCCCCCCCCCCCTCCTTTTTTCTCGTATGATAATGTTTAATTTATGTTCTTTTTCAAAAATATAGTTTTTTTCTAATTAAATTTTTTTCATTTTTTATACCTCTTCAAAATGTGCAGATCTTTATGCCCCACCTTGTATATAGGTATCCAAATGAATCTTTAATAAATGTATTATTATAGTTTTTTTATAAAAGAACATTTTGTTTTTTATAACGAAAATTCATTTATATAAATATAAAAAATCACATAATATCCGATGATAGACTTTAACGTACCTAAAATAACCCGGGCTAAAATTGTGACATTAATTTAAACCCGATTAAATGAAAATGAATTTTATTTGATAAAATTGGCCATTCAAATAATAATTTCTCCTCTCCATTCCCCTACTCGTTTTACTAAATATATTTAATCTGTTTTCAGGATAAGGCTAAGCAATTGTGTAAATCTCTCCAAGAGGCTTCGTCAGAAGGGGCTCAATCGCTTGAAGCTCTTGACACAAGCCTGAACAGCCCGCCGTCTGTCTACCCCGGCTGCCTGACACCTCCATCAAGCCACGAAAAATCACCGAAGAAATCCACCACCCAAGTAGACGTAGTAGACGATTGCGAATCCGACAGCTCAACTATACTTAACAATTCCAATTGCTCGACATTGACAGCATTTTCATCCGAGATTGCTTAAACCAAGTGTCATTCAAATTTTACAATTTTTTTTTTATTATTATTATCTACATAATTTTATTAATAAACTGCAATTCCTTTGTATAAAAAATATATATATTCTAATTCAAATAAACTAGACGATAATTATTAAAAAAATTTGTATAATAATGATTATATATTTATATTATATAGTGTGGGTGAGCTTAAATGAAAAAAAAACGCTTCTAGTCTAGTCACTAAAAGAATAAAAAAAGTTCTTTATATTGAATGTTAAAAATGAACAACAAAAAAAAATATGTAAAAAAGATTTAGCCACCCATGCTATTAGATTGTTGAACGCTCAGTCTATATATTAAGAGATAGATAAAAATATATTTTTTTATATACGGCTGAAAATTTATATAATAAAATAATAAATTGAATAAGAATGGATTCTTTTAAAAGGGAAAGATGAATGAATTTCAATAATGCTTTTTTGAGTTCTCAAGTCTATAAAATGACAGACATTTTGAATAATATTTTAGATATCATTATTTATTACACATGAACTGAAACTACTTAAAAAATGTAACAAATAAAAAGTAAACATTATAATCAACCAACATTTTTATAATATATTGAGGTAAATCCGTTAGTTTGGAATCAACTAAATTAGCAAAACATTAGAACATTGAGATATTTGAAAATTCCAGAGTTTAGAGAATATTAAATTTTATTAAGGGGGGGGGGGGGGGCAAACAACTTTTATATATGTTAGATTTAAAACATTAAAATTTTAAATATCCACACTATGATTTGAAACGGGAAACATTTATGTACTATATAATTATGATTTATTATATTAATACAAAAATAACATCAAATATGTTCGGATTGTAGGGGGGGGGGGGCAATTTCCCCTTCTTGCACTCCCCCTCAAAAGCCACCCCCCTGATCCCTAGATATATTTGTTAAGACTTCTTGTGGAAACAAAAATAATTTTTTCTAAATTATTTAAGACTAAATATATATATATATATATATGTTTACATACACAAAAACAATTTTCAATATTTTTATCAATAACTTGTTTAAAAAATAATATTACTTGGTTACTTGGCGACTCGTTCCTCAGTGCGGCGGTTTGGTGCACGCGAGTCCCAACTTTAACGTGACGGGGTATACATAGTTGTGACGCGGCGCTCCATCTATCATCCCTCTTTCTCATGACATGGCCAGCCCACTTGTGTTTGGTTTCGTTGACGTGTACCAACATATTATAACATTAAAAATAATATTAATAATTAAATTTTTTTAATAAAATGAGCGTAAATCCAAGCTTCTTTAGTTTTAAATCAACTAAATTATCAGCAACGTTTGAACCCTGAAACTTGAAACTTACTAAAGTTTTGAATAACTTTGTCTCCCAAAGAGGGAGGGCACCTTCAATTTTTTTCTTGGACGGGGCTGGCAAATAATATTTTTTATATGATAATTTTAAAAATTGTTAATTAAAACATTATTAAAATTTTAAATATATATATATATATACATATCCTTAAACTACATATGTTTTGAATCGGGAACCATTTATGTAATATATAATTATAATTTAAGCAAAACTAAGATAAAATATGTTCAGATTCTGGGCAGGGGCAGATGCCCCTCCCTCCAAACGCCATCTCTGATCTCAAAAGATATTTTTATATGAAAAAAGATTCTCCAAAAATAAATTCGTTTTATTTTTATATCTTAGAAACCTACCAAGTATTTTTATCCAATAATTTTGAAAATATGTTTGTTAAGGCTTCTGTAGAAATAAAATATATTTAAATAATAATTTAAGGTCAAAATTTCAAAGATTTTTGTAGAAATAATTTTTAAATTGCTTATCAGAGGGAGGTTCATCGCCTCAGGAGTTGAACCTGAGAATTAACATGCTTTCCGGGCAGTTGATCTAACCCTTGAGATAAAATTCCCTCCGACTCGCAATATAAATATAAAAAAAGCTAAAATTTTTCAAGCAAAAAATAAAGCTTAACCGAAAAGAGTTTTCGGCTACGGACCATTTATTTATTTAATAAATCGAAAGATACTTAATTCTTTGGATATAAAAAATAATAATGTTTTCTATTTGAATAAATTCTAAATATATTATTAAATACAAAAGAACGGATTTCTTCTATTAATAAAAGTCTTAAATTAAAAAAAAAAAATGAATTATTCTTTAAATATATAGAAATATGCCATTGCTGCTTTGTTAATATATTGTATTATAATATGAATTTTGATTTAAAGAATAATTCTAGCATGTGATTAGCTCTGATAAGAAAAAAAACGCACAAGTTGAAATTGACATGTACAATCCATTCTTTTTCAAAAGTAATTTTTTTTTTTTTAATATGTAAATTGTATATAAAAACTATTTATAAAGTATAAAGTATTAGGAAAAATTATAAAAAAAAAAAAAAAAATATATAGACAAAAATCGATTCAATTTATTTGATTTAAATTCTTCTAATGGATCTTTTAAGGATAAATTACCTTATATATGAGAGAGAAAAAAAATCAAGTTTTTGTTTGTTTTTTACTATTTAATAAAATAAAGTTTTTAAAATTTTCCATAAGTTTGTATTATTATTTAATTATTTTTTTTTTATGTTTAATTTATCATAAATTATACGATTTATTACAATATTTATTAGAAGACTGATTAACAAAAATGTTTTTTATTAAGCTGATCATAAAAATATTAATAATAATAATAATATCACCCAATTTTATATTATATTCAAATATATATACATAGGTATTCATTTTATAATAACCTTTCTAAGTCCAAGTGGTGATTATTATTATTTATTTATTTTTTTATAAGGATCAGCTTATGTTAAATTAAATAAATTAATAAAAAATAAATAAATGCACTGATTTTGAAATATAAATACATATTTTTTAAAAATAAATAAATAAATTGAGAGATTGAATGATTAAAAAAAACTGTTGTATGTTAACTTTTGTATTCAGAATTATTTATTTTTCTAAATATCCACACATATAATTAATATATTTTTATATAAATATTTACATTTATTTCTATATACTGGTATATATAAATATTATCCATATAGTTTCCATATAAAAATGTATTATCGGTTGCGAAAATTTTCGGACACCTTTTAAAATATATAATAAATTAGATTTATTTTGATTAGTAAGAGTATATTCCAATATTCTAACGGACTTTAAGTTAAGGGTGTACCGTAAACTTTTGCAAGAGATAATATTATGAATATATAATATAAAAGATCACTTTTTATAAGCAAAAGATTTAAAATATTTATACTGTTAATATTAAACAAAAATTAATATATATATATAAGGTAACGGCAGCAGTAGTTGACCGTGCACCAGTAGTTGACCATTTCGACATAAATCTTTATATAAGGATTCAGATGGAAGGATTCCCTTGAAAAAATCTATGGACACTAGACTTTTTTTCAAGGGAATCGCTTCATCTGAATCCTTATTATTAAGATTTATGCGAATGATCTGGAGCACGGTCAGCTATCAGCCGTTACCTATATTGCTTTTTGCCCATTTTTGATTTAATTATATTATTTTTGGAAGACTAAAATATATTGATTTCCGTAATTATTATTTATTTTGGCGGGCAGAATATATTTATTATTTCATTTGAGTAAAATCGTTTTTAAGCACAATAAAATAGAATTATATATTTTCTTTTTTGTGTGTGTGGGGGGGGGGGGATTGGAAGCAATTTTTATTTCAAAATAAATTCTTGATGGTTTTTTATTGTATATAAATGAATACAGTTCTTTATAAACAGTCACAAATACACGTTTATTAATAATTAAAACGTTTCGGGTGAAATTTTCCTTTTTGTCAATTAAATTATTCATTTTTAAATGCATTTTATAATAGAATAATTAACTTTAATATAAATTTGCTTTATTATTTTATTAAAATCAAATGCATTTAAAAAAAAATCCAACTTTGAAGGGATTTTTAATTCATTTTTTTTTTTAATATATATATATACAAATTTTGAAATTTTGGTTTAATAATTTTAAAAAATGTTTTTTTTTAATGAAAGATAGGGTAACAAAAATAATATATATGTACTGAATTTAATACAATAATAATTTAGATTATCAGACATTTTTGTTCATTAAAAATTTAAAGTCTTAACAAAAATATTAAAAAATTTTAGTAAATTTATTATTGAAGCTTTTTTTAAGTGATCTATGCTCCTATTTTTGAGCCTAAAATTTTGCTCGACTTTTGCTTATAAAAAAACCAAAACATATAACTAATGATAAAACCAATTCCGAATACTGCCATATTTAATTTTTAGAAATTAATTCAATAATAAATAAATAAATATATATAAGAAATATTTAACCACGAATAATAATAATTTATATCTAGCTAGCCTGCTAACATAAAAAACTCGCTAAATTTTATTAGGTATATATTCTAATTAGGATCTCTGAATTAAATCGATCTCTGAATTTTTTTTTTTAAGTTAAAAAGAAATTCCAAAATGTTATTTTGTCATGTTTTTGAGTCTAAAGTTTTCCGACGGGCGATCTTGTGCAAAGATTGCTTTGAAAACTTGAATAAATATAATGTTAAAGCTTTCTGAGAGATGACGTCATAAGCCTCGTTCAGAATGCACACTGAAGTCTAATAAAAAAATACTATTAAAATTATTTTTATGCTAGTTGGTTAGCAATCGCTATTATTTTATTAGACCTCATTGTATAGATTGTATTCCTTTTAGCAATAAATTGTAAAGACTAAAAAAATAGTGTATTAGAAAATGAATAATAACGAGAAAGACAAATATATAAATTTGTATTTATTTATTGATTTGCCCATTCCAGTCTTATTATCTTCGGATAAACGTTGAAGATAATAACTATATATATATTAACAAAATGTACATTTTTATTTATTTATTTAATAACATTTTTTAATATATATTTTTTACGCTTATCCTCCTCAATTAGCTTAAAAAAAAAAATTGTGATAAGTTGTGTCGAAACGTCGAAAAATTTATATATTTGTCTATCTGGTTATTATTTCATTCATTATTTTTCAATTTATAAAACAATTAGAAAATAAATTTATTTGTTAAATATTAAAAAAAAAAAAAATAAATACATTTTTAAATATTTTTAGTAAATTTTATTTTTATTGTATATAATAATTTTTATACGATTTTTTTCCTTGGTCATATTTTTTTTTAGAGATTAAATTTTAATTAAACATATATATATATATATCATAGAGTAATATAGAGTGGAAGGCTGCCGTATATAGAAAAAGCGCTCCCTAGCTACTGCGGGGCGAAAACTCTTAGTTCTTAAGAGCTATCCAAAGATCATAGAACATTCAAAGCCTTTGTCATAGATAAAAGATACATACCCTTTATGTTATATATATATAAGCGTATTTTTTACTCTTGATAATGTCACCAAAATTTGCCCCGAAGAGAGCGGTTTCCGCCATTTTATTGCCCAATGGTTTTGCCCTGGACTCGCCAGAGAGCTCTGTAACTCGTATACGCTAAAATACATTGGCTCCTTATGGAGCCTTCCACTTTATATTACTCTATGCTATATATATTATCGGGTGGATACAAAAACAAGGAGGATTTATACTGCTAATCAATCAGTACTGTATAGCTAATTTGGATCCATTCTGTATATCAAACTATTTTATTAAATTTTATATATATATAGTTTAAAATAATATTCTTGATTATATTAATAAGAGAATTAAAAAAAAAAAATTGTTTTTAAAAAAACATTAAAATGAAACGTTTTTATTTGATTATAATACTTTTTTGGAGAAAGTTTGCCATTATCTCCTATAAAATAATAATTAACATTATAATAAGTACTTTTTTCAACACTAATTTAATAAGAAAGATTGTATAAAACAAATTACATCATAATTTCACGAATTAAATTTTATAATTTGAAGAAAGTAGAATGTTTCTCGAAACGTATCATAAACAAATAAATGTTTTATTGGATGTTTTGTTAAAAAATTTTAAGTTTATTATGTATAGATATATATTAAAAAAAATTTATTAAAGCAAATAAATCGTTTGGTTTAAAGATTTTTCCTTTTTTTCAACTATGAATTTTTAATGAAGTGAAAATTTCCCTCGAAACGTTATAATACTTTTTTATTAGAATTTATTGTAATACAAACAAGAATATTATATCATACATATATATATATATTAAAAGAATTATATATTTTTTTAAATAAATAACAAATCATGTTAATAATAAAAAGAATATTTTCAATTTTTTTTTTTTTTTTTTTTGCGAATTCGGTTGCTTGCTGTTTAAGCGAGGGATTAATTAGATCGGTAAACGTCCCTTTAATCTTTATTTAGCAGTTAAATAATCTAAATAAATGTGATTCTAAACTGCATTTTATGTGTGTGTGTGTGTTTGTAAGCAAAAGATTTACTCTACATCAATGTTAATCCACGCATAAATTTAACAAAATTATTATATATTATATATCGTATGTTTCATTATTAATTAATATTTTAATTTAATTAATAATTTGTAGTTTTCTCTCTGCCCATGCACATATATGAGGTAAAACTTATGAAAAAAAATTGTTATTTTGTAACTTGTATCTTATATTATGTAAGTGATACTGTTTGTTGGAAAATAATAAATCATTACAAAAATAT
This sequence comes from Forficula auricularia, assembly GCA_024734495.1. Lineage (NCBI taxonomy): Eukaryota > Metazoa > Arthropoda > Insecta > Dermaptera > Forficulidae > Forficula > Forficula auricularia. The sequence continues at coordinate 3,059,236 of JALMQS010000117.1, forward strand.
ATAAAAATATTTTTAGCTGATACCTCTCCTAAATCCTAAATATATAAATAACTTAAAGTTAGTTCTTTCACAAATGCAAAAATTCAAGAAGTCTTTGAAACTTGGAATATAAGTCATTAAAAGCATAATACACATACTGTTAAAATTTGAAGACGATTTACCACACCAAACATGAAATAATTGCAATTAAAAATGACATTTTTTACATAGGGAAGATAGGGAAAGGGTGGGGATATGATCATTATTTTTTTTTTTTCATTGAAGGACTTTCACCATCTTAATGAAAAACTAATATTTGTTAGAATAATATATTCGGAGTAACTTAAAAAAAATAGAAATTATTTACCACGTAGTTTTGATAAAAATCAAAAAAAAACCTATTTGGGCGATTATTTTTAGTGGAGGGATATAAGCACAATGGATTGGAAACAAGCGGCAAGTATGTGTGTATCCGTATAGAGATTTCGTAGTGTGAGTGGACAGTCACGTTAAAAAAACATAACCTAAAATTTTAGTTCCTTTCATATTTATAGAGTGGTTACGAGGCTAAAACTTTTGGCGTGGATTGTCAAGACCTCATTAATTTACTTCTTGGAAATGCAAGAAATAATCATTGCTACCACATTAAATAACATAAAGAAAAAGCCAAAAAGAATTATATAAACCACATGGAGCTTAATAAAAAAATGAGAATAGCATCATTCAGAAAGAAGTTCTACCTCTTCGAACCCCTAATAAGGTCGATTTTAATGTATGGAGTAGATGGCAAGAAAAACATTTAGATGATTTTTGTATCAATCAAGTAGTTAAAATAAAATTCTTAAAATTAGTTTATTCTTTTCTTATCAACGACAAAGAAAAATGTATTTGATATCTCAAATATTTTGGAAGATATAATCATTTTTCTGCTGCCTGCATAGCCTCTGGTCTGGCCGAAGTATTGAATTCACAGAGCGACATGTCATTCAGCTAGCAATATATATGTATATTAGGCACGGAACCCTCGGAAATGTAAGTCCCACTTGCACTTAGCCTGCTTATTCTTATATTTTAAGCTCTAAGGATTTTCAAAGACTAAGGTAAGGAGTGTAAAATTGTCCTTAATTAAAGGATTAGGGAGTGAATAACAATCTAATAAAAATTAAATTAGGCTTGCAAGGACCAATGTAAATGAAAGTATCGCTCCTTTTGGTTATGAGGTTTGTAAGACCCCAAGGAAGCTGTTAATTACTTTATAAAAAAATAGAATGTTTCGATAGGGCTGCTGGTTCGATTATCTAGTTAATTAATATTATACACATATGATATCCTGTAAAAGAACAAATGGAGGGGAGACAAGGTAATTCTCCGCAAAAGCGTATGAAATAAAAAAGATAAAACAATTTAACTTTGATATAAAATTTATTCAGTAATTAATAAAGGGAAGGTTATGATAGAAGAGGAGTTAGGTGTATTGATTGAGAGTGTTTGAGGAAGGTACAGGACATTTGAAGACCGGTTCCCGTTCCGCGTTCCTTACGTAAAAATTGAAGATGCCGTGTGTAGGCTGGGAGCGCTGTGCAAGATGTAGCGGCAAAATGCCCTTTCTGTGTTTGTTCAGAAAGAGAAGGGTTGCCGCTTGGTTGGGCAAGTGTATATATGTTGTTGTTTGCCAAGCTGAATCGGGCAAACAAAACATACATTTGGGTAAGAGTGGCTTAGGTTATTAATGAACCTTTCAGTGGTATTGCCGCATGTGGATTAGGGCAAGGTATTGTATCTGTTTTGTGCTTTGCCAATCGAGAGGACGGCAAAACATATACAATGAGGTAACCTTCTGACTCATACAAGCCTAGCGCATAGCACACCGTGTAAATTTAAATGATATTTACCTTTGGTGGTTAATAGTATAAGAATGAATTGGCATGGTCGCCTGAACCTCGAGAGAAAAATGTTGGTGGGGAAGCAGGTGCAGATGCTGACTACAGGGGCCTGGGTGCTATTATATAGTGACTGATTTGACCATGTGAAAAATTGTGGCAATTTTGAACAAGGAGTCTTATTATTTTTCACTAATCCTAATGAATTGGTAAATGATTTTTTGTGAGCAAACAGTTTGAGCTAGAAACCTGGAACTTAGCAGTAAAGTTCAGCATATTAATACAAATTTGAGCTGATTAGCTACAACCATTCCTGGATTTGTCAATTGGCCATATAGGTCGCGGCCTGGGGGCGGCGATTTCAGAGGTCGCTCGTTAACTTTGGTAAGCTGTTAAGTTAGTTCGTGATTATAATGGTCAAACAAGTCACTTGTGGATAGATAGTTTTCTATCTACTAAATGTTAAATCTCATTTGGTACGTCCCAATTCTTAACACCTTTTTGGTGATCCTGGATAGACTGAGATCTGAATTAGAGAGAAGGCATAATTCGTATGTAAACTTAAAAGAAAAATGTTCATTGACAACAATGGGTGAACTTTCAACATCAACTCATAGAGTCACAGAAAAAGCTCAGTCTCGCGTGCAATATTATTCGATTGGTTCAGGAATTTATACATTTTCAGTCACGTTTCCTCTAAAAAGACTCCAGACAAACCTGAATCAACATCATTACCCAATCATTCTACGTTTTTGAGGACCCAATCTCTGTGCAACGTTTATCCGAACTTGGATATAGCGCTTTGTTCTCCAGCCACGCAGAGCCGAGTGGAGACGGGTGGTTGTGTCAAACCAGTCTTAGGACTGTGTACTCAATGAGGATCATGATGAAATGCATGGATTATTATTATGAGAATAACTGTGTTCACTGCTGGATTTCCGGCTAGGCCCGGGCCTAGGGGCCCACCCGCCTGAGGGCCCCAGCTGCGGAATCTTTTTTTTTCAACCTAAAAAGATCACAAGGGATCTACAACAGGCATTACAAATATCATACAAGTATGCAATCACAATCTCTGGCTAATCAAATATCGCTTAACATTCTCATTAAAATTACTAAGAGTTTTTACGTTGGATTGCTGCTCCATTTACATAAGCTCAAAAGCCTGGCTTGCCTTATCAAAAAGCTTATTCGAAAATAATATTATTATTATAATAAATATTTTGGGTGAGATGTACTAGATGCCCCTACAAATACAATGTTCTTGAATAAATAAATAAATAAATATGTTCTGTAATAGTGCATTTAATTTGCTAAATTTCAAAAATAGCTTCGAGATGATGGGGGGGGGGGGGGCAAATGTCAAGTGTCTAGGGGCCCTGGGTCTCTTAAATCCGCCCCTGAGTGTGTTCATTAGTTGTTTGATTTCTTTATTTTATTAATAATTAAAAATGTAATTATTTGGGCTAATTTTGAGCAATAAATATATACAAAATAGTGAATATGTATTATGAATTATGAATAAAATAAAACATTGCTAAGAGGGGGAAAGATAATCTATAAATTTATCAATTCCAAAATTGCAGAGAAATCTTTGATTAGTAATAATTTCTGGGCTTAAAATAGATTATATATTGAATATTTTTTTATTTATAAAGTTGATTGATTTTATTTTAGTAGAAATAAACTGCAACGGATCGTTGCTAAACTTTATCCAAATTCATTTGAAATATTAATATGTTCTTGAGCAAAGTACTTTAAAATATAATTTTACTAAAAACTTTATTTAACCTTTTTTGTGGTCCCCAAGGATATTAAATTTCATCAAAATTGGTTAAGTCATTTTCAAGATATTTAGAAAAAACTAAAAAAGTACTGAAATAAAGTACTAATGTTTGTGGACCGATATGTACCAAAAACTAATCAGCGCTTCATTTTGTTAAACTAATGGTAGGTTTTCAATTTCATTTCAATCAGCGCAAAGGTGTGGAAAAAATCATGGACGAAAAAAACGATAACACACACACATACATACATACATACATCCCCACGCACTTCCACAAAAAATGGCACTTTTTGGCCTCTCGACGAAATTCCAGGTAATTTTTGGCAAAACCGTCACATGCTAAAATTCAATCTCATTGAATACTTCAATTTGTGACCTTAATTGAGTCTATGGGTTCCGTAGTCTTTACCTGAGGACCCTTTGAAGTCGCGCTTGCCGCGAGAGCGATTCCAATACTTTCTCCCATGCTTCGCATTGGATAAAGTAAAAAGTTATTTAATTTAATTATGAATAATATTTAGTGAAAATACTTGGAGGTAGGCCTGGGGCCTCTCATGTGCTAAATCCGTCACTGTCTCTTATATGATCTTTCAAAATTCTCATCTTAAATTAGAGTCAAAAAAACATCCTTCATTAATTTAATGAAAAATTTATTTTTCTTTCTTTTCATTTCAGAAAATATACATTGAAAAACAAAACACAGCACAGGCAAAAAAATAAATAAATAAATAAAATAACTATTCTATACAAAATAGATTAGTTTGCAAAAAAATGTTTTTTCGAATATTTCGAATTTATTTATTTTCTCTGGTGAAAAAATATCAATTACGCAAAAAATAAATATCGATATATAAGATACAGATTATTTTCATTTGGTATAAATATGGTTTTAGTTATACCTAATGAACTGAAAATTGCTACGTAAATACCTATGTATTTTCACATTACAATGCAGTAAATTTTAATCTTATTACCTGAAAACGTTTTCTGGCAAATCTTGAATGAGCTGAAAATTGGTATACTACTATATTACATTGCACCAAATTTTAGCTTTTTACCTGAAAACGTTTCCTGAGATTACTCAATGCTAATCTTAAATAGTTTTAATTAATGAGCTGAAAATTGATACACAAATATTTTAAAATGAATCAAATTTTAGTTTTTTACCTGAAAATGTTTCCTGAGAGTACAAAACGAGGGCGACCGAATGGCTTGGCACGGTCCTGTTTATAGATAATAATAAATTTATAAAAAATCTATTTAGAAATAAAATTTAAAATAATAATAATTTAATAGGTCTACAAATAGATGAGTATTTCAAACATTTCTAATTTGGATGAATGTTTAAAGAAATTTTTTTTTATTATTATTAATAGTTTATTTGTATATATTTATATGTATTACAAGCTGCAAGGCCCGCCTTCGGCGGCCCTCTTGCTAGCCAGGGAGCACGCCCCCTGGACCCCCAACCCACGAATCCCACCCTCAAACTACACTCCCCCCGACCCATCCAGCACCCCTACCCCCGCACCATAAACCTGTGCCCAACCCCCCCCCATACCACAGAACCCAAACCTCACCCCCCACTCCAACCCACCACACTCCCCGAAACCCACCCAGCACCCCAACCCCCGCCCCCACACCACCACTTCAACACTCTAACCTGCACCCCCCCCCCTCGGACCACCACCCCGTACCACCCCACTACGCCACTGGACCCTCACCTGAACCCCCCATCCACCAACCTTGCACCCCCCTACTCCGCCATACTCCCTCACTCCGCCGCCATTCCACTCCGCGCATCCCATGCCCTAACCCACCCCCACTCCGCCCCCGCACCCAGTTTTTGCATTTCTAGCCTTCTAGTGACCCACAGATTATGTAAACAAAATTTGGTTAAGTTTGGTCCATGAGCAAGAATTTTCATTTTTTGACCCCCCCCCCATTTTAGTTGGTTAGTTTTTGAATTTCTAGCTCTCTAGAGTCCCACAAATTAAGTATACAAAATTTGGTTGAGTTTGCTCCAAAAGACAAGAATTTTCATTTTTGACCCCCCCCCATTTTAGGTGGTTAGTTTTTGCATTTCTAGCTCTCTAGAGTCCCACAAATTAAGTATACAAAATTTGGTTGAGTTTGCTCCAAAAGGCAAGAATTTTCATTTTTTGACACCCCCCTTTTAAGTGGTTAGTTTTTGCATTTCTAGCTCTCTAGAGACCCACAGATTATGTATACTAAATTTGGTTGAGTTTGGTCCAAGAGCAAGAATTTTCATTTTTTGACCCCCCCCCATTTTGGGTAGTTAGTTTTTGCATTTCTAGCTTTCTAGAGTCCCTCAGATTATGTATACAAAATTTGGTTGAGTTTGCTCCAAGGGCAAGAATTTTCATTTTTTGACCCCCCCCCCATTTTGGGTGGTTAGTTTTTGCATTTCTAGCTCTCTAGAGGCCCACAGATTATGTAGACAAAATTTGGTTGAGTTTGGTCAAAGAGCAAGAATTTTCATTTTTTGACCCCCCCCCCATTTTGGGGACGCCCCTCCATTTTGAGTGGTTAGTTTTTGCATTTCTAGCTCTCTAGAGGCCCCCAGATTATGTATATAAAATTTGGTTGAGTTTGGTCCAAAAGCAAGAATTTTCATTTTTTGACCCCCCCTCCATTTTAGGTGGTTAGTTTTTGCATTTCTAGCTCTCTAGAGGCCTACAGATTATGTATACAAAATTTGGTTGAGTTTGCTCCAAGGGCAAGAATTTATATATTTTTCTCCTTCCCCCCCTTTTTGGGTGGTTTTTGGGGGGAATTTTTTTAAACAAAAGTTGTCAGAAATCACATCCCCTACAACTTTCCTCATTATAAAATTTCCCGTAGAGTTAATAGTTTAAGAGTTATTTGATAATTTTCATTCGTGCACCCCCCCAAACCCCCTTTTGGGGTCAAAATATCAAAACGTTATATAGCTAAAAACGTAAGAACCTCTGATACAAATATGAAATTTCATAATAATCCCTTCAGCCGTTTTAACGTGAATCGTGAGCAACTTTTCGCGGAAACCACTGAAACAGACAGACATACAGACAGACAGACATACAGACAGTAATTTTGTTTAGGGTGTTTTCGTTCATAACTTTGCTTGAAACGTGTGCAACCAAAATTTGGCGTGATTTGGACCAATGTACTTCAATGTAATTTTATATATATAGATTATAATTGGAATAATTAGTCCATATAAACATCAAGAGATGACACTAGTAAATATTAACACCCTTAATTATTATAGGTTCAGATGGGAAAAGGGGATGATTTGTGTAGTGACTTTTTTTGTATAATAATATAAATAGATGCTGTTTTTATTGCCTTTTTTAGCGGCCTAGCGCTGCTCGGCGATCGTTCCTTCGGGACGGTCCATTTTTTGGTTGTCTCAAATAGACATTCGACTTTCGATTATCCTCGAGAGATGAAAGGATAATAAAGGAAAAGTCGGATATTTGAGACCTCACGACTTAAGGATTTTATATTCGTATAGAATCCCAATAATATAGAGGGAAAGAGAGGGTGATATACGCTTTCTTTTTCTCACTCGATTCCGTTAGCTAGAATTGCCCGTTTTGCTTTTTTTTTTTTTTTTTTTTTTGGATTTTCGGCTTTTCTAGCCATAAGCCAATTTTGGATACTAATTATATTTTTTCTAAATTTTTCTCGACCACCGGGGTCAGATTTTAGCTGGATGCCTCGAGTCGGATTCGAACCCGGGTCCCCAGGTTAGCAGGCTGGCACGCTACCACTTTGCCTATCTGACCCCCCACCCGTTTTGCTTAATTCGATTCCAAATATTTAATTGATTTTTTTAACAATGAAAGCTCCCTGATAGCAACATTAACGCTTGAGTTCGATCCCAAGGGGATCAAACCCTCTGACATACAATATATACATAATTTTCACTAAGATCACATTGTCCCTAAAATGTAAATTCTTTTTACTTTACCATACAGGGTATGGTCAAGTATTGTAATCGTGCATGAAAAAAGTGTTTTTTTTCCTTCTTTTTTTCGAAATATCTCAAAAACGGCTTAAACTATTTCGATTAAAAAAATTGAGCGAAACCATGGAATTTCGCTCTACAAAAAAGCCTTAATAAGTGAACATCGAAAAAATTATAATTTTCGAGATAATAATTTTTTGTCAAAATGTCTGTTAGTCTGTTTGTTAGTCTGTGCGTTACCAAATTTTGTGGACGAGATAGCTCAAAAACTAGTGTGAATATCGAAACCAAATTTCACACGTAGTTTTGGTCCATTGAGATTAAGAGCTGATTAGATTTTTGGTACATATCTACCCAAAATTAAGGGGGGTGTAGGGGGGGGGGTAATGTAAAGTTGTATGGTAAAGTCAAGTGGATGGCCACATCAGAACACGTCAGCTTATTTAATTATATATTAATTATTACAATCTCAGGGTTTTAATGCTTGACCTATCAATAAATTCGAAACCACAAAAAGATATTTATTGGGCTATTTAGAAATAAAATCCTAAAATTATTAGGTTATTTTTTTTTTTTTTTAAGTTTTCATTTCAAAAAGTTAGTATTTAGATGAATTTATGAAAAAACAAAATGTTCATATTAATTGTTTGTTTGTTTTATATAGGTAGTTAGAATTAGAACAAGAGGATTAATTAGTTCAAATGTTGACTAAGAGATGACACTATAAAAATTATTAATGCATCAATTTCTATGGGGCAAATGGGAATTAACATAGAAAAGAGGTTGATGATTTGTGTAGTGACTTTTTTTGTATAATAATATAAATAGATGCTGTTTTTACTGCTTTTTTTAGCGGCCTAGCGCTGCTCGACGACCGTTCCTTCGGGACGGTCCATTTTTTGGTTGTCTCAAATAGACATTCGACTTTCGATTATCCTCGAGAGATGAAAGGATAATAAAGGAAAAGTCGGATATTTGAGACCTCACCGCTTAAGGATTTTATATTCGCATATAAAATCCCAATAACATAGAGGGAAAGAGAGGGCGATATTCGCTTTCTTTTTCTCACTCAATTCGGCTAGAATTGCCCGTTTTGTTTAATTCCATTCAAAATATTTTAATAGATTTTTTTAACAATGAAAACTCGAAAGATAATCAAACAAGTTGAAACACGCATGTGACAAGTCGAGACAGGTCGGCGGATTATTGGCAAAATAATATTTTTTCGAATATTTCGAATTTATTTATTTTCTCTGATCAAAAAATATCAATTACTCAAAAAATAAATATCGATATATAAGATTCAGATTTGTTATAATCAAAATACAAGATTCAATCGTAATTTATAAATCAAAGTTTTTGACTTATTACCTGAAATTATATATAGGCCACAACCGCAAATTCTATGATGTTATTAAATCTCTTGTAATATGCATTTCAGTTTTTGTAATTGGTAAATTGTAATTCAATCAAAAATAATTTGTAATTGCCACTGAATTACATGTAATTTGTGAATGAATTTTTCCCAAGCTTTTACAATCTACGATTCAATTATTCGTAGTTTGTAATTCACTTAAGTACGACTTCTAGCGCAATGAAAGGTTTTAGTTAATGAGCTGGAAATTGGTACGCGAATATCTTACAATGTACCAAATCTTTGCCTTATATCTGAAAACATATCCTGAGAGTACCTACTAAATGCCAATCCTGAAAGATTTTAGTTAATGAGCTGAAAATTGGTACACAAATATCTTAGAATGCACCAAATTTTAGCTTTTTACCTGAAAACGTTTCCTGAGAGTACAAAATACCAATCTTGAAAGATTTTAGTTAGTGAGCTGAAAATTGGTACGCAAATATTTTAGAATGCACCAAATTTTAGCTTTTTACATTAAAACGTTTCCTGAGAGTACAAAATGCCATTTTTGAAAGATTTTAGTTAATGAGCTGAAAATTGGTACGCAAATATTTTAGAATGCACCAAATTTTATCTTTTTACATTAAAATGTTTCCTGAGAGTACAAAATGCCAATCTTGAAAGATTTTAGTCAATGAGCTGAAAATTGCTACGCAAATATCTTATAATGTACCAAATTTTAGCTCTTTACCCGAAAACGTTTCATGAAATTACAAAATGTTAATCTTAAATGGTTTTAATTAATGAGCTGAAAATTGGTACGGAAATATCTTTGAATGCACCAAATTTTAGCTTATTACATTAAAACGTTTCCTGAGAGTACAAATTGCCAATCTTGAAAGGTTTTAGAAAATGAGCTGAAAATCGGTATTAAAATATTTTAGAAAGCCCCAAATTTTAGCTTTTTATATGAAAACATGTCATGAGAATATAAATTATCATTTTAGAATAGGTTTAGCTAATGAGCTGAAAATTGGTAGGCAAATATCTTAGAATGCACCAAATTTTATCCTTTCTCGAGAATTGTCAATTTCGAGTGGTTTTGGCTAATGAGCTGAATCTAGCTACGAAACTATGTATTTTTAATTACAATGCACCAAAATTTAGCGTTAAGTATATGTATCTGAAAACGTATAATTGGAGTATAAATTGCCAATCTTGAATATTTTTATCTAGTGAAACTCGGTACAAATCTATTTTCACACTATACTGTATCCAATTTTAGCTTTATACTCGTATCTGAAAACCTTCTCTGCGATATTCACATATATAAATTTTTTTGCATGACTGTAATATTTTTCATGATTATTTTTAGTATTTAATTGAACATTAAAAATATATGATTATAAAATGGACCGGCGAAATAATAAAATTTAAATTAATAATCACAAATTTATTAGCTAGTCTATTTGGAAATAAAATTTAAAAAATAAAATATCTTAATATATTTCGCAAATTATAAGTATTTTATAGAAACCTGTGAATTTGGATGGATATAATAAGAACAAAGTATTTTTTCTTTAATGAATGTTTCATTTATAATGTTCTCCGCCATATTAATATGACGGACAAGAGAAATTAATAGAGAATTAATTAATTAGTTCAGACTGGTCTCAAGAGATGACTCTACTAAAACTAATAAATCACTGGTTTACTATAGGATTCAATGAAAATAGATAGGGAAAAATTTGGCTTTTTTGGGAGTGTCTTTTTTTGACGAATTATTATATAGTCTGGATTTTGAGTGAAAAAATCGCCATTAGTTCAGACGGGTCTCAAGAGATGACTCTGCTAAAACTGATAAACTCGTGGTTTACTATAGGATTCAATGTAAATAGATAGGGAAAAATTTGGCTTTTTTTGTTAGTGACTTTTTTTGACGAATTATTATAAGAATGGATTTTGAATGAAAAAGTCGCAGACTGCAGCTGCCCATTGCCCCCTTCGGGGGTTTGCAATGCGGGTTTAGCAACCCACAGGCCTGGCCACAGGCACAGCTGGTGATGCGCCCATACATAGCCTCTCCCAGTACGGTGATGCGGCTTATACAGGTGCGAGTAGGATTGGCCAATCCGAAAACCCTCTAGCCTCTCCCGCGCTAGACCATGCGTTACGTACTATAGCCTCTGGTCTAGTATTGCACCAAAGGGGGAGTAATATCCCCGCTCGGCCCTGGCGTACGCCTGGGTCCTGAGTGTGCGATGCGACTACCACCGCAACACAAGAGTGTGTAATGCCTTCGGGTGCGTAATGCCTCTTGCTAAATTTGCGTGGTTCGCCCAGGTGCGCCTGGAGGTCCATCTCTCTCACCTAGCTAGCCTAGGGCCGAGAAGGAGGACAAGGGCTGCTATGCGCAACACATAGCCTCTGGCAGCCAAGTCAACCCCACCCTTCACGCGGGGTCCTCTGTTTAGAACAGATGGGGCAATGGCGAAAAAACAAAACTACCTTTGACTAAACTAGAACATCTAGTCTACCATTGGAAGAAATAAAACATTGGATTAATTCAACAACTGTTACTATACACTCTAAGAATCACATATTCATACTCATGTAAGAAATTAAAAAAAAAATGTATTTTTGGAATGCAATACCTAACATTCTTTCACTCAGACGGTATCAGTATATACAATGAAAAAAAAATCTTAAAATTTTTATTTTTTTATTTAAAATAGAAATGTCTAATGTCACAAAAATTAATATTTTTTTTTAAATCACACGATTGGTATAACTTTTGACGAAGAACAATTCTCTCATTTACTATTTATGCCGAAATTCCATTAGTTTTCGACATATTACTAACACAATCTTGAAAATTGTTGTATTTGTAAATCAACTTTTTATTTTGATGAATAACTCAAAAATTATTCAAGATACACCAAAAATATTTATGGATTTTAAAATTACACTTTCTAAAAAAAGAAGTTTGTTATTTAGTGTTTTTGTCTAGTTAATAGTTTAGAATTTACCAAGACTTGTGAAATAGCAATAGAAAACATTATTTCGATTAGTTGGGGATGAGAGACACAGACGCGGCAGATTTTCGTGGAGTCGGCAGTCGACATCTAGATTTATAGATGGCGAGACGGCGGACCATTCAGTTGGGAACTCGACGAAAACCGGCTTCTTGTGTCATCTAATTTATGGAAAGATTTTTGAAAGCTGAATTTCCAATGAAATTGTTAAAGAGACATTCAATTTATAGTAGTTGTAAAAGTCGCATTTTCATTTATGGGAGTTCAAAAGACAGGTGCTGCCATCTCTTGATAAAACGTGTAACTTGAAGCAAGTTCCCAAGCAAGTTTCCACGCAAGTTTGGAAGCAAGTTTTTCGAAAAAACTTGCTTCAAAAACTTGCATGGGAGCTTGCTTGGGAACTTGCTTCAAAACTTGCGTGGGAACTTGCTTGGGAACTTGCTTCAAAACTTGCGTGGAAACTTGCTTGGGAACTTGCTTCAAGTTACACGTTTTATCAAGAGATGGCAGCACCTGTCTTTTGAACTCCCATAAATGAAAATGCGACTTTTACAACTACTATAAATTGAATGTCTTTTTAACAATTTCATTGGAAATTCAGCTTTCAAAAATCTTTCCATAAATTAGATGACACAGAAGCCGGTTTTCGTCGAGTTCCCAACCGAATGGTCCGCCGTCTCGCCATCTATAAATCTAGATGTCGACTGCCGACTCCACGAAAATCGCCGCGTCTGTGTCTCTCATCCCCTTAACTAATCGAAATAATGTTTTCTATTGCTATTTCACAAGTCTTGGTAAATTCTAAACTATTAATAATAGACAAAAACACTAAATAACAAACTTCTTTTTTAGAAAGTGTAATTTTAAAATCCATAAATATTTTTGGTGTATCTTGAATAATTTTTGAGTTATTCATCAAAATAAAAAGTTGATTTACAAATACAACAATTTTCAAGATTGTGTTAGTAATATGTCGAAAACTAATGGAATTTCGGCATAAATAGTAAATGAGAGAATTGTTCTTCGTCAAAAGTTATACCAATCGTGTGATTTAAAAAAAAATATTAATTTTTGTGACATTAGACATTTCTATTTTAAATAAAAAAATAAAAATTTTAAGATTTTTTTTTCATTGTATATACTGATACCGTCTGAGTGAAAGAATGTTAGGTATTGCATTCCAAAAATACATTTTTTTTTTTTAATTTCTTACATGAGTATGAATATGTGATTCTTAGAGTGTATAGTAACAGTTGTTGAATTAATCCAATGTTTTATTTCTTCCAATGGTAGACTAGATGTTCTAGTTTAGTCAAAGGTAGTTTTGTTTTTTCGCCATTGCCCCATCTGTTCTAAACAGAGGACCCCGCGTGAAGGGTGGGGTTGACTTGGCTGCCAGAGGCTATGTGTTGCGCATAGCAGCCCTTGTCCTCCTTCTCGGCCCTAGGCTAGCTAGGTGAGAGAGATGGACCTCCAGGCGCACCTGGGCGAACCACGCAAATTTAGCAAGAGGCATTACGCACCCGAAGGCATTACACACTCTTGTGTTGCGGTGGTAGTCGCATCGCACACTCAGGACCCAGGCGTACGCCAGGGCCGAGCGGGGATATTACTCCCCCTTTTGGTGCAATACTAGACCAGAGGCTATAGTACGTAACGCATGGTCTAGCGCGGGAGAGGCTAGAGGGTTTTCGGATTGGCCAATCCTACTCGCACCTGTATAAGCCGCATCACCGTACTGGGAGAGGCTATGTATGGGCGCATCACCAGCTGTGCCTGTGGCCAGGCCTGTGGGTTGCTAAACCCGCATTGCAAACCCCCGAAGGGGGCAATGGGCAGCTGCAGTCTGCGACTTTTTCATTCAAAATCCATTCTTATAATAATTCGTCAAAAAAAGTCACTAACAAAAAAAGCCAAATTTTTCCCTATCTATTTACATTGAATCCTATAGTAAACCACGAGTTTATCAGTTTTAGCAGAGTCATCTCTTGAGACCCGTCTGAACTAATGGCGATTTTTTCACTCAAAATCCAGACTATATAATAATTCGTCAAAAAAAGACACTCCCAAAAAAGCCAAATTTTTCCCTATCTATTTTCATTGAATCCTATAGTAAACCAGTGATTTATTAGTTTTAGTAGAGTCATCTCTTGAGACCAGTCTGAACTAATTAATTAATTCTCTATTAATTTCTCTTGTCCGTCATATTAATATGGCGGAGAACATTATAAATGAAACATTCATTAAAGAAAAAATACTTTGTTCTTATTATATCCATCCAAATTCACAGGTTTCTATAAAATACTTATAATTTGCGAAATATATTAAGATATTTTATTTTTTAAATTTTATTTCCAAATAGACTAGCTAATAAATTTGTGATTATTAATTTAAATTTTATTATTTCGCCGGTCCATTTTATAATCATATATTTTTAATGTTCAATTAAATACTAAAAATAATCATGAAAAATATTACAGTCATGCAAAAAAATTTATATATGTGAATATCGCAGAGAAGGTTTTCAGATACGAGTATAAAGCTAAAATTGGATACAGTATAGTGTGAAAATAGATTTGTACCGAGTTTCACTAGATAAAAATATTCAAGATTGGCAATTTATACTCCAATTATACGTTTTCAGATACATATACTTAACGCTAAATTTTGGTGCATTGTAATTAAAAATACATAGTTTCGTAGCTAGATTCAGCTCATTAGCCAAAACCACTCGAAATTGACAATTCTCGAGAAAGGATAAAATTTGGTGCATTCTAAGATATTTGCCTACCAATTTTCAGCTCATTAGCTAAACCTATTCTAAAATGATAATTTATATTCTCATGACATGTTTTCATATAAAAAGCTAAAATTTGGGGCTTTCTAAAATATTTTAATACCGATTTTCAGCTCATTTTCTAAAACCTTTCAAGATTGGCAATTTGTACTCTCAGGAAACGTTTTAATGTAATAAGCTAAAATTTGGTGCATTCAAAGATATTTCCGTACCAATTTTCAGCTCATTAATTAAAACCATTTAAGATTAACATTTTGTAATTTCATGAAACGTTTTCGGGTAAAGAGCTAAAATTTGGTACATTATAAGATATTTGCGTAGCAATTTTCAGCTCATTGACTAAAATCTTTCAAGATTGGCATTTTGTACTCTCAGGAAACATTTTAATGTAAAAAGATAAAATTTGGTGCATTCTAAAATATTTGCGTACCAATTTTCAGCTCATTAACTAAAATCTTTCAAAAATGGCATTTTGTACTCTCAGGAAACGTTTTAATGTAAAAAGCTAAAATTTGGTGCATTCTAAAATATTTGCGTACCAATTTTCAGCTCACTAACTAAAATCTTTCAAGATTGGTATTTTGTACTCTCAGGAAACGTTTTCAGGTAAAAAGCTAAAATTTGGTGGATTCTAAGATATTTGCGTACCAATTTTCAGCTCATTAACTAAAATCTTTCAGGATTGGCATTTAGTAGGTACTCTCAGGATATGTTTTCAGATATAAGGCAAAGATTTGGTACATTGTAAGATATTCGCGTACCAATTTCCAGCTCATTAACTAAAACCTTTCATTGCGCTAGAAGTCGTACTTAAGTGAATTACAAACTACGAATAATTGAATCGTAGATTGTAAAAGCTTGGGAAAAATTCATTCACAAATTACATGTAATTCAGTGGCAATTACAAATTATTTTTGATTGAATTACAATTTACCAATTACAAAAACTGAAATGCATATTACAAGAGATTTAATAACATCATAGAATTTGCGGTTGTGGCCTATATATAATTTCAGGTAATAAGTCAAAAACTTTGATTTATAAATTACGATTGAATCTTGTATTTTGATTATAACAAATCTGAATCTTATATATCGATATTTATTTTTTGAGTAATTGATATTTTTTGATCAGAGAAAATAAATAAATTCGAAATATTCGAAAAAATATTATTTTGCCAATAATCCGCCGACCTGTCTCGACTTGTCACATGCGTGTTTCAACTTGTTTGATTATCTTTCGAGTTTTCATTGTTAAAAAAATCTATTAAAATATTTTGAATGGAATTAAACAAAACGGTCAATTCTAGCCGAATTGAGTGAGAAAAAGAAAGCGAATATCGCCCTCTCTTTCCCTCTATGTTTGGGATTTTATATGCGAATATAAAATCCTTAAGCGGTGAGGTCTCAAATATCCGACTTTTCCTTTATTATCCTTTCATCTCTCGAGGATAATCGAAAGTCGAATGTCTATTTGAGACAACCAAAAAATGGACCGTCCCGAAGGAACGGTCGTCGAGCAGCGCTAGGCCGCTAAAAAAGCAGTAAAAACAGCATCTATTTATATTATTATACAAAAAAGTCACTACACAAATCATCAACCTCTTTTCTATGTTAATTCCCATTTGCCCCATAGAAATTGATGCATTAATAATTTTTATAGTGTCATCTCTTAGTCAACATTTGAACTAATTAATCCTCTTGTTCTAATTCTAACTACCTATATAAAACAAACAAACAATTAATATGAACATTTTGTTTTTTCATAAATTCATCTAAATACTAACTTTTTGAAATGAAAACTTAAAAAAAAAAAATAACCTAATAATTTTAGGATTTTATTTCTAAATAGCCCAATAAATATCTTTTTGTGGTTTCGAATTTATTGATAGGTCAAGCATTAAAACCCTGAGATTGTAATAATTAATATATAATTAAATAAGCTGACGTGTTCTGATGTGGCCATCCACTTGACTTTACCATACAACTTTACATTACCCCCCCCCTACACCCCCCTTAATTTTGGGTAGATATGTACCAAAATCTAATCAGCTCTTAATCTCAATGGACCAAAACTACGTGTGAAATTTGGTTTCGATATTCACACTAGTTTTTTTGAGCTATCTCGTCCACAAAATTTGGTAACGCACAGACTAACAAACAGACTAACAGACATTTTTACAAAAAATTATTATCTCGAAAATTATAATTTTTTTCGATGTTCACTTATTAGGGCTTTTTGTAGAGCGAAATTCCATGGTTTCGCTCAATTTTTTTAATCGAAATAGTTTAAGCCGTTTTTGAGATATTTCGAAAAAAAGAAGGAAAAAAAACACTTTTTTCATGCACGATTACAATACTTGACCATACCCTGTATGGTTTTTTTTTTTTTTTTTTTTTTTAATGATAATGATGAGAGAAGGAGTTACACCAAAAAGGTGCAACCCCTAAAGGCCTCGGTTGGCCCCTCCATCGTGAAAAGAAGAAGAAAGAATTTTATGGGTTGGGCGGAGGTCGAAGGTATCTGTGGATACGGGTCTTAAATAGCTTAAGGTTATAAGTCGCGGGAAAGATGGTGGCAGGGAGCGAGTTCCAGTCTCTGGAGGTCATAGGAATAAAAGAGTTGGCGAAAGCGCTTGTTCGACTTTTATCCAATTTGACAGCGAAGGGGTGCTGAGCGTTAGAAAACCGCGTGTTTCTCGTAAAGAGGGCATTAGGGGGGATAAGAGATTTCAGCTCGACTGAACAGACACCGTGATAGTATCTGTAGTACAGGGAAAGGGCAGAAACGGTTCTTCGGTGAGCCAGGGAGTCGAGTGAGTTGGTTAGAGCCGGGTCTCCTATTAGTTTAATTGCTCGCTTCTGAATTGCATCCAGTGTAGCAAGAGAATGCTTGGATGCACCCCTCCACAGATGAGAGCCATATTCGAGACAGGGACGAATTTGAGCCTTATACAGCATAAGAAGTTGACTGGGAGTATAACAGCGTCTAGACCTAAATAGGAGACCAAGCTTGCGCGCTGCAGCTTTAGCAGTGGTTGAGATATGGTCATTCCATGAAAGGTCAGACCCTAGAGTTACGCCTAGCATTGAAATTTTATCCCTGAATTCTAGTGAGTTTGAGTCGAATGATATGTTTGGGAGGTTTCTGTCGACGCGCCTAGAAATAAGGCAACACTGAGTTTTCCCTGCATTGAAGTTAACTAAGTTTTGGGATCCCCAGTTTTTAAGTTTGCACAAGTCTAAATTAATTGAAGAGGCAATGTCTGCACGGTTTTTATGCGATGCAGGGGCGTTATGTAGGGTGCTGTCATCTGCGTAACAATGTACCGGATTGGAGGGCAAGTTTAGAAGGTCGTTGATATAGATAAGAAAAAGCGTAGGGGAGATAACCGATCCCTGAGGAACTCCAGCGTTGGTGTGGAAGGGGGAAGATGATATTCCATCGATGACAACCTTAATACTACGGTCTGAAAGAAAACTTTCGAGCAACTTACAGAGTTTCGGTGCAAGGCCGACGGAGGTCAATTTGGCAAGAAGATTTTTGTGCCAGACCATATCGAAGGCTTTTGAAATGTCTAAAGCTACCGCGAGGGTTTCATTCCCGGCCTCCAGGGTTTTGTTCCAGATATGAGTTACATATGCTAGGATGTCACCAGTCGACCGGAATTTCCTGAAGCCGTATTGCCTATCGTGGATAAATTTATTTGACTCTAAGTGTCGTAGAACTTGCTCGTTGATGGCCTTTTCCATGATTTTGGATAAGACAGAAGTGATTGCTATGGGTCGATAGTTTTTTATGTTGGAAGAATCGCCTTTTTTCTTAATTGGTTGGATTCTGGCTAGTTTCCAGGCTTCAGGAAATATTCCAGAGTTATAGGAGAGATTGTATAATTTGGATAGTATAGAGCAAGTTCAGGGGCGCACTTTTTAATGAGAATGGCAGGGATATCGTCGGGGCCAGCAGAAGAGTTTTTCTTTAGATTCCGGATGATCTTTAGAATTGCTGGTATCCTGAAAACAGTATCTGACATTATATTAGTACTGGGGGGTATGTGGGTGGTTCAAGCCCTTTGTCGTCCAGGTTTGAGTTGGACGCGAAATATGAGGCAAAAGCTTCGGCTTTGTCGGAGGCGTCAATGGCTATCGAGTTGTCGGAGAGATTGAGAGGGGGAAATGATGAGTTTGTAAAATTTCTTTTACATACTTATCAAGGGACCAGAATTTGTTTGAACTGCTGGGGCAAGCTGCTAGCCTGTCAGCTTTTTTCTGAATGAAGGACTTCATCGCATTATCGATTGTTTTTTTACAGTGGGCGCGGGCTTTTGTGAGGAGAACGCGATTGTACTCTGATGGTGTCGAAGACCAATTATAGAAAGCATGATTTTTTTGTTTGACTGCTTCGGAGCAAGACTTATTGAACCAGGGCTTGGAGTCCTGTTTTCCAATTACCCGTTTGAAAGGACAAATAACTCGATGCCCATTTGAATCACTTCAGAGAATGCAGACGCACATTCGGTGGCATTTTTGTTTCTGAAGCAGCAATCATTCCATGGGAAAGAGCTGAAGAAGTTACGCATTTCATCCCAGTTGGCTTTAAGAAAAGCCTTATTTCTCTGGGCTTTGGGCAGGATAGAGCGGGTTTTACTAAGTCGATATGTGATTTTATTTTAATTAAGTTGTGGTCTGAGTTACCTAGAGGTGCAGAGATACTAAAAGAGAATTGAGATGGGGCAGATGACAGAAAGAGGTCGAGGAGATATGGGGTATCGTTTGGGTTGTCCGGAATCCTAGTAGGGCGATCTATAATTTGGGTTAAGTCACATGAAGTTGCAAATATGTGAGCAGCGTTGCCTTCAGAGGTGTTGTATCTGGAGAATGTCAACCAGTCCTTATTGTGTACATTGAAGTCACCTAGGAAAGAGACTTCAGAATTTGGAAAACGTGAAAGAATTACATTCACACAATTGCCGAGATAATCGAAAAATTCTTTAAATTTTTTATCATTAGGAGATCTATAGATTGTACAGAGAATTCTACTTGAGGTCTTAGTATTAAATTTAAGCCATAAAGCGTCGTAAGCTTTTTTCTAAAAATCCAAGTCGTTCGCAGGGGATGTTATCGCGAACGTAGCAACAGACGCCGTTATACCGGCGGAATTTGGGGTGTAGAATATATTTCCCGAATTTGAGATCTGGAGTATCGGATTTGTCTGTGTCAATTTGGGTTTCACTGAGGGCCAAAATGGAGGGTCTTTCGTCTTCGAGATGTTGGAAAACGGAAGTTTTATTGCTAAAGAGACCGCGAATATTGGAATAGTGGATGCTCAATGTAGACATGATGTATAATAGAATGAGCGAGAGGGTGTAAATTATTGAATAGAAAGAGAGAAAAAAAAGAAAGAAAGAAATCGGAATCACAAGTCTGATCTCAGAAAGATAGGTAAAATCTAGTTTACTGAGTTTTAATAACTTGAGCAGTGGTGTTTCACCGAGCGATAATTAGGTTAAAATTATCTACCACTTAATTATTTAGGTTGTACCTGTAGGGAAATAAATGATATATTATATACTTAATTACTACTTGGGCTTAATAAAAAAAGAATTAAAATATAAATAAATATATTAATAATAGTTCGTAAAAAAATAAAGAAAAAAGAAAAATTATAATTTATAAAATAGTAAAGTATAATTTATAAAATGGTAAAGTAAAAAAGAATTTACATTTTAGGGACAATGTGATCTTAGTGAAAATTATGTATATATTGTATGTCAGAGGGTTTGATCCCCTTGGGATCGAACTCAAGCGTTAATGTTGCTATCAGGGAGCTTTCATTGTTAAAAAAATCAATTAAATATTTGGAATCGAATTAAGCAAAACGGGCAATTCTAACTAACGGAATCGAGTGAGAAAGAGAAAGCGTATATCGCCCTCTCTTTCCTCTATATTATTGGGATTTTATATGCGAATATAAAATCCTTAAGCGGTGAGGTCTCAAATATCCGACTTTTCCTTTATTATCCTTTCATCTCTCGAGGATAATCGAAAGTCGAATGTCTATTTGAGACAACCAAAAAATGGACCGTCCCGAAGGAACGGTCGTCGAGCAGCGCTAAACCGCTAAAAAAAGCAGTAAAAACAGCATCTATTTATATTATTATACAAAAAAAGTCACTACACAAATCATCAACCTCTTTTCTATGTTAATTCCCATTTGCCCCATAGAAATTGATGCATTAATAATTTTTATAGTGTCATCTCTTAGTCAACATTTGAACTAATTAATCCTCTTGTTCTAATTCTAACTACCTATATAAAACAAAGATTCGTACCGAGTTTCATTAGATAAAATTATTCAAGATTGGAAATTTATACTCACAGGAAACGTATTCAGATATAAAGCTAAAATTTGGTGCATTAAAATGCAAAAATGCATTCTAAATTAAAAATGTATATTATCAGAAAAGGCTAAAATTTGGTGCATTCTAAGATATTTGTGTACCAATTTTCTGCTCATTAACTAGGTATTAAAAACCTAAAATGTGGTACATTCTAAGATATTTGCGTACCAATTTTCAGCTCATCAGCTAAAATTGACAATTTATATTTCCGGGGAACGTTTTCAGGTAAAATGCTAAAATTTGGTGCTTTATAAGATATTTGCATACCGATTTTCAGCTCATTAGCTAAAACTATTCTAAAATGACAATTTATATTCTCGGGAAAGGTTTTAGGATAAAAAGCTAAAATTTGGTGAATTATAAGATTTTTGAGTACCAATTTTCAGCTCATTATTTAAAACCATTCAAGATTGGCATTTTATACGTTCCGAAAACGTTTCTAGCGCTAAGATTAAAATTTGATGCATTGTAAAGAAAAAAAACCACATATTTGCGTACCAATTTTCAGCTCATATACTAAAACCTTTCATGATTGGCAATTCAAACTTTCAAGAAACGTTTTCAGGCATAAGATTAAAATTTCGTGCATTTTAACATAGTTGCGTACCAATTTTCAGCACATTAACTATTGGAATTTTATACGTTCAGGAAACGTTTCCAGGGTTAAGATTAAGATTAAAATTTTCTGCATTAAAATGCAAAAATACATATTTGTGTACCAATGTTCAGCACATTAACTAAAATCTTTCAAGATTGGCATTTTATACTTTCAGGAAACGTTTTCATGTATAAGATTAAAATTTGGTACATTGTAATGTGAAAATACATATTTGCAATCTGTACCTTATGTATCGTTAATTATTTTTTACGTAATTGATATTTTTTCATCAGAGAAAATAAATAAATTCGAAATATTCGAAAAAACATTTTTTTGCCAACTAATCCGCCAACATGTCTCAACTTGTCCCATGCGAGTCTAGACTCGTTTGAAATGGCCTTGAGTTTTCATTATTAAAAAAATCTATTAAATATTTTTAATTTAATTAATCAAAACGGGCAATTCTAGCGGAATCGAGTGAGAAAGAGAAAGCGAATATCGCCCTCTCTTTCCTTCTTTGATTGGGATTTTATACGAATATATAAAATCCTTAAGCGGTGAGGTCTCAAATATCCGAGTTCTCATTTCTTATCCTTTTCATTTCTCGAGGATAATCGAAACTCGAATGTCCATTTGAGACAAGCAAAAAATTGGACCGTCCCGAAGGGAGGTCGCCGAGCAGCCCTTGGCCGCTGAATTAACCACGAAAAACACCCTCTATTTATATTATTTAACAAAAAAAGTCACTACTCAAATCATCCTCTTTTCCCATCTGATCTTATAGTAATTAAGGGTGTTAATATTTACTAGTGTCATCTCTTGAGTTTTTTATAAACTAATTATTCCAATTATAATAATACATTATTTATATTTTAAGAGCAATAAATTTGTGAGAAATTAAGCTCAACCGAAGCTCTCTAGGTCAATTGCTTATCGAATTATGGCACTTTGAAAATAGGCCACATTTTCGAAAAATTGAAAATTTTAGTTTTAGACCCCCTTTGGACAGAAATTGCATCAAAACCATTGATCCTACAAGTAAAACTTATAGAATATAATTTGTAGACAATTTAATTATCTTTAAATTAAGTGCAGTGCGGGGTCTGTAAGTCTCGTAGTTCTCTCAAAATCTAAAAAAAATCATATAAGGTAAAATCGCATTTTTCCAGAAATGGGTCCAAACAACATGCTAAAAAATCAGAGATACATCATGTTTTGCGAATTTAGCCATTTTTTGTGTCGATTTTGACTGGCCTAAAAGATAACTGGTTTGTTTTATTTAAAAAAATAAAATAAATACTAATGATGTGTTTTTATTAGAAAGTTTGACAGATGCTCTGAGGTTTTTCAATTGAATCAAAAGAAACATACAAAATTATGTTGAAATAACAATTAAAAAAATTATTACATTTGATTTTTTAAATTATTGTTTAAATTTATAATAAAATAATAGGGATTTAATTAAAATTTTGTCATTAATAATAACTGTTTTCAAATTTAGCAGCCAGCTCTTGTTCGAAACGAATGAATTTATGGACAGCATACGCCATCTCTTGAGCAAAAATTAAACTCAATAACAATTGATGCTGATTCAAAATAAAAAATTGAACTTTTTCAAATTTATGGGAGTTAATCATAGATATCTTGATATATTATTTTTTTTTTTCCTCTGCTTTAACCATTCGCCATTTTACGATACTATATATTTATTAATTATTTCTCAATTGTGTAAGGTTCAGATTAAAGTCGAATTTCAGCTAATTGGGCTTGAACCCGCGCTTGCTTGATTAGAATGCATGTACCTTATCTACTCGAACAACGTGACATAATCTCGGTCCCATTAGATAAAAAATGAGTTCCCAAAAAAGCTCTAGAGGCACAGTACAACAGTTCTACTGTGCTAGAGGTTTGGCAATGTTCCAATGTGACGTCATGGCGAAGGGTATTCGCCATTTTTACCAAACAAAAATACAATGAACAGCCAGTAAATGATTTCTAGATGAATGAAATAAAATTAGTAATTCATGGACACAAAATCAAAGAACTCATTAAAAACATAATTTTACTTTTCTATACGACCAACTAATAATACAAGTTTTTTTCGTAACTTATTAAATATTACAATTTTGATGTTTTGTGAGGCTCTTGAAAACCTTGGTAACAGATGGAATGTTCAAGAGTCTCAAAAAACACTAAAATTGTAATTTAAAACATTATAGTACCCTATCTAATTATTAAATATTATTCATTATGTATAATCCACTTAACCATCAAATTAAACGAGGTGTTACGTTAAAATTTCAGGATTTATGAAGTAAGTATTCCTTCATAGGAAAAGTTCTGAAAACTCTATCTTATAACATTTAGACCAGGGGTGTCCAACCTTTTGGCTCACACGGGCCGCATTTGAAGTAAAAACAAATGCCTCGGGCCGCAGATAAAATATCCTAATTCTAGTGATTTTTTTAATTAAAAAAAAAGAGTTGATAATCTAGAATAATGATATCCACTATGACGAAGAACAAAAAATATCTTAAAAATTTATAACAGGATAAGTAGGGAATTGGATAAAATTAAAAACATATAATTTTTTAAATGGCCCAGACGTTTCGTCAATTTATTTTGACTACCTCAGTGGATACAAAATTGACAAAACACGACAAGGCACATTTAAAAAAACTATGTTTTTTAATTTTATCCAATTCCCTACTATTCCTGGCCAACTTGATTGTATTTTTGCTTTATGTTAATTAAGCCAATAATCAATTTCACTCCTTCATTTTAGGTCCTGAAAAAGGAAAAGTTTCACTTTTTCGATTTTTTCCTTAAATTGTAGCCCAAACTCTACCAGTATGGCAAATTTCAGCATTCTAGGACCAGCGGAAGTACTTTAGGTTTTTGATATGTCAGTCAGTGTTAAAAATGGCACTTTTCAGAGCTTAATAACTCAAGAACTATAATAGATTTATCCATCAAATTTGGGATTCTAGGTGTTCTAGGGGGCTTTATTAGGCATGCAAAATTTCAAGTGTGTAAGTCTAATAGTTTTTGAGTTATGGGGGGGTCGAAAGTAGCTTGAAATGGTTCGTCTAAATATAAACATGGCAGATGCTTAGCCCGTTTTCCAAACTTGGCTGAAACACTGCCGTGTGTCTAGATTTGATGTCGGGCCGCATTCATCGGAGTGCTGGGCCGTGGGTTGGACAGCCCTGATTTAGACAGTTAATTCGAAAATTAACTTCATTAATCGTTAATCCGATATTCAAAAAGTTAACTTCGATAATCATTAAAGCGTTGACTTTTCACAAATTTAACGCAAGTTAAAGTTATCCGTTAAAAGTTAACCACCTAATAGTTGTGCTGATGTTTAAGCATTACCCGAGGGGTGAACCGCGACCTAATATCATGTACACCTACTTCCACGCCCACTTTCATTTCCAAGTAGAAGACAATAGATGAAGGGGCATTATCTAATGAATTCCAAAATAATTCCACATAATTCCAAAGACGTGGACACCTAATTTCAATCGCGGTTCAACCCTCGGCATTACCTATATGTATATTAAAGATAAAAGATGAGGCTTGGCTTTGGTACAGAGTGGTACAGAGGTAAATAAAACAAATAATTTAGTTAAATTAAGTATTTAATGCTTTTAGGAAGAAAACACAGAAATATATGTACCTATTGCAAAAAACAGCAATCAGTTATTGATCATCATTTTGGATTAGGTGCATGTTATTAACATTAACATATTACAATTGTCATCCGACAGCGATATTGTCTGGTACAATAATTTATTAATTTAAATAATATATTTAATATAAACTTTTCTATAAATCACGGCAACAACCAATGTAACGGACTAAAGTTAACGGAAGTTAAGAAAACCGTTAACATTTTTTTAGCTTAACTTAAAAGTTAAATCGTTAATCAATTTGTTAACTTCGTTAATTAATGATCAACGGATTAACGATGTTGTGCCCAGCTCTGCATATATGGTAGATAAATAATAGTTTCTTATGTAAAGTGAATTTATTTATAAATATGCTTATATTGGGATTTAAATAGCAAAGAGACTTGTGTGCAGAGATTTAGGCCGGTTATATGTCGCAAAGTAATGCTTTTTACCACTAACACAGGGTAGATGGTAAATGGAGGGATTGGGATGGCCAATCAGATGCCAGCGACTGACAGTGCCTGTCATCTAATTGGCCATTCCAGTCCCTCCATTTACCATCTACTCTGTGTTAGTGGTAAAAAGCATTTACTTTGCGACATACAACCGGCCCTAAGATAGCAATGGTAGAATATGGAATTGATGAAAACAGAAGTGAAGAATGGAGTAGATGGAAACAAGAATGAATTAAATAATTAAATGAAGGTCAGAATATTCCAAAAGCAAGCACAGAAGTGGAAGAATGATAAACCCTCCAGATAGGTGTAGAGTTATAATTAAAAAAGGGGAAGATGTATAGAGATTAAGATAGCAGTGGTTCGGTAATTGTTGATTTTGTTATTATTATTATTATGATTTTGTATTTTCAATAAACGTGTTCATCTAATTATATTAATCCAATTTTAAAACCCTTTTACAACTTGCAAAATTAAAATTATATTATATGTGATTTAGAGCGCTTAGAGAGAAAGAGACAGAGATAGAGGCCATGGCGGGAGAGGGAGGAATTCCACGACAAATAATTAGTCAGTCTATTTTTAGATTAACAATGAATAAATAAATAAAAACAAATGAGTGGAGTGGAGGGAGAGCGGGAGGGGAAAAGAGGGGTGGAAGGAAGATTTAAAAAAAATTACAAGTTCTTAATAAATTTTGAAAATTATTATAATAATCAAGAGATAGATTAGATGTTTTTCATCGGAACTGATAGAAAAGAAAATGAGAATTGAATGGAAGGCAGTCCAGGGATAAATTAAATTTCATTTTGTGTCTTGTATTTAGATACATTCTTTTGGTATATTAGTATTTTGTAAATACTAAGTTTGCTAAAATACTTTTACTAATTACCTATGAATTTTTTTACATTACGGCATCCCATCATAAAGACAAAATTGAACGTACCCTTAAAATTGTAATTTATCAATCTATTTTTAACTGTATGGTCTAGTCTCTAGTTACTTTTGCCACCCGCCCTCGCTACTCCATATCCTATTGTGACTTAAACACTTCAATACCTAAATAATAAAGACACCTAAAGAATTTAAATGTTTATCCTACAATAAAAACAATATTTTTAAAATATAGCACCTGTTTGCCGAGTTCCGTCCCTGTGGAGGGACTCTTCTCTTTTAGTGCGATGATAAAATGGGACCTCATCGAAGAAAAATGAGTGATAAAATGTTTGAAGAATTGGTTTTACTTAAGTCTCAATTAAAACCTTAAAAATATAATATTTTCTCACAATTACGCGATTAACGCTATCACTGTTCATAATTAATGTAATAAACTAAATAAATCTCAGGTTGAGATTAATAAAAATATGTTTTATTTCAAAAAGTATTTTTGAAAAATAAGTATTTTGTATCTAGTATTTCAAATACCATTTACAAAACTATCTTGTATCTGATATCTCCAAATACTTCTTTCTTCTTTTCACGATGGAGGGGCCAACCCAGGCCTTTAGGGGTTGCACCTTTTTGGTGTAACTCCTTCTCTCATCATTATCATAAAAAAACTTTACTTGAAAGTATCTTGTAACTTGTATTCAAGATAATTTTTATGAGGTATCTTGTACATCTCTGTCTATTATGAGCTGCTAAAATCTGGCGAAACCAATAAGACTGAACGCTAACGACAACAAATGGATCAGAATATCAAAAGAGGCAACTCAAAGTAATTTTTCTTCATGATAATGCACCATCGCACACAGCGAAACAGCTCAAGAAAACGATTGAGGCGTTTAGTTGGCAAATATTTTCGCATGCGGCTTACTCACCAGACTTGGCTCCATCCGATTACTACTTATTTGCATCGATGGGACACGCACTTGGTGAGGAGAGCTTCAAATGTACGAAAATGACTCGATGATTGGTTTGCCTCAAAAGAACAACAGTTTTTTGTGCTAGGGTTACGCAAATTGCCAGAGAGATGGGAAAAATGGGAAGCTACCGATGGGAGATACTTTGAATAAAATATTTTTTACCATTTTCATACAATGAATGTGTATTATTTGTAAAAAAAAATTCCGGTTTCATATTTACAGACCTGCTATAGTATATGCTACAATAAAAACGCGTTCTTACTAGTTAAAACGCGTTTCACTGAATACCTTTGTTGCAACTAGAATTTACTGATGTTGGTTGAGTTTGGTCCTAGAATCTTCATTTTTAACCATCCGCCTCATTTTGGGTGTTTATTTTTAAAAAGTTTTAAACCAAAATGTCAAAAATTACATCCTCTACCAAGGGCGGATCCAGGAATTGGGGTGAATGTATATAAGGTGCCCGATGTATATAAGATATACTTTTTATCTCGAAAGTGTGTCGCGATCGAATTGTCCAAGCGCGAGACGCCCCCCCCCCCCCCATACACATATATATATAGAACTTTTTAAAAAATTTTAAAATAAAATAAATGTTTTTTTTTTTACAATTTTTTTTTTTGCCAGGCACGGGCTTCTATGGGGGGGTCGCCCCTCCGCCCCCCCCCCCTGGATCCGCCCTTGTCCTCTACAACTTTGCTTATAATTTTTGACATTTTCGTTTAAAATTTTTTAAAAATAAACACCCAAAATGGTCAAAATGAAGATTTTAGACATTTGAACCAAACTGAACCAACATCAGTAAACTCTAGTTGCCATAAAGGTATTTATAAACGCGTTTTAACTAGTAAAAACGAGTTCTTACTAAAAACGAGTTTTTACTGCAACAAATAGACAAATATTATTTACAATTTAATTTTTTAAAAATATAATCTATTCCCTTAAAGGGTCGTCAATGAAGGGTGGATGGAATAATTTCCCTAATTGTTTCTTTTTATTATTATTTTTCATTTTTTTATGTATTTATTTTATATAAGTACATTTTTTTTCAATTTAAGTATTCATTACTTTTTTAATTAAATCTTTAATTTCTCAACAGGTGGAGTGTTTAGAATTTATTTTCCTTTCTTTTAATTTTTCCTGGTAATCCAGATGATTGAGCCGATTAATAATAAAAAAATTAAAAATGTCATTAGTACTTTCTCCAATAAAAAAATTCATTTTTAAGTTCAATCACTTTTATAGTTAATACATTTATTAAAACAAATTAAAATAGACTTTTTCTCAATAAATATATATCTTATACCTATATATGTATATATTTTTCTAATTTATTTTATAATAGACCAAATTAACAAGAACATTCTCATCGTAAGTTACCATATACATAATCTATTTCATTGTTTCATTTAATTTTTTTTTCATTTTCTAGTTCTCTTTGAAATATGGATTCCCCATCCTCATCACGTTTTAATTATAACAATATCAAGAATGGATTTAAGAGGATTAGATTCAGATCGCAACAACAAGGTAGTTTTCTAATGAACAATAAATGTAAATATATTAGAATCTGACCAAAAACATAAATGTGAAAAAGGGGCCAAGTTCGGTACAAACGGCTTCGCCGACAAGAGTTGAGATCTAAACGGGTACCAAGTTCCATAGCAGTTGCTTAAATCATAGCTATAGGGATGAACAACGTTCTTCAATTGATTTAAAAGAAAATTTGTTACGTTCTTTGATATTAAATTTATAGCTTGGCAAGTTATAATAGTCAATAACTTGATGATATTTAATACAAGTTTACAATTTAGCTTTGCTAGTTGTTCTATTTTATACTACAAACAATTTAGTTGGATATAAAACTTGCCAAGTTTTAAATTTAATATCAAAGTACGTAACAAATTTTCTTTTAAATCAATTGAAGAACGTTGTTCATCCCTATAGCTATGATTTAATCAACTGCTATGGAATTTGGCACCCGTTTAGATATTAACCCTTTTGTCAGCGAAGCCGTTTGTACCGAACTTGGCCTCTTTTTCACATTTATGTTTTTGGTCAGATTTCATTAGTTTTTGAAAAGTTTTAACCTTTAATTTATCTAAATAATTACATTTAAACATTTATATTAATAATGATTTAATATTTCTCATTATTTTATTAACTGTTAAAAACCCGGTCGGTTTTTCATAAATTTCACACCTTCATTTCGGGACCCGAAGAAGGGAAAGTTTCAGTTTTGCAATTTCCTCCTTTATTAATGTTCCAAGCTTCAAGTTCCAGTATGCCAAATTACAGCATTCTAGCTTGATTGTATTTTCACTAAATGTTAATTAATCCTATAATAAATTCCACCCCTACATTTTAGGTCCTGAAAAAGGGAAAGTTTCACTTTTTCGATTTTTTTCTTTAATTGTGGCCCAAACTCTACCAGTATGCCAAATTTCAGCATTCTAGGATCAGCGGAAGTACTTTAGATTTTTGATATGTCAGTCAGTGTTAAAAATGGCACTTTTCAGAGCTTAATAACTCAAGAACTATAATAGATTTATCCATCAAATTTGGGATTCTAGGTGTTCTAGTGGGTCTGATTAAGCATGCAAAATGTCAAGTGTGTAATTCATGTAAATATACCCATGGCTAGTGCGTCGCCCGTTTTTCCGAACTTGGCTGACACACTGCCTTGTGTCTAGATAATGATTTTTTGTTCTTGAGTTCTTGTTGCTATCGGAATCTAGACAGAAATGAATGAATTAAATCGCAGTTGAAAACACCAATAGGTTTTTTCGATAATAATTAATAATATTAAATGTAAAATTGAGTATTGAGTAAATTGATAAATTTCAATTTTTTAAGCAGTATAAAAACTTACTATAAAATTGGAAATATATAATACATAGTTCAATTGTATTTTTTATTTTACTTATTATCTTTAAAAATATCTGAAACGTGGAGAAAATCATTTTCAATCATGATTTTTTTTCTGACTGTCTGGATTTCCATACCCACTATAACACAAAAACAAAGTCTCTCAGAAAGTTAGTTCAAGGGCCTAAATGTCTATATTTCAAATCCGGAGAATTGATTAGATTTTGCGCTCTAGCTTTAAAACATCCTGTTAAAAAATTAAAATATCTCTTTGAGATTTTAAAACGTTGTCATTGTAAAAGCTCTGTAAATAAAGAAGTAATAAATTCGTTGATGGGCTCACCTTCTCTTTGTATTCTCGAATTAAATTTGACTCGCTCGAATATTATATTTTTTTTTGATATAAAATATTCTTCAAATTTTTCGATTACCACGGCGTACTTTTTATTCTCTTCCAACTGAAATGTCCTCATGATCTCTTCCGCCTTTCCGCCCATCTCGTATAGTAAATCAGGGGTCGGCAACCTGCGGCCCTTTGCAACTTTTTGCGCGGCCCGCCAAAGCACCAATATAATTTTAGGAAAAATCAACAAACTTAGAGCGTGAGCGTGCAGAAATATTTGAAAATCCTTTAAAATTTGATATTCTAAAAGCACTTGTCCGCCTCCGTGGTGTAATGGTCAGAGTAACTGACTGGCAACCCGGAGGTCTCGGGTTCGATTCCCGGCTATACCGAGACATTTTTTCTGTAAGTATAGGGTCTGGTAATAAAAATTA
Source organism: Forficula auricularia (assembly GCA_024734495.1). Classification (NCBI taxonomy): domain Eukaryota; kingdom Metazoa; phylum Arthropoda; class Insecta; order Dermaptera; family Forficulidae; genus Forficula; species Forficula auricularia. The sequence goes on from JALMQS010000117.1 coordinate 3,090,683, forward strand.
AGTGGGAGATAAATTTAACCGAATTTATCGCGCGGAGAATTTACCACTGCTCGAAGTCCCTAAAAACTTAGTAAATTGGATATTGAATTGTATCTAAGTTTCTGAGATTGGCTCGTGATCCCGGCTTCTTTTCCTTCTACTCTATTCTTTTCACGATGGAGGGGCCAGCCCATACAGGCCTTTAGGGGATCCACCTTCTGGTGTATCTCCTTCTCACATCAATATCATTAAAAAAAAAAAAAGCACCTGACAATTTAGAACTAGAGTTAATTGATTTGCAATCTAACAATGTATATAAAAATAATTTTGATGAAAATAATTTAATTGCATTTTATTCAAATCTACCAGAAAACAAATTTCCCAATTTAAGAAATTTTGCAAAATCAATAATTTGTATTTTTTCAATCACCTATTCATGCGAACAAACATTCTCAAGAATGAATTTCATAGAATCAAAAATATAGAACTGAGGTTGACGGATGAAAATTTACAAAACTTGTTGAGGATCTCAGTATTCCAAACACAGCCGGACTTAAATGTATTATCAAACAATATTCAAGAACAAAAAGCGCATTGAATTTTAATGAATGAATAAAATGAAAGATAAACTATTTTACTTAATATTTTATATTTACATATTTATACATATGTAATTGGAATTGTATTTTATTTTTTCCCTTTTAAGAATTGTAAAATTTTTGTTCTCTGACATTGTTATTATAGCATGTCAATAAAAAATAAATTTTTTCTATATTTATTTTTAATAATATTTATACTCGTATAGATATAAAAGCACTATTTAAGTTACATTTGAATGTGCGGCCCGCATAAAAATTTTTATTTTGAAAATGGCCCGCCGTCCAAAAAAGGTTGCCGACCCCTGTAGTAAATAATCAATTTGAACGTCTTCTGTGTTTTTTCTAAGCCAGGAATGTTCCATCGCATAAATTCTTAGCTTCGATCCAAATTTTTAACTTCGACACCATGTAAAAGCTCATAAAAAGTACTGAAATAGCTTTAATAAGCACGCTTTATTCAATCTAAAAATCATACTAATACAATTATATAATAACAACAGAACTACAATAATCACGGCTAACTTAATCTCTACAGTCATAATCAGAAAAATTCAGGGCCGAATTTAAGCACAGTCTACGCAGGCTGCAAGCCTATGGTCCGCACCACAAAGGGTCTGTTCTTTTTTTATATATATAAATATAGTCCAGGCAAATTCTTGAAAAAATGGCTTAAACAGGAAATAATTCCCGGTAAAGATTTTATTGCTGGAATACTTTTTGTTGGTACTCCAATATTACTACCCTAAGTTTTCCCCCAAAACTGTGTTGTGGAAATTTTTCTACGCGGTTCAAAATGAGAAAATTTCGGAGTTTTTCAGTTTTTCTTGAATAACTCTAGAACGGCTTATCAAATCAAAAATATATTTCTATTAGATAAATTAAAGCTCTTTAAATTTCGTGTAAAATGATCATAATTTTATCTATTTAAATTTAGCTGAACGGGTACTAGCGCCTGTCAAAAAACAGCCCCCGGGATCACTTTTGAATATCCCTAAAACTCTTACTTTTATCGATTTTTCACCATTTTGACCATGAAGGAACACGTTTTCGACAAAGACAACTCTATACATTTTTAAACTAAATTAAATTTTCTACAATTGAAACAAAGTTTCATATTAATTGGATAATGGTAACTCGTGCCACAATGAGGTTGAAGTTTTAGCAAAAAATCGAAATTTTTCCTTCATAAAATGAAAACCACTCATCCTAGAAACTTGATTCCTATCACATTCTCTAATAAATTTTATTGACTTGAACGTTTTCTTGGAGCACTTTTTTGATAAAACTCTTAGATTTATAGATATCTAGCATTTTCCATAACGCTTTTGAGGATTCGTATCATATTCTGTCAGGAAAATGTAGGATATCTATAAATATAAGACTTTTATGAAAAAAATTGTACAAGTAAACGTTCAATTAAATAAAATTTACTAGAGAATGAGATAAGAGCCAAGTTTCTAGGATGAGTGGTTTTCATTTTATGAAGAAAAACTGCGATTTTTTGAAACAATGGATCATTTCCTGTCATGGAAAATGCTGGATATCTATAAATCTAAGAGTTTTATCAAAAAAGTGCTCCAAGTAAACGTTCAAGTAAACAAAATTTATTAGAGAATGAAATAGGAATCAAGTTTCTAGGGTGAGTGGTTTTCATTTAATGAAGGAAAAATTGCGATTTTTTTGCAAAAAATTCAAAACTTCAACCTCATTGTGGCACAGATTACCATTATCCAATTAATATAAAACTTTGTTTCAATTGTAGCAAATTTAATTTAGTTTAAAAATGTATAGAGTTGTTTTTGTCGAAAACGTGTTCCTTCATGGTCAAAATGGTGAAAAAATCGAAAAAGTAAGAGTTTTAGGATATTCAAAAGTGATCCCAGGGATTGTTTTTTGACAGGCGCTAGTACCCGTTCAGCTGAATTTAAATAGATGTAATTATTATCATATTACGCGCAATTTAAAGAGCTTTAATTTATCTAATGGATATATTTTTGATTTGATAAGCCGTTCTAGAGTTATTCAAGAAAAACTGAAAAAACTCCGAAATTTTCTCCTTTTGAGCCGCGTAGAAAAATTTTCACAACACACGGTTTGGGGGAAAACTTAGGGTACCTATAAAATCTTTACCGGGAATTATTTCCTGTTAAAATAGTAATTCGCCTGGACTAATATTATTATTATTTTTTTATTTAATCATTATTTGAAATTTCTAAAATTATGATATGTTATTTTTAAAATCTTAATACCAACTCATATTTGCATATTTAGGAATATAGACTTGAATCTTAACTTTGTATTCTTTTTGTATAATATATAGTTGTTGATAGCATATTGTAAATAAATCATGTCAAATACCATTAAGATTAAGGTACCTATATCTTATACATACCATAATGATGTTCAGTTCTTTTCATTTTTTTATCAACTTGTGAATTCATCAAATTCTAAATACTCGTACTGTATAGGTATGTCGCATACATTTTCTATAATTTAATAATAAACCTTAAAAGTTTATTTTTATGTTTTTAATTGGATAATTTCTAAAAATGCGGTTTTTGAAGGTTAATTAAAAAAATATTTTCCCCGATAGGGCCCGCGCCACCCGTCCAGCCTAATAGCCCATAGATCCTAAATCCGGCCCTGGAAAAAATGACAATATAGGTAATATCTATTCAAGATACAAAGAATTAATAAGTTATCGCGATCGGAATTCAATGCAAATTCATCACCCTAAACAACAACTTTTCTCCCCATAAGAATATAAGTATTTGTTATTCACTGATGGCAAGCATCTTGTTGATTTGCCAAAACAGTTTTTAATATTTCTCACATCATTAAATCTTTTCTGAATTTCTGACAAATATTCCTTCAAGTAAGAAACCATATCTTGAAAAATACTATACCAGTGGTGCCCAACCCTTTTTTGTTTGCGGGCCGGATTCAACATGACATAGGATCTCGCTGGCCGGATTCTTTATAATTGTATATCTTAGCGGCACCTTTAATTAAAAAAACGCAACATTTTCAATGAATTCATGAATATTTTTGTGCTGATTCATTTTTTTTTCAAAATATTTGTAAATTTAATGAAAATATTACGTTTTTAAATTAATGGTGCAGCTAAAATATACAATCCTTTTTATTAGGATATTAAGATATCTAGTTGTTTTTTAATCAACTTGTAATTTGAATATATTTAAAAGATTGCTGATACCTGAATTAAACGAAATCATAAATTTGAGTTAAGATTGAAAAAAAGACAAATCTGATACTCACGATTTATTAATGTGAAGTCTGATGTTGCTTTTCAGAAACTAATTTACGATTATTTGGTTCAAGTTGGGTAACGTTTCTCCTTCCTTAATATGGAATGAAGGTGATCATCTGAAAGCCGAGCGCGAGACGCTGGTTTAGCTCTTTTTAAAGTAGAAAATGTTTGTTCACAAATATATGTACTTGCAAACGCCGTCGTCATTTTCATTCCAAATTTCTCAAATTAGGATAAGAGTCTAACGCTGCATAAAAATCTGGTAAAGATTTCTAGCGAAAAAGATCTTGTAATGGCGTTTGGCATTGTAATTTTATTAATTCTAGTTGTAAATCATCTGGCGCCGTAGAAACGTCTACTGAATAAAAATTTTTAAGAAAAAATAAAAACCGACTTCAAAAAATTAAATGCAACAAATAAAATACACTAAAAGGTATAAAATAATTATTATCTTATTTAGTTACAACTAAACGACGAAATATTAACACGAAATTACTTTTTGAAGTTGGTGCCAAACATATACACCTTTATGAATCGCACTCGACGGATCTTACTTAGTACGTTTGGAGTGATATGCTCGCTTATAGGTATAGTTTGTTTGGTACCGAATTCAAAAAGTAATTTCGTGTTAATATTTCGTCGTTTAGTTGTAACTAAATAAGATAATAATTATTTTATACCTTTTAGTGTATTTTATTTGTTGCATTTAATTTTTTGAAGTCGGTTTTTATTTTTTCTTAAAAATTTTTTATTTTTCTCTTTTAGTGATGTTATTAATAGTGATCATATCATCAGAACTTGACCAAATTAATATGACACCATCCCTAAGACACCCCTTTCGGATAAAAAAGAACCATCGAAATCGGTTCATAAACAAAGAGGTTAGGTCTAAACAAACCTAATAAAAAAGGTCTAATACCTATGAAAAAAATCGAAAAAAATGGGACCAATCGGAAGCTAGACTGGACCCAATGCAAAATTTTTTTCAAAATCGGTTGACAATTGGCGGAGATATGAGGTAACATAGGCACAAAAAAAAAAATTCAGTCGAATAGAGAACCTCCTCCTTTTTTGAAGTCGGTTAAAAAGGATTTTCAAACAAGCGTATTTCATTTTTAATCCGGTGAAAATCTGTAAATCTATCTTCGAAATTTTTGCTGAGTAATTGCAAATAATTTAGTTAAATTAAGTATTTAATGCTTTTAGGAAGAAAACACAGAAATATATGTACCTATTGCAAAAAACAGCAATCAGTTATTGATCATCATTTTGGATTAGGTGCATGTTATTAACATTAACATATTTTACAATTGTCATACGACAGCGATATTGTCTGGTACAATAATTTATTAATTTAAATAATATATTTAATATAAACTTTTCTATAAATCACGGCAACAACTAATGTAAGGACTAAAGTTAACGGAAGCTAAGAAAACCGGTAACATTTTTTTAGCTTAACTTAAAAGTTAAATCGTTAATCAATTTGTTAACTTCGTTAATTAACGATCAACGGATTAACGATGTTGTGCCCAGCTCTGCATATAGATAAATAATAGTTTCTTATGTAAAGTGAATTTATTTATAAATATGCTTATATTGGGATTTAAATAGCAAAGAGACGATAATTTTCTTTAGATATTTTACAAAAAATACATATTTAGTGTCAACTCGCTCGGGGGCCGGATTGAGCCTCTTCGCGGGCTGGATCCAGCCCGCGGGCCGTAGTTTGGCCACCGCTGTACTATACTATATCTTGATAAAGTTTATACTTGCTATACTCGTGTTCGCGCTACTTCTATTTAGTTATTTTCATGTAATATTATCTACTAAAATTGTTTGCTTTGTCGCGGGCCGCACAAATACCGTCAGCGGGCTCACGGGCCGCAATTTGACAACCACTGATTTAAAAGTTGCGCCCACCCAGCAAGCACGTGGTTCCGATTTCGCCTCCCAGTCTCATACATCCGCTTTTTCCTTTCTAACATTTGACAGTAAACACCTAAATACAAATTTTATTTTAGCATTATTTCTAAGTTTTAACCAATTTAATTAACGATGCTGGCCTCGCTTTCGCCCATTTTACATTCCCACAAACGATGTTTCACCACATTAAATCCTTTTATTAATTTATTAAAATTATCCCCCTCAATTACATCATCTTTCCCATATATAAATTCTTTACACATTTCAGCAAATCACTTTAATAATGATAATAATAATACTATTAATGTTGATACTTTAGATTTAAATCGAAAATATAAAAAAGAATTGCTAGAGCTCAAGAAAACACTTAAGCAAAGAAATGAAAGGCAATTATTATCTTATAAATTTAAAAGTGTAATCGATGCATCGACCTCACCGAACACATGGCATACAGTTTTACAAACAAATTGGCCAGTCATTCAAAGGTGAGAATATACATTATTAATCATATATATAAAAAACATTGATTGGATGTTTGGTGAGGTGTTTAGGATAATAATATTACTCGGTGTTCAGTAATTAATTCAGCTTGTAAATTTGTATAAGCCTTTATGTGATTTTGTTGGACAATATGTACATTAAATTTGTTTCTGGCAGCCCTGCCTTCATCAGTAACCTGTGTACAGAGAGATTTTTGTCGCTTTAAACAATTGACATCATGGTAAAACACCTCACCAAACATCCAATCAATTATTATAATAGTAAGGATATACTGGTACAGCACGATGGTTGTTACATTGCTTGCTCAACAAAATTGTCATATATATAAAATTCATTTTACCAAGCACATAAACTTTCCTTCTATTACTTTTCCTTTTTAACATTATTTAATTTAAACCATTGAAACCAAAGTCGACAAGTCCTTTAAATTCTAATCAAATCACTAAACATTCCAAAATCCTTTCTTTGTGATTTCTTTCCTGAATAGAATCGGCATTTTATCGGTTTTTGTGCGACACTTTCTCAGGGCCGGCCGGTGATTTTGCTGTTCTTAGGAAAATAGTTAGCTAGTGAGGCATCAAAATATTTATAAAGAGTGGATCACATCTTTTTCATTCTCTCTTGGTCCAGATTTAAGACTCAGCAGACTCCAATAGCTTCAACCAGCAGTAGTCTCGCGATATATATCTTGTTTAAAAAGCGCGATTAAAACCAATTCTCGTTAATATGTTAATTATTCTTTAATATGTTAATGAGAAAATTATAAATATATTTAACTTCATTATTTCAAGTTAGAAATATATAAATTCGATATTATTTTCACTTAATATTTGCCAAAATCACCTGCTTTCGATTCTCTATCGAATCAAATACAGGAAACATACGATTAATTAATGGCAAGCACTTAACATACGTGTTAACAGATCTAGCGCGCTGGACTGGGAGATTGAATATATAACATCTCAGATTTCAAATTCATTTGGTGATCCATATCAGTGTTTGATATAAAAAGCGTCATGAGGGCATAAACGCGAAAAATGATCCTGGATTATAGCCAAATGGATCATCTTTTCTTCTCTCTTGGTCCAGACTTAAGACTCAGCAGACTCCAATAGCTTCAACCAGCAGTAGTCTCGATGATAACTATCTTGTTTAAAAAGCGCGATCAAAACAATTCTCGTTAATATGTTAATTATTCTTTAATATGTTAATGAGAAAATTATAAATATATTTATAAAGAGAAATCAATGAGGTTGCCCTCTGCTTGATGCAAATAATCATATTTTCAATCAAAATATTTTGGAAAGAAATCATTGTTAACTTTTTTCTACTTAAGAGAAAATGCCTTTTACCTTCTTCCATAGACTAACATTGGTAAAGATCAACTAAAGGGTGTCCCAAAATTCACGCAAGAAGTAATTTTGATTGAAAACACAGGTTTTTAATTAAAAATTGTCAATTTTTTATTGATTCATAAAGTATACAGTATAGCAGAGGTGGGGAACCTTTTTACCCTGAGAGGCTACATTTAAAATAGCAGTAACAAAGGAGGCCACATAAGTTTCAATACCGATAAATGTAACTTTTGTAAAGTTATTGCTGTTCAAATTCAATTTTTTTTATTTCAAATTCAATATTTTTTTATACATATTTTCAATAAACACAAAAATTAATAAAATTAAATTAATAAAACAAAACAAAAATTTAATTCAATGAAAAGTAAATAATTAAACAAAGTATATAAATAACAAAAAATAAAAAACTTTAAATTATTTATTCATTATTTAATATGTAATTCAAGTATTAGTGAGATATTTGCATTTGTTTCTTGCTTGAAAGTAGTTCAATATTTGGATGAAGCTGCGTAACGCGAAGTCTTAATTGATCTTCTAAATGAGTATCTGTAATTTGGGTTCTTAAATTAGTTTTAATTTTTGCCATTAAAGAAAATGTTGACTCGCAATTGTATGTACTTCCAAAACAGGAAAGTAAACAGCGTGCATTATCTCGTAGGCATGGGTATTCAACAGCATTGCATTTTTCCAGATTTCTATTGGATCCTTTTTAGCGTCAAAAAGGGATTTGAGAATACTGTCTTCAACCTAACTCAAATAACTCCATCTGTAGTTCTTTAGGTGCCTCAGATATATCTACTAAATGTGGCTCAAATACCAGCTTCATAGCAGGAATATGCTCATCAAAATCTGCAAATCTTTCATTGTATTCTTCTATTAAAGCATCTAAGACGCTTATATATTCGTCGAGGCGGCCACATAAGAAATTCAAAAAGGCCACAGGTTCCTCACCTATGCAGTTTTAGTGGCTTCTTTATTTGTGAAACCGAATAATAATAAAAACACAATTATAATCGTAATTCGTTTAATGAGAAAAATATATAATATAAACATAGAAAAAATCGTTAATAATAAACAAGCGAAAAACAAGGAATATAAACTGTAAACAAATAAAGAGAATAAATGGAAATTTAATTAACATATAAAATGTCTCGTCTTCGGGCCGCCACAAGGTTATGTATGGAATAGGATATCTTGTAAATAGCCTCCACGGCTTTGCTGGAACATACATTTTTTGTCGTAATTTTATATGACCTTTTTGCATAAATATGGCTAAATTTCGTTGATATAGAGCTCAATTTCCTCCTTCAAGGCGTGGATGGTCGAGGGCTTGTTGGCATAAACTTTAGTTTGCAAAACCCCAAAGAAAAAATTCCAACGGCGTTAAAATCGCATGATCTGGGCGGCCAATTCTGATCACCAAAACAGAAATTACACGACCAGGAAAAGACTCATGCAGTAATAGAATTATTTCTCGGCCTGTGTGGCATGTTGAAACCTCTTGTCCACATCCATATCTTGCAATTGAGGCACAAAAAACTGGATTATCGTGTCGCGACAGCGAGCACCATTAACTCGCAGCCGCATTTTCAAAGAAGAATGGTCCGATGATGTCTCCAGCCTAAAATCCGTACCAAACAGTGACATGTTGTGGATGCATTTGTTTCCCAACAATCACTCGTGGATTTTCTGAACCCAAAAGCGAAAATTTTGCCGATTAACAAAGCCATCAAGATGTAAATGAGCCTCATCGCTGAAGATGATTTTGTTCGAAAAATCAGCCTCCATTTGTTGTTGTTCCATAATCTGTTCAACGAACTCTCTTCGCCGATATGCTATTCCGTACATAACCCTATACTGTATACTTTATGGTTTTCAGCTGGATAGATGAGTTATGTGTGTTTCACGGGCTGACTTTTATTTTATTTTTTCATTTTAAATTAACTAAAGATGACCAGCTGTCCGTGGCGGATTTAGTACTTGAAAGGCCCAAGGAGCAATTTAATTTTGAGACCTCCTTCTAAATATTTTCGCTAATTCCACTAAATATTATCACAATAATTATATTTTTTTGAGGCCCTGGGTGCGCCCCTCGTGCGCCTGTGCAGAAATCCGCCACTGCTAGCTGTCTTTCATGATTTTATTTCTTTGGTCTAATCCTCCCGAACAATAGGATACTACATTTAATAATATCGTCGCCTTTGAATGTAAACCTGCTAACTCCATTTTTTTTTATCAAATATGACATATTAATACCGTTCGAAAGAAAGAGATGCAGAGGATCGTCCAAGTAAAACTGCTCCTTAAAATTACAATCGTAAATATTAAATTTTGTTTGTTTTTTCTCTGCCCTGTTGTGAGTAAGCAGGTTTACACTCTAAGACGACGATATTCAAGTTTCATATACTTTTATTTGTGAATAATCAAAGCTTCGGTTCCCAAAGTATCACCGAAATTCAGAAATATATCGCTGGGTTTGTGTGTTATTGGTATTTTTACTGATAAGGGATATCCCATTCGTGTTGTGTAGGAACTCCTAAAAGGAATCCACTATCTTCGCTAGAAACAAAACGGCTATAATCTTTAAGAATGCCTGTATAGACTGAAGTTGGCCAATATATGTACCAACACCCTTTAACAGACAAATTAGAGACAAATCAAAACAACGCATTCTTTGAATAAAATCAAAACGTATGCCTAAAAACAAAAGAACCTTAATTCTGCCCGTCTTTACCAATGCAGGTTCAAGCACACTAAAATCACCATCAACACAAAGTTTCTTAAACAGTCAACCGTACTATAAGTCGCGACAAATGTGGACTACCCTTGCAAAAGCCTAATCGATGTGGGCTACATCATGCATAGCCGAAAATGGCCTGGTACGATTTCAACACATAATTCTTTACCGTGCTGATAAACCACACGTTTGTACGGTACTTTTATCCTTTCCCTCGTCTTATATTCTTTCTTCCTTCTTTTCCCTACAAAGGTAACCTGTTCAACTAATAACGATTTCATTTTTTTTATATTGATTTCGTTCGATCTAGTTAACTATTTCAACCCTTACTAGTTGTTTTGTTCACCCCGTTAAGATTTGGCTTGTGAGAATATAAGGGGTTCAACGGGACAAGATCCAAGTCAAGTGAGCAGAATTACAATAGTAACTATGGATCAAAAAGACTTTGATTTAAGGGGTAGAATTCGATTCCTTATGCTCGGGAAGATTTTAAAAATGGCAAGACAAACAAAATAGCGATTGATATGACCAAGGCTACAACTCCTAATTTATTGGGGATAGATCGTAAGATTGCATAGGCGAAAAGGAAATATCACTCTGGTTGAATGTGTACAGGTGTTACTAAAGGATTAGCGGGAATGAAATTATCAGGATCCCCCAGGGCGTAAGGCGATAAGAGTGTGACTGTTCGTAATAAAAATAAGGTACAGTGAATCCGAAGCTGTCCTTGGAGGAAAAATAAGGATGAAAGGAGATCTTATCAATGTTACTATTAACCCCTTTTTTTCTGCTTCCTACATTCCAGAATCTTGCAAGACTCCGATGCAGCTCCTTGATAATCCTCCTCTTTTTCTTCTCTAGTTGTGCTCTAGTCAATTTAAATTTATAGGTTTTGTACATAGAATCCTTATAATTAAGAAAATAATTTTTACTTACTTTTGAAAAACAGATTTACTTTGATAATTTCACACATGAAATATTAAAAACTACTTTTTCTTTCTTTCGAGTACAAAAGTTCATTAAAGTATTGTTTATAATTTATAATAATAATATTGTTCATTTATAATAACAAATAAATACTAAATTGGGGGGTCAGATAGGCTAGGCGGTAGCATGACAGCGAGCTAACCAGGGGACCCGGGTTCGAATCCGACTCGAGGCATCCAGCTAAAATCTGACCCCGGGGGTAGAGACAAATTTAAAAAAAATATAACTAGTATCGTAATTAGGCTTATGGCTAGAAAGGCCGAAAAGCCAAAAAAAAAATACTAAATTGACGTCTATTTTTAGCCAGGACCTATGTATTTTGAGGGCGTACGGAGTATAAAAGCCAGTTTACAGGGCCGGCGCTGATCGGGGTGCAACCCGCGTGGCTGCACAGGGCGGCAGAAAGGCAAGGTGGGCGGGGGTCGCAGCGGTTAATGTGAAAAATTGAACTATACTGATTTAGTGAACGACTTTGCTGCTGTTAAAGCAAGAAAAATGTTTTTTGAATTCCAAATAACTTTGTGATGAGGAAATGTTTTAGAATCAGTATTTGGTATTTCTACATGTATACAGTATCTTAACCTACTGTAAATTTAAAATTACAATAGTGTACAAGAACTGTTGACACAATTTGTCTGTAAAATATTTTTTATTTGTAAATAACACCAGTAAACTAATAACTGCTATGTTTGATGTTTCTAATTATTATTATCCTATCTCTTGTTACTTCCTAGTACTATTATGCTGATTTCCGGGCCGGGTGGAGCAAGGTATGTGGAGGGGGGGGGGGGGGTGGCGCTAAATAAATGTTTTGCACGGGGCGGCAAAGTGAGTTGCGCCGACACTGCCAGTTTATATCATCTTTGTTATGCAAATGTTTGTGTTAAAAAACGTATGTTTATTTTTAGATTATTGATTAAAAAATAATAAACATTAAAATTATTAGATATTTAGGAGGCAGTGACTGTCTTTTAAATATTTCCAAATTTTCTGGCTACGCCACTGTGGGTAGGCAGGTAGGGCTTCTCGCATGCATCTCGTATGAGAAATCGTCGGGCAAATGAATCAGAAAATGATAAAAAATTCAATTCACAATCAGAGAAATTCTCCTGAAACATTTGGCGGGCTTTTAATAACCATTTTAAGTTTTTTTTTTTTTTTTTTTATAAAACATTTTATTTATTTATTATAATTTCCATTTTTTGCTCATAAGAATGAAAGATTTCCGTTATTTTGTCATTGATCATATAACATCAGACATTAGAACTTGACCAAATCAATATGGGATCAACGTTAAGGATACCCCCTGTCCAATAAAAATAAAAATCATCTAACAATTAATTGATAATTGTTTATTTATATTTATTTATTTAAAAAAAAAAACATTTAAGAAATCTTATAAATAATTAATAAATTACAATTTAAATGATTTTCAGTTTCGAAGGAAAAAGCACCAAAAAATCCCTGTCTGAAGCATTAGCGGCCAAACAATTGATCGATTACTATAAATCATGTTTGAAATTGGAAGTTAATAATAATAATTTAGCTATAAATAATAATCATCTTGATGAAAATTTGGATAAACAGGTATGTATTGTTATTTTATTTTTAAAATGAAAGTTTATTTTCAGGTTAATTTACATTAAGATTCACTTAGAGAAATCAAAAAAGGGTGTCCTCTGCTTGATCTAAGATTTTATTAGTAAGGTGACCAATCGTCCTCCTTTAGTAGGGCTGCCAGATATCATGATGGTCAAATCGGGACAGGGTTAGATTATAACAAAAAATTCTAAAATCAGAAAAGTAGTATCATTTACATATAGTAAAAAGTACCTGGAGCCACCGAGCGATGCTCGGCAACTTTTTGCTTCAGTTAAAAGTTATATATTAATCGTTATTTATTATTTTTAATTTAAAATTCTGACAAAAACCCCCCCGTCACTGCACTCCCCTGGACCTCACCCCCGCTATGCCCTCTTGAACCCCCGCCCAGTAGCATCCCACACCCCCGCCTCGTCCCCTGGACAACCACCCCCGAGCACCGCACCCCCGCTATGGCCCCTGGACCCTCCCCCCGAACCCCACTCCCACCCCAGGTTTTGCATTTCTAGTTTTCTCTAGTGGCCCACAGATTATGTATATATATAAATTCCTTATAATTATTTTTTTAATTAAATAACAATTTATCGAATTTTATAATAATCAATTAAATTGCCAAATTCTAATATATATAATATTTGTTATTAACTCTTTATGGAATTTAAAACTCGAATTTATAATCAATTAAATTGTTTAATTTTAATATATATTAATATTTGTTATAACCTATTAGTGGGTTTTAAAATTAAAAAAACAATTAATAAATACAAGATAATTGAAAGTAATGTAAACAAACTTTTTGATTGAGATTTTCATTTATAAATAATTACTTTAATTAAGAAAAGTTCAATAAAGATGAAGTTTGTCGAGGTCCAGATCGTTTTCTCATCCTCAAAACTTGTTAATAGAGTTGGTTTCATCAAAATCGGTAGAGCCGTTTTCAAAATAGAACAAAGATATAAATATATATATATATATATATATATATACAATTTTTGCTCGTTTAATAAGAGTAGATAGATATTTATTAAAAAAAATTATTTTGTTAAAAAATTTACAAAAAACATAACTAATCACAACTTTAAGAACAAAAAACTCAAAAATAAAATTTTATTTCTTAGAAAAAAACTTATAAATCACAGATACAAAACGGATTTTAAATTCTAGTTGTACTTTTGATTCGATTTGGCCTTTTGTAGTATTATCTTATAGTTAACAAGTAATCGTGCATTTCGCTATAATTGTTGGCAAAAGGCTTCGTATTCAGTTCGGCCTTTTTTAATAAAAGGATACTTATTTTCTTTTCGGCATTCTAGTCAAGAAAGCTAAAAGTTGATAAAATATTTAAAAGCTTTATTAAAAAAGTCAATAATTTAAAAATTAGGCATATTTTCTTCAGCTTTTGAGAACAATTTACTTGACATTTAATACAACAAAACACAGTAGCTGTTAATGTTAAAATATACACGTAAAATTTTTTTTTCAAAATTTGTTGATTAACACAGTTAAATTAGCTGATTTTGCAAACTGCAAACTGTCACTGCATAGCGAACTGCGACGAGTTCGAAAAAATTTATAATTACATTTTATTCAATTTTCTTTTAATAAAATTAATTGTTTTTTTTTTTTTTAAATTCCACTAATAGATAATTACAAATATTATTATATATTATAATTTGCCAATTTAATTAATTAAAGGTATTTTTCTATAAAATAAATTATTAGAATATCCATTTCATTCTCTTAAAAAATCCGACAATTCGAAGGATCCTTCTTCAGGATTTAAGGGTCAACGAAAGAACCTCGAGAAATAGAAGATTGTCTTCTGTTGATGCAAATAAACACACACATATATATCGAGATGATATATCTGTATATATATATATATATATATATATTATTTCTTGTTTGAGACTATAGTTTCGAAGACTTGGTCTTCATCATCAGTCTTTTCAATTATAAATGTTTTTCATATCATATCCATACGATATTGACTCCATGAAAAACATTTATAATTAAAAAAGACTGATGATGAAGACCAAGTCTTCGAAACTATAGTCTCAAACAAAGAAATAATATATATATACTGATATATCATCTCGATATATATGTGTGTATGTTTATTTGCATCAAGCAGAGGACAACCTCTTTGTTTCTATTTGTGAATCAACAACTCTGCTACTCTCGGCAAAACAAAAACTTTTCAATTTATTATTAATATTATTTTTAATTTCAATTACATTTAAAACTTTGTAGACAGTGATACGTTTTGATGAAGGTCATAGCGGGTGTAAACGTTGATAAAAATATAAATTAAGTTTTATTTTGGCTGCGATTAAAAATCGACCTTTTTACTTGAATTTAAAATTAAAAATAATATTAATATATCGCTTTTAACTGAATCCAAAAATTACCGGGCATTGCTCGGTGTTCCAGGTACTATTATTTATTTACTAATATTTGGGATCCTGGACCCCTGGCAGCCAATTTAATTTATGTTTAATTTTATTCATCGAACCATTTGTTACTTTGTATTATATGATCAAATGACAGACAGTATGGCCACGCCATGAGAGGGCACCACAATCACCTCCATAACAGAATTATATGATTACATTGTTGCATCGATGAAATAAATCAATTTTTGTTTATGGAATTTATTTAGAGCCAAATGCTGATCATGTGGCATTATCTTTTTGCCTTAAGGTACTCAACAATTAGTATTTCTTATTTTCATGGAAATTTTGTTTCATTTTACATCTAAATATAAATTATACCTACATAGGAGGCGCCCCTGCAAGCATCGACCACCTTGTGACAGACAAACAGAATAGAGAATACCTTTCAAATTCAGTTCATAAATTAATAAGTTGTTGTAGGGAAATAAGGACAATAGCTTATGCAAATAATTTTTTTAATTTTTCGCCAACCTTTCGTCAACTTAACTTCTTTGCATATCTGTCATTTTATTATTATTCATTCTTAGCAAACACATAAGGCCAGATCATCACACAGATTGAAAATATTTTCTTATTTAAATCTTCAAGATGATGGCTGATAAATAAAAAAAGTCACACATAAAAACTTGTACTTATTTTCTTATTATAAACTTTCAAATTAATATAAATTATGGACGGAAATGATAATAATAATAGTTATAATCTAAATTTCTTTCGGTCTTTATACTACAGTAAAACAGGATGGCTAGCTTTACTACTGTTTATTCCTCTTAAATCATATTTTGAATCTCAAGATAAGTTCCCAAATATTATTAAACAATTCTTTGTAAAGATCCTCTTCGGAAACATGACTTTTTCTTTGAGGTCACTGTTTCATAAATGTATTCTTGAAATTGAAGCTCAAAATGTGTCAAAGATTGAGTATCGTTTATTTTGCGAAATCTTGACAAGGCAAATAGAAATGAGTCTTTTTTTCCGGCTGGTTAAAAACATGCTATCAAAGTTGGAGAAGGAAGAACCCGGAATCACCAGTAATTTTATAAAATATCCGGAATCATTCTATAGCACAAGTAGAAAATATTTGGAACAATGGACAGGGGCAGTTTGAAGATATAAAAGTTTGCCAGTGGATTTTATGAAACAATTTATTTACTTGGCCAGAAGTGGAAGGATCCTTGGATTTCATTTTAAAGAACAAACCTATTTTAAAATTGATGATGGTGAACTTTTTTTTATTGAAATATCCCCCGTAAAAAATATGTATCTTTTGGAAAAGATTCAGATTGGAAAATACACGTCGGCTGATAGAAAATGGGTAGAAATTTTTGCACATTTTTCAATTGCAAACATTCCCCTTGGGAACATAAGTAAAATAGTCGAATTTTGCTTTTGTATGCCTGCATCAAATGCCCCCATAGAAAGAATATTTTCTTGGATGAATAATAATCTGTCCATGTGAATAAAAACTCAACTTTCCGTAGAAACTCTAAAGGCTTTGTTAATAACAAAATTTCAATAAGAATATGACGTGTTCTGAATTTTATGAATATATTATAAATAATAAAAAAATTCATTCTGTTGAAAAATATGAAAAATCATAATAAAGTAGTTTTTCTTTTTCAGTACACTGTGAAAAAAAATATATTAAATTTGTTCTAAAACCTATGTATTCTTTAAAATGAGTTTTTTTGGTTAATTAAATTTTAAAAATGTTCTGCCATTAAAAATTGATTATTAATTACCTAAGCGCCAGTTCTTACTATTTCTTTTGGCTCTATTTATTTTGGCTAAAGATAAATGGCCACTTTAATATTAGCTATCTACTCATTAACTATAAGTATTCAATAATTCTAATTCTAAATTTACTCTTGCTTTTATTCCAGTATTCTAAAGGAAATCATCAGCCCTCACAAACGAAGAGCAAAGAATTGGTTGAAAATTTAAAGAATACTAATTTAACTAAGGAAGGTATTTATCTTTAAATAATATTCCATATATGCTTATTGCTTTTCATATTTTGATAATTATATATATATAAATATTTTTTTCAGAGATTACAAATTTGAAATTGCGTTATCCTCTAGCGAAACAGATCATCAAGACTATATTTAATCAAGTGAAAACAGAACTTACTAAGAATGAGACTTTCAAAATCATTTATACTCAGGACAATGAAGTAAGAAAAGAATTATCGACACTTAAAATATTTCTAATGATTAAATTAAAAAGTGCGTCTTCTCCTTAATATAAATTAGTAATATATTATTCATTAGCGTCTAGTGGCAATCTCATCAACTCTTAAGTAGTACCAATCTATTTTATGGAATTGTGGATGCGCGCAATACGACTAGGAGCTGTAAAAAACCAACACCACATGATAATTGTGGTGGCTCAGCTATTCCAATCTAACCGCGTCATATCGTCGTCTTAGAGTGTAAACCTGATAACTCAAAGGCCTTCGATCAAGCCTGACACAAAAATCTTCTTGCCAAATTACCTGCATTTGGCCTCCCCCCGAGCCTCTGCAAGTTGCTTGAGAGCTATCTCTCAAACCGCTATATTAATGTCGAGGTTGATGGAATATGATCCTCGTCCTTCAATACTAATGCTGGAGTCCCTCAGCGCTCAGTCATTTCTCCTACACTCTTTATTATCTATATTAATGACCTTTTAAACCTACCCTCCAATCCTATACATTGTTACGCTGACGATAGCACCCTCCATAATGCCCAATCCTTACTAGACAATCTCGCAAACATAGCTTTCTCGATAAATTTAGATTTAAGCAGGCTTAAAAAAATGTGGATCTCACAACTTGGTAAACTTTAATGCTGGCAAAACGCAGTGCTGTCTAATTTCTAGGCGCGTAGATAGGAACCTTCCTGACATTTCCTTTGATTCGACTTCATTGGAATTCCGTGATAAATTATCAATGTTAGGTGTCACCTTAGGTTCTGACCTTTCTTGGAATGACCATATTATCTCAGTAGCAAAAGCTGCAGCATGTAAGCTTGGCTTTCTTTTCCGAACCAAACGATTTTTCACCCCCACTCAACTCCTTATATTATACAAGGCTCAAATTCGCCCCTGTCTTGAATATTGCTCGCATCTGTGATGAGGGGCCTCCAAGCATTCTCTTAATACCTTAGATGCAATTCAGAGGCGGGCTATCAGACTGATAGGCGACCCTCATTAACTGACATTCTCGACTCTCTAGCCCATCGTAGATCTGTCTCCGCCCTTTCCCTTTTTTATAGATATTACCATGGCTTTTGTTCTGACGAAATAAAATCGATAATCCCACCAAGGGCTTCATTTGCGCGATATACACGATTTTCTAAGATTCAACACCCCTACGCGCTTAAACTGGATACTAATCGAACAAACGCATTCGCCAATTCATTTATCCCTATGACTTCTAGAGACTTGAACTCTCTTCCCCCGACCGTCTTTCCAGCAACATATAACCCTCAATCTTTCAAGACCAGTATTCAACTCCTACCCAATCCCTAAATCTCTTCTTATCTTCACGATACAAGGGTCCACCGCGGTTGTACAGAGGTTGTACCTTCTTGGTGCAACTTCTTGTATCAATATCAATATAAAAAAAAACTCACAAGGAAATTTTACAGGGCAGAGAAAACAAACAAAATTTTAATTGTTGTTAGGGAAAGGAACTATTTTTCACATTTTGTTTCTACCACTTACGATCGTAATTTTAAATACCAGTTTTACTTAGACAATGCTCCATCTCATTCTCTTTTGAACGGTATTAATATGTCATATATGATAAAAAATGGATTTAGCAGGTTTACACTCTAAGGCGACGATATGCTTCTTGACTTTTGTCATCCTTTACGAACCCTGCTTTGAACTTACCATTGCCGTTGGCAAATTAGAATATATATCTATAGATAAATTACACATGAGCCGTTTATTTTGAAAGTGGAGTAAGTCCAATTTTGAAAAAAATATTAGTTAATGTCAGTTTTAGTTAGACATGGTGGATCTCTTCTTTTCATATTTATAATATCTCAGTCAATGGAGTACAATATCCTTATGAATTCGTCAAAATAAAAGTATCGAAATATATATAAATATATGTATTTAGAAAAATATAAATACAAATATCTCGAAATAACAAACAATGGACTTAGGCTACTTTCAAAATAAATGGCTCATCTATGTGAATATTTTCTTATTTTAAGATTATAATTTCGAAGACTGCCTTTATTTATCTTCACATTATTTATTTAACACGATTCATAAGTTAAATTAATAAAAATTTACCTCATAGATTAAAGTGAATATTTCTCATTTCTATTTATTATTCAATCCAATTCGATTTTTATTTAAAAATATTTTTGTGAAATGTTTTTATTATACTAGTAGTAAACTGAAGATAAACTTCGAATCTTTTTAATCTCAAATTATTATAACATACCTTTATGTATTTTTATATACAGTGTTTTTTAAGGGTCATATATTTTGAGAGGAGGTAGAAATCCTCCCAACCAAAACATTATGTGAAAAAACAGGCCAAAGTCATAAAAGTAGTGAAATCTACTGAGCAGACAAGTTATATTCGCCAAGAATAATTAAGTTGAGAAAATAGTACTTCTAATTAAAATGCATTCTTTTCCATTTTGAATGACAAACTAAATTTATGGATTCTAAGTTTTTAATTTAGATTATTTTCATGAAACTTGGCTGCTCACGAATTATAGTGTAAGGGTAAATGAACTAAGTTCGTGAACAGCCAAGTTTCATGAAAATAATCTAAATTAAAAATTTAGTTTGTTAAGTGGATATCGATGAGGCAGTCCAAAAAAAGAAGAAGATAATTTAATAAAGATAGTGTAAATTATCTTCTTCTTTTTTGGACTGCCTCTATCGATATCCACTTAATTC
Source organism: Forficula auricularia (assembly GCA_024734495.1). NCBI lineage: Eukaryota > Metazoa > Arthropoda > Insecta > Dermaptera > Forficulidae > Forficula > Forficula auricularia. Next base: position 3,111,007 of record JALMQS010000117.1, read on the forward strand.
ACTTATCAGTCCGTCTCCAAAAATTACTCCAATCTTATTTAGTTTGTTATTCAAAATGGAAATAATGCATTTTAATTGAAAGTACTATTTTCTCAACTTAATTATTCTCAAGGGGTAACTGGGACCTAAAATCGTGTACACCTACTTCCACTTCCACTTTCATTTCCAAGTAGAAGACAATAGATGACAATAGATTATCTAATGAATTCCAAAGTAATTCCAAATAATTCCAAACACGGTGTACACCTAATTCCAATCGCGGTTCACCCCTCGATTATTCTTGACGAATATAACTTGACTGCACAGTAGATTTCACTTTTTCGAACTTGGCCTGTTTTTTAACACAATGTTTTGGTTGGAATTTCTCTTGTTTTTTAAGCTACCTGAAAAGCCCTTTGTAAAATTTAAGTTGAGTTTGATCCAAAGGGCTAGAATTTATATTTTGACCCCCTCCTCCATTTTGGGTGGTTAGTATTAATACTAATAATATTTCTAGTCTTCAGGTGCCAAAATTAGCTATTTTCTCAGGTCCATATCTCAGAATTCATTTAAGCTATATTATTGAAATTTCGCACTCTCTTCAAGATGGATTACATAATTATATGTGTATAATTTCAGCTTTGTATCTCAAATGGGTTCCGAGCTGCAGAGGGGTCGAAATTGGCTCGAAATGGTTCGTGTAAATATCGTACAGCGTGCACGGCCAAGCCAATGCTCGAACTTGCTGCGCTGGATGTAATTTGAAATTTATCAAAACAAGAAAAAAGATCTCATGAGCCTAAGTCACGTTAAATCGTGGTCTACAAAATATAAAGTTTACTGTACTTTCTGGCAGATCCTCACGTGGTACTTTTTAGTCGTTGAAATTTATCCCCTAATGTCTCACGATAACATTGTTGTACTCAACTTGGTGTCAAATTGATAAAACCGGACAAATGTTTTGCAGTTGAGCAGGCCCTTGATTCTTAGGCGCAGAGACTACTATCGCTCTCGGACAATCTGGCTCCCCTTACTATCTTATAATCTTACTTTTGATGAAAACTACCTCAACAAATATGCATCTCTTTCCATTAACATCTCTATACTTATTTACGATGGAGGCCAATCGAGAGACGGGGTTGCACTCTTTGATTTAATCTTATAATCCTTATAAATTAAATAAATCTGCTACTCCCGACAAAAACTCCGATTATGATTATCTTGTCTTATTATTTATAATATAAAAATGAAGGTAGTCGAAATAAACATTTGATTTTCAATTAGATAGCTCTGTCTCGACTTCCATCGAATCTTCATCCACTCTTTATATAATTAAAGAAATATAGATAAGAACAATTAAATATTCGTGATATTAATAGTTTAATTAATTTTATTTAGACTCAGTCTCAATTATGGAAGTGTACCATTCATTGGTGGTGGCCACACCATAATATATTTGAAGCTTATGGCCAGAACAAAACCGAAGCGTTAACTTATAACTCTCTGCAAATTTTATCCTGGCTGGAAAAAAAGAATTTAATCACTGAAAAAGGAGTACCAAAATTCATTTTAGAAAAATCGTACACACCTCAAATTAGTCTAAAAGAAGAAGAGTTAAAGTCCATTCCAAAAGTGATAAACACATATTTCAAAGTAAGTATTACATATAAATAATTAAACCGACTCCTAATACTACCTTCTCAACTTTGATCCAACTATTGAATATTCCCTCTCTAGTCAATCTTGACGAATATGTGTTACATTTTCAACTTTCTTGCATCCTTATCATTAATATATAATAATTTAATTTTTTCACCATTTCTTTATTTCTTGACTTAGTTTATATTTACAGGGGTTGATTATGAAACTAAAAAGACATTTGAAAACAATAATCTAATGCAGAGGTTCCCAAACTGTGCTCCGCGGCGTCCCGGGGAGCCACGGCCCTTCACAGGTGCCCCGCCAAGTTTCATAATTAATTGAAATAAGATATTTGGCCTAACTAGACAAAAAATTGAGAAGATAAAAATTTATTTATTATTTATTTTTATCTGTTACTTACGATTAGACATACTTTTACTTAGGGTGTGGCGCCATGGAAAAATTATAATTGAAAAAGGGCGCCGCGACTCGGGAAAAGTTTAGGAACCCCTGTTCTATTGAGTTTGATCTGTTTGAATCAGGCTGTATTGTAGCATTCTATTTATTGTTCTTGATTGTTGCATTCCTGCTATCATTAGAGTTCTATGTCGGAATATTTTGAACCCTGTTCGCTCAATAGTTCTCACATTTTTTCATGAAGATGGGTCTGATAATTCACTTAGTAGATTAAATTGTACTAGACCAGAGGTCGACAATCTGGGGCTATTTTCAACATTATTAACAAATTATTTTGATTATTTATGTCCATCGATTAAATTAATAAGTTGTTGTAGGGAAATAAGGACAATAGCTTATGCAAATATTTTTTATTTTATGCCAACGTTTCGCCAACTTTGTTGACTTCCTCAGTGCTCAAACAAATTAATCTTTTTGGATATTTGTCAATTTACAAATATTCATTCTTAACAAACACATATAGGCACAGATTGAAAATATTTCCTATTTAAATCTCAAAATATCTCTTGTCCGAGTGTGTTTGCTAAGAATGAATATTTGTTAATTGACAAATGTCCAAAAGATTAATTTGTTTGAGCCCTGAGGAGGTCAACAAAGTTGACGAAAACGTTGGCATAAAATAAAAAATATTTGCATAAGCTATTGTCCTTATTTCCCTACAACAACTTATTAATTATTAACAAATTACATTTTTTAAACATGCCTTCCAGGGTGTTATAGGCAATTTAAGACCAGTGCATTTAGAGTTTTAACGATTTTTGGGTTCACATTTTAATGTGAACACAATTTTTCCAACATAAATGTGATCCAAAGTAAGAAAGAAGTCAATTTAAAGAAAGCTTTAAAGAAAGATTTCTGACTACAGGCGGCCCTCGACTTTCTCAAATAATTGGTTCCTGAAAGTCTGTGCGAATGTTGAATGTTCGAAAGTAGAGGGATATAAAAAAATGATGTTGATCATGAGAAAATTGATGTTGATCATCAATCCACGAAGACCATGATCTTTCCATTTCATCCATGAGTATGCCGTGTCTTTTGGAAACAATCTTTGAAGATATATTTCCACAATTTTGAACGTATTTCTTAATTTCATTATTGTTTATCAAAATTGATCATATCGTCGAAAAAAAAAAAATTTTTAAAATGTGCGAAATATCGAATTGTGCGAAAGTCGAGGCCCTCGCCTGTACTTGCCAAACATGTGGAAATTCCGTACCGTAATCCACACATTTAATCTTTTTGAAATATTAGTTTTGATTCCAGGAACCCAATTTAAAATATTGAAGAGTTGATTTGCAGAATATGAAACTGGGTTTAAACATCTTCTGCCATAGCATATAAACATTTTTGAGCCACAATTGACTGTTTTGGAGGGGAGAGTTTCTTTCTCTTCCACTAGCATCACTCTCGATTGCTCTCTGAACACAGCTGAAAATTCCTCTAGCCATTGTCGACTTGTATCTCTGCATGCAGTGATTGATTTCTCCTAAAAAGACGACCACCTATTCCATGTTAATTAATTTTAATCTAAAACCATAAATTTCTCTTTCAATGATCAACCTCTGAATAACTTCTTCTATTATATTTTTTTTCTCTATTTCCTGTAGATGATTTTGACATTATATTACACAATTTGTTTTTACTGCTAATAAAATTCTTCACAAAACAATTTTACGTTTTAAATCTAAATCAAGGGTGTATAAATATAAACAGTATAATCTTGATAATCCGGCACTTAGCTATACTGGCATGTTCAGTAATTCGGCATCTGATGAGCGATCAGATAAAATAACCCCTGAACATACACGTGTCATATCTCGTTATTATATTATATTACTCGGATCTCTCCGCGGTCTAAGTTTACCAGGCGTGCGTCACTTTTGAATACATTCAAAAAAAAAATTCCTCATATTTAGAACAGTTTGAAACACGGAGAAAAATTAGCCAAAATTGAACCATGAATTTTAATTTCTAAAAAACTAATTGAATACCTTCCGGTTGAAAAATGCAGTTTGAAATGTGTTGATATGTCTAATAAGCTAAAATTTCACACACAAGTTTGTATTAGTACACCATTATGTTAAGTTTAAATTTTCTAAATCAAACCGTTAGCTGACAAAAAATCCAAATTTTCGCTTACTGTATCTTGAAAAAATGTTCACTTTTTCTTTCAATTTTCATTATTAATTTACAAAATCACTGGTAATTCGACCTATATACGTTTTCGCTACTTACCTAGTTTTGTTTTTGTTTCTCTAGAAATCTTGTTTTATTTTCTAGTCCTTCTCTTACATTCCACTAGACTGGAAAATCTAATAATCCGAGAGTATTTTATACTACTGGCGATTATACTATATATAATCATCAATTTTAATTCTATTAATAATTAATCTCTTTCATATTATGTATATCTTTTATTAAAAATAATTGTCTTGACTAGAATCTTCTCATATTATATACAGATAGGTTTGATTTTTTAAATTCTATACTTCTCAAAATTGTAAATTATTGTTCTTTTAATTCAAAAAAAAATCTTAAATTTTTTTACCAACTATCGATTTTTTTTGTATAAATTTTATGTCAGAAATTATTATTTGAGCTGTTTGTTTTGAAAATGTTGTAAGTCCATTTTCCAAAAAAGTTACTTTAATAGTTACATTTTTACATTGACTTTTCATTCTGAAGCAACTTGTTACTAATATGTGGTATTTAAAATCATTCAGATTTTCTAACATTAAAATTTGCTGGTTAATGAAGTGATGAAAAAGTTTATTTTAATAGTGGCGTCAGTCCCATTGTAACTGTTTCAAATGGATATGGAAAATATTCTACTATAAAATTATATGAGATTACAGCTTTATGTTTAATTATCAAAGTAGCAGGTGAATTATCAATGTGCAATGAATTTATTATAAACAACAGAACAGCCCCTGCCATCAGTTGAAAACCAGAGTCATGAACTGTGTTGTTTCACTTGCTGAGTATTTTTACTTGTTTTTCTACAGTTTTCTTAAATTTGATACATTACTATATATACCACACCTGCACACCATAGTTATTTTAAATCCCTCCCGCATACACAAACTGGAGAAGACTGAATAATAATAATTAATAAAACAATTTTAATATAAAAATTATTTATTAAAGAATAAAAGTTAAATATTTTTTTGATTTTTATAACATAAAAGTGTATACCTATGGACTTGTGCTCTCTTGAGAATTGAAAACGTCATTTCATTGATATTGAAAGTACCATAAGTCCATTCATAGCCATCAAAAACATATAAATAATGTTAATTATGCTAATTGGGATGATAAATTTGACACCCTTAAAACCCCCAAAACATTATTTTACTATATTCAAACGCCTCCCAATCAATCACAAACCCAAAGGTCAAAAATAATTTTTCTTTACCCCGGGGCGCAATCACAACGAGGCCGCGTCGAAAGACTATTATAAATTAAATTAAATTAGGAAACGAAGAAAAGATTTTTTATTATAGACAAAAGGATCAGCCGGGATTGCGCCCCGGGGTAAAAAAATAAATTATTTTCGACCTTTGGGTTTGTGATTGATTGGGAGGCGTTCGAATATAGTTTAATAATAGTCTGGCCACTACAGAGCTGCAAAAATGAACGTGGAAGAGATTAAAGTTTAAATAAAAAAATGAAATTCCAAATTCATATAGACATTAGGTATTAGCTTGAGTTCGGGGATCAGTGGCCAAGAGGATAAGAGCTAAGGCTCTTATGAAGGCATCGCAGCGTACATGCGAAGATCCCGGGTTCGAATCCCGCTTGATCCTTTTGTCTATAATAAAATATCTTTTCTTCGTTTCCTAATTTAATTTAATTATTTTACTATGTTATCTGTTACCCATATTTTTAAATTTAATCCAACGCAAACCCTTCAATACCTCGATTCGAACATAAATGGACATACTCTACTTTCGAAATAAACGGCTCATTAAAGATAAAGTAAATAAATATTATATGCAATATTCATTTTCTATGAGTTAAGATTTCTAGGTCACTTGTTTCACATTAAACGGCTCATTTATTTAATTTTGTTGCCTTTTTACTACTAATATATATAAATTTTGTTTATTTCCAAATTAATTGATATCGTCGACACTTAGCTTTAAAAACGACTTAGGAAATATTACATAAATAAAAAAAAAACCTTGTTCTATCAACATTTATTTGATATAAAAATATATATTGAAGGAGACAATAAAAGAGTGTGTTTTCTGCTGGAATTATAAATTAAAGCGAAAATTTCCATTCATACATTAATTCCTGTGAATCAATTGTAATAGACTGATGAAGAAGGCAAAGCCCTCGAAACTATAGTCTCGTTATAAATAAAATTTATAATTCCAGCAGAAAACACACTCTTTTATTGTCTCCTTCAATATATAAAAATTCTGCTACCCTCGGCACAAAAACTTTCAATTTAAAAATATATACATCTCTTCTTGTATAAAAACACTCTATATCTAGATAATGAATTCTTAATATTTATTTTAAAAAATTAACTAGTTTTAGAAGTAGATTTATAAATATTTTAATAATGATTTTTTAAATATTCTAGGATCCCCCAGAAAATCATCTACCGTTAATAACTAAAAACAATGAAATTACTGAAAATTTAAAAAGTTTTAATTTAACAAGAGAAGGTATCTTTAGTTTTAATTTTTAATAGTGTTTAATATTGCTGTATGAATAATATATATAGATATATTAATTTAATTTCTTAATTGATTAAATATAATTTTTCTTTTAGAAATCTCGAATTTAAAAATACGTTACCCAAAAGCGAAAGAATCAATTCACAATATTTCCGTTCAAATTGCGTCACAGCTTAAAAAAAAGCAAACTCCTTTAAATATTACATATAGTATTGTGAATGAAGCTAAGATATAATAAATAGTTTTCTTTATTGGCTTATTTTATTAAGGTAAAATCATTTTAGGCTAAGCTTCCATTATGGAAATGTACGATTCATTGGCAGTGGCCAGAACCTTTTCTATTTGAAGGCTTTGGTAGAAATAAATCCGATGCAAACACTTATGCATCTTTGCGGGCCTTAACCTGGCTCGAACAAAACAAAATAATCACTAAGAAAGGATATCCACTTTTAAAAGCGACATCTTTTACTTCTGATATTTGTCTTAAAGAAGAGGATTTTGTAACCATTCCAAGCTTAATAAATAAATATTTTGATGTAAGTTATAAAAATACTAGAATACCCAGTAAATAAATTAAATAAGCACTAGCACTGGATTTATTGAGAAAACACAACATTTCAATTCTTCTGAATGTGTACTCTCATTTATTAATAAAACTTTTTGGAATTATTTAGAGAAATAAACTGGAAGATTTTTTCAGAGAAAATTCAAAATTTGATGCTCTTCCATATGTGATGTTGTTGAAGCTTAGATGGTCAGATTCATTAACTGAATAATTCTTTGGTATTGGAAATAAGAAATTAGCTAGAATTTTTTAATTTGTTCAAAACTTGTCAACATCTAATTCTAAAGCCATTTTCAAGTGTTTCAAGGGTCAGAACCTCCCCCAAAGGGCAGGGCTCATGGGATGAATAACGGCAACGACAAACCGTTTCTTATGGCAAACTAACCGTAATTAAATATATTTCATATTTTTAATCAAGAATTATATTCTTTTTTAATTTCTTGAAGTACCTATTTGTTTTAATAAAAAAAAATTCCCACTAAATATTTTTCTTTGAAGATTGACCCCCACATGAAATTTTTCTGGCTACGCCACTGGTGGTAATAGATATTTATAGTTGAGTCAACTCCACCACATTGATTTGTCATTCTTTTCCCACTGTTTCTCGGAAATATTTTAGAAAATTTATCTGACTCTAGGGAAATGAAGATCATATCGACAACATCGATTTTAATAGATCACTACATCTCAAAAATCACTGAGGTTATCCTATGCTTGTTTCAAATAAACATATCTATAAATAAGTGAGTATATACAGGGTATTTTAGGAGGAATAGTAAATGTTTTGGGAGGTGGTAGTATAGACGAATTGCAATGAAAAATGCCATATAACATGTATCCAATTTTTATTGACTACAGAGATACAGCGTTACACGTTCATATGCAATACCAGTACCAGTGTCACGCAGTGTATTGAACACACGAGTAAACACTCTTCAATCTGGTAGTCTGCTGTTAGGAAATCGTATGTCGTATTCTCTATAAGCAGCAGCAGCCTTTCAATTACAAAACCCATTCACAAATACCATATCGGTATACTCAGCATGTGTAAATTCGTGCGGCATATTTACAGGGTACAGTACAGTAGACTTGGCCAACAAATCACATTGAAAACTTCAATGTAAGCTAAAGCACAATTTCACAACTTGAACATCAACACTCTACTGCTGATATTTGATAAAAACGCCCATAGCAACCGGTGTACCAAGACACGAAACGAAAATGCATTGAACTCAGGGTATCTCTGTACTCAATAAGAATTGGACATATGTTATATGGCATTTTTTATTGCAATTCGTCTATACTACCACCTCATAAAATATTTATTATTCCTCCTGAAACACCATGTATATATATACCTAATTCATTTATTAAAAGACTTGGCCTTCAAATATCCGATTGGATGTAGGCAAATTCGTTTTATTAGGCTCACTTTTAAACAATGATGATCGAAACTATAGTCTCTAACAAATAAATTAAATATATTCATATATAGGTATATGTTCAATTGCATCAAGCAAGTAGAGGACTACCTTATTAATTTCTCCTTAAGAATCAACAACTCTGCCACTCTCGGGAAGAAAAAATCTTTTCACACACTATCTTTTAACCGTTGAAAATTGCTTCAAGATTAGAAGTGGATAAACTAGAAAAATTTTAATCAATTCTTTACTTTCATCATGGTGGTCCAAACCGAAACACTTTTCCATTTCTAATAATTGTGATACATAAAGACCCTGATACTCTCTTGTTGTCTGCTGGTTATTCTGCTCTTGTGGCCGGGCCTGGCATCTCGAATATTTAGCTAAAACTTTTGGATATCTAAATGCGTTGAACAAAGAATTTCAAAGGAAAATATCAATGTTATTCCAGCCTGAGAAAATATCTAAGCATTTTTTTATTCATTGTTTCTATATATTAGAACAAGGGCAAATTGGGATACCTCTGTTTTCAAAATAACTTGTATTTTTGGAAGCTTTTTGTGTTTTATGGAATTAAAAAAAAACCCTCACTTTTAACTCAGGGGATATCTCATTGTAAACAAATGCCGGGTGAGTTTTTTATCTTGAGACCGTCTTATAACTCAAAAACAGTGCATTATATGAAAATAAGTTTCAAATAAAAATTTGTTTATATCAAGGGGGAAACTAAACTACGCTATTGTTTGTCGACCTAGAACAAGCTTTCAATGGTATTTTAAGTTCAAGTTCTGTTTTTCAAATGGAACCCTATATTTTTCTTTACGTCTACTTATACTACAAAAAAATCTGAACAACTTTCATAGGAACTATTTTTTTTGTACGACATCAAATAAACAAAATACATGAATCAATTAGATCTCAAAAAAATGTTAATAATTATTTTTAACAATTATTTAACTTAATTATCAAATAATAATGATTAAATAATTAATTATTAAATAAATAATTTAATAATAATTAATAATTTAATAATTTTTCGACACCGTTCTGAGACATTCCAAGTCTTTTGAATGAATTCCAGTTCCAATTTCCTTATTTGGTTCTGTTCCACTTTCTTTAACAGATTTACAACACGATAAAATGAAGCTTGGGAAGGTGTATCCCTGGTAGGAAAACGCTCGGCATTCATTTCAATGGCAGCCCCTAACACTTCATCCTCATTCACCCCATAAATTAAGACCATTTCAATTCTGTCTTCAATAAACAAATGCTCCATTTTTATTATGGTAATACAATATTAGTTATCTACTATCTACTGGATTGACACGAGAAATAAACTTTTTTAAACTAGAATTTTAACTAGTTCTATTAATTAGAAAATAATCTTTTAAATCTGAGTATAACCAAGTTTTAATACCATTATAAACACTTATTTTCATTGTTGTGACTTTTCGATTTAATTTAATAATTAATTATTTAATAATTATTATTTGATAATTATGTTAATTAATTGTTAAAAATAATTATTAAGAATTTTGTTTTGAGATCTAATTGATTCATGTATTATTTTGTTTATTTGATGTCGTATAAAAGAATAATTCCTATGAAAGTTCGTTTTTTTTTCTAGATTAAGTGGATGTATAGAAAAATATAGGGTTCCATTTGAAAAACAGAATTTGACATTGCAATACCCTTGAAACCTTGTTCTACGACTACAAACAATAGCGTAGTTTAGTTTCCCCTCGATATAAACAAACTTTTATTTGAAACTTTTATCCATATAATACACTGTTTTTGAGTTATAAGACTGTCTCAAGATAAAAAACTCACCCGGTATATTTCTGAATAATTCTCATTAAAGTTTCCCGACTTCTGCCTTGGCTATTTAATAAGGAAGGTGAAACTAATTTAAAATTTTTTTGGTTGGAAAACAAAAGGCTTAGCAAATGTAGAACATCCAAAATTTATTTTTTAATCATTTACTTTAAAAACAATCTAAGCACCAAAATTCTCATGTACCATATTTGTTTTTATTTATTTTCCAAAAATATTTTTGCTACTTGGTCTTACTTAAAATCGACCACACACGAAATGATTGAAACGTCGTGTATTTGTATTTCTGTAAATTTGCTAGGGTTTTAATGAATATATTAAACAATGCATGATGCGGTTTATTTCAAGAATTTCTAATGAATTGGTTGAATAATCAAATATATTAATGATTGTTGTTAGGAAATTGAGACATGTATGGAAGAAACTCCAGTAGAAGATGAAAAGTCCTCTACCTTTTCAGAAGAAAGTGGTAAAATATTAACTTTTTTTTACTCTCTCAATTTATTTAAAATAACATATTTATTGATTAATTTCTCTTTTTTATTTATTAGAATCTACAGAAATTTCACCCTATATGAAAGAAAGTATCGACAAGTATCTTTTAAATAAAGCTCAAACTAATAGATATTCACAAATTGAAAATTTGCCGATTTCAAAATTCAGGTAATTTATTTATTTAGAATATTTATCACAAAAGGTGAATTTCGGCGAAAACTATCTAGATTAGATTTTTATAGGGTTTCGTTCAAAAGTAAAACGGGACCCTATTTAGTATTTCTACTCTGTTTGTTTGTCGTTTTATAAGAGCATTGTACCTCTTAAACTAAATAAGTTATAAACTTAAAATTTATAAGTTTATTAATTCACATTTCCCCGAAATCAAAAATCCTATTAAAATTTTCATTTTCGAATTTTTTGTGGAGTCAACAATATTATTAAGATATTTTTTTATTTAAATGTAATGGAAGGCAGCCCAGAGGTAATGAGGAAAGAAAAAATTAACACATATAAAATAAGGTGTAATTTATTAATCTAATTAAGAAAAGGAGGAAAAAAAAATTTGTTTTTCTATGCCTTTGTTAAAAATGAAGAAAGTTTTTGAACACTACTGTGGAGAGAAGAAGGAAACATTTTATTTGTTTCATTCATTGACCCTTTGAAACCCTGAAGAAGGAGGAAAAAATCCTCCGAAACGTCGGTTTGAAAGGAAAGGAGGAAGGATTCCAATAAATTACACCTTATTTTATATGTGTTAATTTTTTCTTTCCTCACTACCTCTGGGCTGCCTTCCATTACATTCAATTAAAATTCCTACCAGTCCGTCTCTCTCCAGAGAAAATTTCGTTACAAAAAAATATTTTTTATAATAAAGTAAAGAAACTTTTTAAAATATAAAATACTAGATAGGTTTCACAAAAATAAAAGATAAGATACTTGTTTAGCACGACTATATATTTCGGGATATAAGTATATATAATATATAGAGTCGTGCTAAACAAGCATCTTATCTTTTAAAGGGGATAATAAAAGAGTGTGTCTTCTGCTGGAATTATAAATTTTTAATTTATTTATAACGAAACTATAGTCTCGTTATAAATAAATTAAAAATTTATAATTCCAGTAGAAGAGACTCTTTTATTGTCTACTTCAATTTATAAAAATTCTGCTACTCTCGGGAAAAAACTATAATTTAATCTTATCTTTTATTTTTGTGAAACCTACCTTGTATTTTATATTTAAAATTTTAAAAAGTTTCTTAAATTTTTAAAAATTTTCTTTAATTTATTTAAAATGTTTCACCAAGAACCCAAACCATTTTCCCTTAACAAAATATTTTTTATCTTGGGGTCTCAGGTGCAAAGATCTCTTTAAGTAGAATTAGGCTTAATTTTTAAAATTTATTTCACTTTAAAATAACACCTTGATAAAGTCCCAAAGTGGATATTTTTAGGTGATTTTTGTACCAGCCCTATTTCAAGTACTTTAATTAAAATTCTTAAAATTCATTCTCTCTTTATGCACGATGAATAAAAACGAATTTGATATCTTTGTTATTTTGGAAGATATAACCAATTTTCTGCTGCCTGTTTGCCTTTTGGGCGGTCACAAGTATTGAATTCTCAGAGTGATAAACATTCAGCTTTTATAAAGATAAGAGTAAATAAATATTATATTTAATATTTATTTACTCTTATCTTTATTAAAGATGTTTCACCTTGCACCAACACCACAATCTCTACTAATTATTCAGCTTTTAATACAAGGTGGGGCATAAAGTTCTACCACATTTTGAAGAGGTATAAAAAAATGAAATAAAGTAAAAATTTAACTAGAAAAAAACTGAATATATTTTTGAAAAGAACATAAAATAATTTTTTTTAAATGTGTTTTAAAAATTATATCCGACAAAAAATGGGGGGGGGGGGGGGGGCAAAATGAAAATCCTAGCCCTTTCGACCAAACTCAACCAAATTTTGTATACATATTCTGTGGACTCCCAGAAGGCTAGAAATGCAAAAACTAACCACCCAAAATGGAGGGACGGTCAAAAATGAAAATTCTAGCCCTTTCAACCAAACTAAACAAAATTTGGTTGAGGTTGACCCTCCCCTATTTTGGGTGGTTAGTTTTTGCATTTCTAGCCTTCTGGCAGATTATGTATAAAAATTTGGTTGAGTTTCGTCGAAAGGACTAGAATTTTCATTTTTGACCCCCCCCCCCTTTTTTTTTTCTATCTGATATAATGTTTAAAATATATTTAAAAAAAAATTATTTCATGTTCTTTTTAAAAATGTTTTCAGTTTTTTTCTAGATAAATTTTTTCATTTTTTATACCTCTTCAAAATGTGCTAGATCTTTATGCCCCACCCTGTATAATGATATATATTAAATATGGCACCCACGATATGCGAGTTCGCCTCGCACTTGAGATATTCTCATCAGGATACACATATTCCAACACCTACTGAGTCTACTCATGTAATGACTTAACAAACGAAAACGACTCCAGAACTAAGTGTCGAAACGTTGTGCCTTCTTCATAAGAATATCTCATCAAAAAAATAATCTAGGTGATTTCAGCCAAAATTTCTCTTTTGATAATCAACTAATCTACTAAAGCATTAAATCCATAATTAATTCCTATTTTTATATTTTAAAATTTATTTTATTTTTAGAAATGAAATTAATTCTGCTATAAAATCGAATCGTGTTCTTGTAGTGGAGGGTGAGCCTGGTTGTGGTAAATCTACTCAAGTTCCTCAATATATATTTGACGAATTAGCTCTTGATGGTGCTGGTTCGGATTGTCGGATTCTTATCACTCAGCCGAGACGTATCAGTGCAATAAGTTTAGCTCATAGAATTGCAGAGGAAAGAAACGAGAGAATCGGTGATGTCGTTGGTTATAAGGTTAGGAAAAAAATTAAAACATTTTTTGAACAAAAAAAAAAGAAAGAAATTCATTTCTATTTATTTTTCTTTTAGGTGCGTTTCGATGCAATTTATCCTGAACATGATCATGGATCTATATTATTTTGTACAACAGGCATACTTTTAAAACATTTGATAAACAATCCTTCACTTAAAGGTCTTTTATATTCTATTTTCTCTATTATTATATTATAATTTGATTTCATTTTTTTTTCATTTTTCATTGATAAATATTTTGGGTATTTTTTTTAATGATAAAAATTGAGAAGGAATTTCTTGAGTTGGGGCTAGAATACGGACATTATTGAATTTGGAATTCCCTCTATTCTAGAATAGAATACGTCGCTAATAGTACAAGATCCCACTTAGGTCGACTTTTACCTATCGAGTTTCCTGATTAAATCAATATATTGATAATATAATTGTATTAATAATAAACAAAACTTGATAGGGTCGACATTCAATTTCCCTGCATAGCTATTTTTGATAAAAAATAAAATAAAATAAAAAATAAAATTAATTAATTTGCAATAAAATTATCTACATTTTCATATATAACAATAAAGGAAACTCTATAACTACAAAATACTAATTCGAAGTTACCTGTTGATACCCTGTCTACCTGGACTTATGCAGGGAAAAAAGATGGCGACCCAACTTTGGAATTTTATATACATATTTTACTCTCGATTGATAATATATTTATCCGGAAACTCGATAACTACATTTATGTAATAAAATTAACAACTTTTAATTTTTTATTAAAAATAGCTATGCAGGGAAATTGGATGTCGACCCTATCAAGTTTTGTTTATATAAATATTAATTTCATTAGGAAACTCGATAGGTGAAGGTCGAATTAACTCGGATCTTAGACTATAAGATTTGTATAATCTCAAAATGAGTAAGTTTCTCTTATTTGTTCTTTTACCTCGTGGCAATATTTTGGCCTCCTAATACCCCCAACTGAATCCTTTCGACTGCTTAGGGTGAACCGTAGTTGAGAGACAAGCCAATCAGTTCAGACAACCTAATTTCGCCTTCTATCGAGCCAGCGTTTCAGGCCATCCATCGCCGCTTTAGTTTGAGAATCAAGGGGATTATAACAAAAGCCTTTAAAATATTCGATGTGACTGTGCAGAGATTTGCAAATATCAGCTACTACACAATAATCATTTACATTATCATGTTAAAATACAAAACAAAAGGCATTCATTCCTCGATGCACATTATAAATGATAAATTATTCAATAACAACAAATACAGGGTGTCCCGTATCACAACCATGAACAGGGGATAGGGCAATTTACGACGGCCCCGAACATCAAATTTTATTTTAATAAAAGTCTCATAGTTTTCGAGTTATAGGCATTTTTTTGAAAATGGTGAAAATCGCTACCCTGCCCTAAATACCGAGATGCTGTGGCCACAAATTTACATATTTTATTATTCTAATTTTTGTTGCGAAATCCTGAATAATCCTGCTATTGACCAGAATTCAAAATAAAACAATAAGTACTATACTTTTGGAGAAAAAAAATATTTTTGTCTGACTTATGTTTTAAAAAATTTTCATCAGTTAACTTTAAATCTTCTTTAATTTAAAAAAAGTCTAGTAAACAAGCATGGCAAGTTATTTAAAAAATTCGCCCATTTAGTCGAAGATTTCAAAATGGTACAGCACTATGTAGCTACTTACTTTTTAGAAAAAAATAACATATTAAATAAAAAACATTATCAAAATATGTTTTTTAAATTTGCTAATTATGTCTAAAAAATATCAATATTTTATATTAAATCATTTGAACAAAAGATACTTAAAAGTTTCTTTATATTTTTATAGATCAGAAGAAAAAAATTAAAGTTGGGTATGTTTCCAAGTATCAGAATTCTATCATTTCGGGAATCAAGAATTATTATTATGCTAGATGATGAAATTTTACCGATTAATTATTATTTCTATTTATTATAAAATTTTTATTTTGAACTGGCAAAACTCAATAGAAATTCGATGGAGAGGCAGCCCAAGGATAATAAAAAGTAGAAATTACTATAGTAAAATAATAATTAATTTTTAAAAGTATCGTAGGTTGGACCAGAATTTAAATCAATCCCAAAGTTTTTTAATTAAATGGGCCAAACGTTTCGTCACTGATTAGCGACTTCCTCAGTCACGAAACGTTTGGCCCATTTAATTAAAAAACTTTGCGTTTGATTTAAATTCTGGCCCAACTCCCTACGATCCTTTTAAATATTTGATTATGGATGCGAACAATGAAATATAATAATTAATTGGAACATCATATTCATTCTTTTAAAAACCCATATTTTGGACGATCTTCTCTCCTTCTTGATGGTTTACTAAGGTCCACGAAGGAGGATGTAACTACCTCCTCCTTGTCTCCTTTAACAGTGTTTGTTTGTTATGATTTGTCATTCTTCTTCTTCTTCTTTAGCCTGTTAACGTCCACTCCTGAACATAGGCCTCTTCCATTCTCTTCCATATCGATCTCTGCTGGGCTAACTGCATCCAGTAAAGTTCGATATATCCATCGGAAGGTTTCAGCTGTTAAAACGCCACGCTTGCCATGCGTGTTGGCGAGTACCTGTTGGTCCACGGGAGCTATTTTATTTGACCCCTACCCTTCAAGCAAGCTTGACGAGCTTTCCCCAATCCGCCACCCAGGGAGGCTCCCCCCAGGGTCATTAACATCATCAAAATAAACACTAGTAAAAGAGACAAGGATAAACTTGTTACATGCTTCCTTCGTGGACCCTTTTAAACGGTCAATGCTTAAAAATAAATCCCAATTGTTTGATTGCTTAGTAACAAATATAATTAATGTAGGTCTTAAAAGAAAGATGCTCATCAAACATCACCCAAAAGTTCACAAATAGTAGAGATGCAGCGTCGCTATATAAACTAAGAAGGTCTCTAAAAGGAAATGGAACTATTTTTTGTTATCTTTAAGGTAGTTCTTTCGCGACAATCCACACAGCCTCGTAACCACTCTATATATATGAACGGTGCTAATATTTTAGGTTATGTTTTCTTAACGTGACTGTATTTCTCCCACTACTATATTCTATTTATGAATGGATCATTTCCAAGCCATTGTGCTTATATCCCCTCCACTAAAAATAATCCCCCAAATATGTTTTTTTTTTTATTTTTTATCAAAACTACGAGGTAAATAATTTCAATCTTTTTTTAAGTTACTCCGAATATATTATTCTAACAAATATTAGTTTTTCATCAAGATGATGAAAGTCCTTCAATGAAAAAAAATAAAATAATGATCATTTCTTTCCCAATCTACCATGTAAAAAATTTCATTTTTAATTGCAATTATTTCATGTTTGGTCTGGTAAATCGTCTTCAAATTTTAACAGTGTGTTTATTATGCTTTTAATGACCTATATTCTAAGTTTCGAAGACTTCTTGAATTTTTGCATTTGTGAAAGAACTACCATAATAGTTGCTGTAATAAACGACTTTTCCCATTCATACATTTTTCGTCCGCGCATGTATATCCATCTATTCTTGAATCCTTATCATATTATCATTTATTTTTCCATTTTACTTGATTCTCTAAGATAAATTCGAATCATTTGTCTGTTTTAGGTCTTTCTCATGTGATAATAGATGAAGTTCACGAAAGAGATTGTAATACGGATATGATTCTGGCTCTCATAGAACAAGCTTTGCATTTAAATCAAGATTTAAAATTGATTCTCATGTCGGCTACCATAAATAGCCAAATGTTTGTCGATTTCTTTAAAAAAGCTGATCTAACAACGGCCTCAATTAAACTTCCAGGATTCACTTACCCTGTCAAGTCGTTTTATATTGACAAAAAAGGTAACTATTATCAAATTATTCTACTTTTTTTTATTTTCCTTTCTTACAAATGTTGCAATATAATACATATAAATATTCCTGAGCTAGAATTATAAAATAATAAATAATCAATATCTCTTAAACATATTTGATTGATTTATTTTATATACGAGAAATTTAAATTATATTTGAATTCCTTTGAATTAATAAATAAAATTGTCGCTTTTTCTTTAATTATTATATATTTATTAGTGTCTAGTCTACACTTTCAAAAGATATTGACTAAAATTTTAATAAAAATCCATGTAAATATTTATATTAGGCTAGATGAAGCAAAATATAGTCTCATAAAAATGAAAACTTAAATTTATAACAATTAAAGTGGTTTATTCTGAATGTTCCAGAGGTGTTGAATTTATAAGAAAAAATCAAAGAATGTATCATCTGTTTGATATTTTATTTTTAGTTCTTTAAATGTCTAGATGAAGCAAAATATAGTCTCATAAAAATGAAAACTTAAATTTATAACAATTAAAGTGGTTTATTCTGAATGTTCCAGAGGTGTTGAATTTATAAGAAAAAATCAAAGAATGTATCATCTGTTTGATATTTTATTTCTAGTTCTTTAAATGTCCTCAAGAACTTCCCCGTTTCATCAATTTATTGATAGATTAATAAATAATCAAATATTTCGGGAAAATAGTTCCTTTGTCACTTAGAATTCTTAACGCAAGTAATTATACATTTTCTAAAAGAATGCAGCGTCCTAAATCGGGGTTCGGTTTCTAATATCTGGGGAAGAGAGAAGTTACATCCCTTTTTGAAAATCGGCTGAAAGATTTTTTTATTGAATTAGGGACCAATTCTAGAGCTGTCCTATCTGCTTCGCTATTACGATTTCCGGATGCAAGTTCCCCCCTTTCCCCAACCAAACTCCGAAATAGACTCTATGTTATATATCTATATATACTAAACTTATGTAAATTGATCAAGTGGCCAAGTTGCTTATAAAAGGAACCCCAAAAAAGAAATAAATAAAATATTGGTTAAAAGATAGCTACAGATTTATTGATGGTTTTTAGTAGGTAAATCACAAAAACATTAACTTGAATAAAATATAAAGAAAAATTAGATAAATGAATTCTACAAAAATATACACATATAGACTATTTATTTGTAGCTTCCAATGTTAAGTAAAAAATCTAAAAAATAACTCTACTGGTTCTTATTAAACAATTAGGATTATTAAGAGAAATTTAATTAGAAAAAATAAAAAAATGGAAGATAAATAAATAAAATAAAAAAAACAATGAAAAGAAGATATCTGGCAGCCAGAGTATTGGGTCCTCTGTTCGCTCTTCCGAATCCTGTACAGGTTCACATGGGGTGCTGTCATTCAAGAGAGTCCCTTTAGGTGATATTAGGTCATTCAATAAGTCCGTAGGATGACACAGATGGCGTTACTAGAATTTTTTCCATATGATTTTTATTTAGTACTAACCTTCAAACGATACGTGTATAAATTTGACAGCAATCTGACTATTGATTCGTGAGTTATAGCATTTTGTGTAAAGCAACTTTTGTTATTGAAAAAAAAGTGAATTTCGAGTTTTAATAAAGCATTGCTTTTTGATGAAAAAAAATCAGTGGAAACCAAACAACGGCTTAATAAACATTATCCGAACTCTGCTCCATCGAGACAAATGGTAGAGAAGTGGATTGCTGAATTTAAACGTGGTCGTACCAGCACAAATGATGCAGAGTGCAATGAACGCCCAAAAGAGGCTGTTATTCCAGAAAACAAAAAAATTCACAAATTGGTTATGAACGATTGCAAATTGAAGGTGCATGAGCTAGCTGACATTGTAAAGATATCAGATGGTAGTGTTTTTACCATTTTATACGAACATTTGGGTATGCGAAAGCTCTGTGCAAAGTGGATGCCGCGTGAGCTCACAGTCGACCAAAAACAACAACGAATCGATGCTTCAGAGGAGTGTTTGGCGCTGTTAAACCGCAATAAAATGGAATTCTATCGTCGATATGTGACAATGGATGAGACATGGCTTCACTATTACACACCAGAATCCAAAACAAGTCCAATGATGAAGTAATCGCTGAAACTGAGGCCTATTTTGACGAGAAAGAGAAATCGCACTATAAAAGTGGTATCGAAAAGTTGAAAAATCGCTATACTCGTTGTATCTCCCTCGAAGGCAACTATGTTGAATAATAAAATCGAGTTTTGTCAAAATTTTGTTTTTTTCTTACTTATCCTACGGACTTATTGTTGAATGACCTGTTATATCCAACAAAAAATGAAATCCAATCTAAACAAAATAAAATAATGTCTCTTCAATCATAAAATTTAAAAAAATATTATATCTCAAGTGTTGCGTATTTGAAAGCTGAGACACTGAGTCCTTTCGATCTCTCTCTTCTGGTCTTGGTCCGCTCGCTTATTCAAGGAGAGAATATATCGAAATTGAGACAGCGAGCTATTTTCCTCTAGGGTTTAGGTCACTAGACCCTTACAAGAATACAGATTTAAATTTAAAATCTGATATCAATTATACCCAAAATTAGGCCTATTTCATTCCCTTTTACGAGCCCCACGACCAAATGTTATTGATTGAAAACTCGAAACATCTATACAATTATACGGTCGATTAACAAGTTACAATAAATTCTCAAGTTCTTAAAGAAATTTGTAAAATATTAATTTCATTTTTAAATAGTGTATTATCTTTTTTCCTAAATTCATTAATGGATTACTCTTAAAAACATTTGTAAAAAGGAATTTATTGATTTTTTTTTAATAATTTTTATTAATATATATATATTTTTTTTTCTAAACAGAAAATAAAATAGAAAATCTTCGGATTAATAACGAGATTCAAGACACAGAAATGGATGTTAAATCACTTAATATTAATCTTATTGTTAAAACTATCCAACATATCCATAATAGTCGACCATTAAATGGTGCAATTCTAGTCTTTCTTCCTGGCTGGTCTGATATAAGCAAAGTGAAAAATAATCTTGAAAAAGGTTTAAATTCAAGAAATTTTCTGGTAATAAATAATATTATTTAATTATATTTGAGAATCGAGTATGGCACTTGAAGTAGAATATTTGAGAAATTATTACATTTTTCTTTATTAATGGCTGATTTTAGATTCTACCAATCCATAGTCGATTGCGTTCTCGAGATCAACGGCAGATTTTTGATAAACCTCCTCCGGAAACCCGTAAAATAATTTTGGCCACTAATATCGCCGAATCTAGTATTACTATAAATGATGTGGTATACGTTGTTGATACAGGTGTTCATAAGGAATACAGGTAAATCCAATTTTCGCAATCGATAAAATTAGCTAAAATACTTGACTGTTAATTTTTTTAATTTTATTATAGGGTATTTCGATCAACTTTTGTAAGCAATAACACAGCTTTTGTAATCAATAATACATTTTTACATTTAATTCTAAAATTTCCCTTTATCATTCTTATAATTCATAACCTTGTTGAAGACATGAAGAAATGGGTTTAAAATAAAAAATACCCATCAATTCTTGTCTAATACTGGAGGAACAACCATTCTTCTACATTGCTTTTTTTGAAGTTTCGACTATTATTGGTAATAACTTTGAATATTTATTGCTCGTTTTGATTAATTAGATGGGAATCAATGGTTATTTTTGATTTTAACTCGATTCATCTATACATGTGCAGTAATTTTGTTACGCCCTCTCAGCAAATTTCAGCATCTCTATTAACTTAGAGTCTAACCAACAATAAGTTGTGAAATTATTTACTTCAATTTTAAACTGTATTGAAACTTAATTGAATACCCTACACATAAAACAAATGTGCAAGTTGAAAATTTATAAATTATTCTGAAGTCAAAAATAAGCCCATACAAAAAACTATATCACAGAAACCTTCAATTTAGCCAGGTTAAAATTTTAGGTTATGTTTTTTAACGTGACTGTACTTTTTACATTACTATATTCTCTTATGAATGGTCCGTTTCCAAGCCATTGATATTTTTTCCCCTTCACTAAAAATAATCGCCCAAATATGTTTTTTTTATCAAAATAACGAGCTAAATAATTTCATTTTTTTTAAGTTACTCCGAATATATTTATTATTCTTACAAATATTAATTTTTCATCAAGATGGTGAAAGTCCTTCAATGAAAAAAAATAAAATAATGATAATTTTCCCACCCTTTCCCAATCTATCATATGTAAAAAATTTCATTTTTAATTGCAATTATTTCATGTTTGGTGTGGTAAATCGTCTTCAAATTTTAACAGTGTGTTTAGTATGCTTTTAATAATTTATATTCCAAGTTTCGAAAACTTCTTGAATTTTTGCATTTGTGAAAGAACTTTAATGAGATGTTTCATGTTTTTTTTACTAATGAGACATAAATTTTGTTTTATAGAGATCTAAATCAGAATTTGTTCGATGTATTTTACAGTTTATTAAGTGAAAAAGGTATCCTTTTTCAATTTTTTATTAAAAATAATCTCTATTTACGAGGTTAATAATACATTCCTTCTGAAGAAAGGATTATATTTTAAATTTCTTCATCGAAAAACAATGAAATTTAATCGATTACATCGTAGATTATTATTTCGATGAATGTAAACTTTAAATCCTGAAGCCTGTAGGTACTGATGAAGATTTTATAATCAACCGTATGCTAAGCATTGTTTTTGAACATTTTTATTTATCGATTCGTACCATAACTTATTGATTATTTATTACACTAAAGACGGATATACACTACAATTTATTGTTTTCACTAATTGTCCAAACTTAAAAAAGTTGAAATTCCTCCAGAATTAGATGGGAATTGAAGACTATTTTTACTTTCGCATTTATATTCTATAGAATATAGTAATGTGAAGTATTTCGATGGCCTGCCTGGGACCTGACTCTGAGAGCTTCTGATGAAAAAAGTTAATTTTATTTTGTAACTTCTAGGTGGAAGAAATCGATGCCCTTAATAGTTGGAAACCGGATTTAGGAATTATAACCCGATATTGTGTTCCCCAGAGACCAAAAAGGGGCCAAGAATTCATTGGTCAGTGCGTATATGCGTATGTACCCCCCTGCGTTTCGCAACCATAAGTCTCAGAGCTACGATTTAGTCTAGAAGGGGTACAGCAAGCTTTTGGTTGAAATTGGAAAACCGGAAGTGGACATTTACATGAAAGATTTTTCGTTTTTTTTTATTTTCTCAAAAACGGCACTAACGATTTTTGAAAAAATTGGTGTACTTATCAAGTGTCATGAGTTAATAGTTGTGTATAAATTTTAATCCGATTGAAACAAAGAAAGGGGTGCAAATTAGGAGTGTCCCGATGATTTCAATTAAATGAGATTATAAAAGTTGTGTGGTGACCACACCAGTTGATTTATTTTAAATCCCTTCACCTTTTTAGAATTATATATAAGATGTATTATTGATAAAAGAAAAAAGTAAAAATATTTATTCGAAAATTATTATTTACTATGAGTTATTTACTAGGTCACATGTTTCACATGTAATATGTACCTATTAATATCGATCGAAAAACCCTATATATATTAAACTGTACAAATGTAATAAAAGGAATAATTCATGTCCTTTATTATTTTACAGATATTCTGATTTGGGAGTTTCGATTTTAAGTAATCACTGGATATCGAAAGCATCAGCGAAGCAAAGAAAAGGCCGCGCCGGTAGAGTACAATCAGGCGAATGCTTTCATCTCTATACTCAAGATGAATTGAATGCTATGGATGATTTTCCAGTTCCTGAAATTCATCGAGTTTTGCTTACGAAAATAATTCTGGATTCTAAAGTAAGTTATTGTTTAATTTTCATAGTGAAAAAGACATTGGAAGCCTACTAATAATTTTTAAAACAATCCTCCATATGGTTTTTATAAATAAATAAAAAAAATACTTATGTTGTTTATTAAAAAATAGTTTCCTAATTAAATTTAAAGAGACTAATTATTGTATTTGCTACACAAAATGATTATGCCCACATAACATTATTGTGAATATCTAGATTAGGGGTGTCCAAACTTTTAGATTCCCTTGGCCACATTGGAAGAATACGAGTTTTTTCGGGCCACACATAAAATACACTAAAGCTAATGAGCAAAAAACATAGTTAATATATTTAAATAATGTAAGCTTAATTACTTTATCAATTTTTAATTATAAAAGTAAAAGACCAGTCAGCAACATAAAATTAGTGAGATATTTGTCATTGTTGTTGGGACATTAATCCTACGATATTTGGTTCAAAGAAATTCTCAGTGAGTTCTCAAGGTGATCATCAAATATTTTGGATCTATCTCTTCATTCTCTGTGTGCTTGATATTTGAAAATAGTTGCATGAATAATTATCAAAAATAACCTGAAAAATAAAAAACCGCATATTTTCAAGTTAATGATTAATAAATGCTGATTTTCTGAAACTAAGCTTTTTCTTATTCACCTTGTAGCGAAAACATACATGGCTTAACTCCTTTTGCCAAAACTGCAAAGAAATAACGTGTTAAATTCAAAAATTCATTACTCATAAATTAATAGCAAGTTAAATTTATTGAATTTTTAGTAATATCACTGGTATTTTTAGTCGGAATCTCATAAAGTTTCTAATTTTTTGTCGGGCCACATTGAGAGTCGTCGAGGGCCGCGGTTTGGATAAGCCCGATCTAGATACTGAACGTCCATTACTCGGTACTTTCGGAAGGCAGGCGAGCCTAGTATTGATTTCACTCAAAATAAAAGGGAAAATTCTCTCTAAATGTTTGAATTTTAAATAAAAGTTTTGAATTTGTTTTTTATAAACGATTTGTATTTACTTATATAAATATAAGTAAATATCAGTGGATTCCTAATTGGCATGAAACATATTGCTTAATAGCCTTACTCGATTTTCACAATATATTTTAGTATATATCGTTGGTGTTGGGGAAAAAGGGCCAATCTGCAATTTCCAGAATGTTTCTAAAACTGAAAACTACGATTCTAATTCATTTTTTTTCCAAGTTTATAGATTTTTTATGTAACGGTTAATGGAAAATATTAGCTATATTTATTATAGTACATCTTCAAATTTAACTGATCACGTGGTTAATTGCAACACAATGAAAATTCAAGTGTATTGTCCATTGCCCCTTTAACATAAGCGACTATGTTAAAAACTAGAAAACAAAAAGGTCCAATCTGTCAGTTTGGCCCTTTTAGTTTTCCAATTTTTAGCATAGTGGAAATAGAGCTAAAATAAAAAACTTCAAAAAATAACTAATTATTTTTGCTTGAAACAAACCTATAAAAATATGAACACAAATTGTCAGATCGCTCTTTGGATTAATTTAAATGCAGTTTGGATCTTTTGCATTTTTATGTTTTAGTTGATTTCAGAATGGCCCAAATTAGCTGATGACATTGAGCGGGTAAAATCAGATAGTGGAAAAAGCCCTTTTTCTCAAACACCATCGATATATGTACTCGAGGGGTGAACCGCGACCTAAAATCGTGAACACCTACTTCCACTTTCATTTCCAAGTAGAAGACAATAGATGACAATAGATTATCTAATGAATTCCAAAGTAATTCCACATAATTCCAAAGACGGCGTACACCTAATTCCAATCGTGGTTCACCCCTCGTATGTACTATATGTTTATTTTTTACCCTCTTAAGACGTTGACTCGTCTGCCTTGTTTTCTGCAAAAGCGTTTAGAAATTTACTCACTCAGACAATGAAAAGTCGGCTTAAGAGAATGTCTCAGTGAATTCTAAATATTAGTTTTATTAATAATTTGTTTTAATTATTTAAAGTTGTTATAGGGAAAAAGGACTATATTTTTTATGCAGATAATTTATATTTGATTGCCAACGTTTCATCAACTTTGTTGACTTCTTCAGGCCTCAAATAGTTCCCCAATTCCCTGCATATTTCTCATTTTTATAATTATTCTTAGTAAACATAACAAGGCAAGTCATTAACATCAATGTGAGCTCTAAAGAATTCATCAAAGTTGATGAAACATTCGTTGGCAATAATAAAATATAAATTATCTGCATAAAAAATATGGTCCTTATTTCCCGATAACAACTTTAATAATTTAATCGATGGACATAACTAATCAAAATAATTTGTTTTAATATTAAATTTCAGACTTATGCACCTGACATACCCGTCGAATCATTTCTTCAAAGGTTACCTGAGCCACCAAATCATGAGACAATTAGAATAGCTAAAAATATGCTAATCGACATGGACGCCCTAGATGAAAATGAATCTTTAACAAAATTGGGGAAAATATTGTCAAGCTTTTCGTGTGATCCTACAATTTCTAAAACTCTGGTTCACGCTGTATTGTTCAGGTGGAATATACTATTTTATTAATATTTATTTAATATTAAGAAACAGTCTCGACTATTGTCGAAGAAAATCATTAATATCTATGATATCCATATCCATTATTTTAAAATTTTAAATATGGATTCGTAATTATTTAGACTTAGAAATATGGCCACTAATTAAGGCATTGGCGATGGGGTTCAAAGAATTTTGGACTTTAAATAATTCAAAACAAAGTTGATTGTGATGTTTCGTCTTATTTGACATTTTTTCAAGATCTGCAAGGCTATGTTCAGCAAAGGACGACACTCTGAATGAGTTTGTTATTCATTGAGGTTATTAATTTTTTTTATAATGATATTGATACAAGAAGAAGTTGCACCAAAAAGGTACAACCTCTGTAGTCCGCGGTGGAACCTTGTATCGTGAAAATAAGAAGAGAAATGAATCATTTGTATTTTAACCGAATGTTTTCTACATTTGATTCAATCACAAATCAACTGTAGGGAATTTTTGTCAAATATTGAGTGAAAATAATATTTGAACTTATATATTTCTAACTTGAAATAATGATCTTAAATAAATTTTTATAATTTTTCTAACTAATATAACAAAGAATAATTGACATATCAATGATAATTGTTTTGACCGCGCTTATTTGAAAAAGATATTTTATCACGAGACTACTGCGGATTATGCTATTGAAGTCTTTGGAGTCTTAAGTCTCGACCAAGAGAGAAAAAGATGTGATCCACTTAGCTACAATCCAACGTCATTTTGCGTATAGCCCGCTAGACATTCGGATGGATCACCAAGTGAATTTGAAATCTCAGATGTTATATATTCAATCTCCCAGTACAGAGCGCTCGGTCTATTAGCATGTATGTTAGATGCTTGCCATAAATTAACCGAATGTTTTCTACATTTGATTCAATCACGAATCATGCTAATAGACCGAGCGCTCTGTACTGGGAGATTAAATATATAACATCTGAGATTTCAAGTTCACTTGGTGATCCATCCGAATGTCTAGCGGGCTATACGCGAAATGACGTTGGATAGCTAAGTGCATCACATCTTTTTCTCTCTTGGTCCAGACTTAAGACTCCACAGACTTCAATAGCATAATCCGCAGTAGTCTCGTGATAAAATATCTTTTTCAAATAAGCGCGGTCAAAACAATTCTCATTGATATGTCAATTATTCTTTGTTATATTAGTTAGAAAAATTATAAACATTTATTTGTATTTTGTTCAATTAGTCTGTTTTTTTTTTAGAAAAAGAGTTTATGTTTAGAGCTGCTCTTTTTTATACTCTCTTTACCCTGGTTATCATAATGAATACTCCAGAGACCCGAAATGGGGGAGGACAACCTTTTAGATTAGAGCCTCCTTTTTTGTAAATTTCATCTTTGTTTTTGACTTGAAGTTAATAATTTTAATTTTTTCAGAAGATAAAATAATAGAGACAAAACATCACGATTCATTTTAATTTGAGTTACTTGTGGTCCAAATATCTACATATCTATATTTAGAACTTAAGGTGGTTCTTTTCGCGACTAATCCACACAAAAAGTTTTAGCCTCGTAACCACTCTATACATATGAACGGTGCTAAAATTTTAGGTTATATTTTTTTAACGTGACTGTACTTCTCACACTACTATATCCTCTTTATGAATGGATCGTTTCCAACCCATTGATCTTATATCCCCTCCATTAAAAATAATCGCCCAAATATGTTTTTTTTTATTTTTTATCAAAACTAAGAGGTAAATAATTTCAATTTTTTTTTTAAGTTACTCCGAATATATTATTCTAACAAATATTAATTTTTCATCAAGATGGTGAAAGTCCTTCATTGAAAAAAATAAAATAATGATCATTTTCCCACCCATTCCCAATCTACCATATGTAAAAATTTCAATTTTTAATTACAATTATTTCATGTTTGGTGTGGTAAATCGTCTTCAAATTTTAACTGTGTGTTTATTATCCTTTTAAAGAATTATATTCCAAGTTTCGAAGACTTCTTGAATTTTTGCATTTGTGAAAGAACTACCTTAATATCTTTTTTAAATTTGAATTTATTTAATTTTCTTGCAAACCATATAAATTTATGAATATTTTGATGATTTTAGATGTATAAGTCCCATAATGACAATTGCATCAATTATTGAAGGTGACCTACAACTTTTCATTAATGATTTATACAATCGAGGAAAAATAAGAGAGATTAAAGCTCGCAAAGACAATGAGAGTGATCATCTGGCTTGTGCACATGTTTATGAAGAATGGGCAAATGCTCAAAAAAATAGAAATGATTATGAAATTCGGCGACTTTGCCAGGATAATTGCCTTTCTCCGAATGTTCTTGAAAATGTTAGAAGTGAGTATATAAAAATATTTATTTTGACTTTCCGGATTTTGAACTTGCACTTTATTTTCAATAATATACTTATATCTCGTGTCACTAGAGCCGTAGCGTTTAAACTAAATTTTGAAAGTTTTTACATGAAAGCAAATTTTAGATCTAAATTGTTATAAAATAATTATTTTTTTAAATGATATTGTTACGAAAAGAAGTTACACCAAGAAGGTGTAGATCCTATTGGCCTGGATTGGCTCCTGCATCTTGAAAAGAAGGAGAAGATTAGAATTTAGGGGTTGGAGCTGGGAAGACGGAGAGTTCCAGTCTCTAGATATCCATAGGGATAATCGAGTTGGCGAATGAGTTTGTTCGGTTAGTATCCAATTTAAGCGCGTAGGAGTGTTGAATCTTCGAAAATCGCGTATTTCGCGCAGATGAAGCCTTTGGAGGGATTATTGATTTTATCTCGTCAGAACAAAGGCCGTGGTAATATCTATAAAAAGAGAAACGACGGAAACAGATCTACAATGAGCTAGGGAGTCGAGAATGTCAGTTAATGTTGGATCGCCTATCAGTCTGATAGCCCGCCTCTGAATTGCATCCAAGGTATTAAGAAAATGCTTGGAGGCTCCTCTCCACAAATGCGAGCAATATTCAGGACAGGGGCGAATTTGAGGCTTGTATAAGGTAAGAAGTTGAGTGGGGGTGAAAAAGCGTTTGGTCCGGAAAAGAAAGCCAAGCTTACATGCATACATACAAGTTTTTCACTCTCTGGGAGTCAAAGGGATAAACGATTTGGTGAAATCATTGGTTCAATTCTTATCTAATTTGATCTTTCGAAAATCATGTTTGTCTTACAAATTTTTTTTGGGGGATGGGGGGGATTTAGTACAAATATATTTCCGCCGTTTGACAAAGCTGGTCCCGCCAGTAAGTTATGATTAAAATTGTCAGAATTAAAACTTAATTATCGTAAGGTTGTATATTTGTCAACAACGTAACCTTGAAATAAATCTTGGTGAATTTTCATCAGTATATTATATTTTTTTGTGTGCGAAAATGTTGAGTTTTGAGCCGAATAAGCGTCATTTGCGGCAACTTTTGATTTACTTCTTCAAGTTGAAAAAATCTGCAGCTGAGGCGCATCGATTGCTTGTAGAAGCATATGGTGAGGCTGCCTTGTTTGAGAGAAGTTGCCGTGTGTGGTTACAAAAGTTTAAGAAGGATGAATTTGACATCGAAGAAAAAGAACGTAGCGAAAGGGCTAAAGTATACGAAGACGCGGAATTGAAAGAATTATCGGACTAAGATTCGTGCCAAACGCTAGAAGAACTTGCACACACATTAGGAGTGACTCACAAAGCAATTTCACATTGGTTGAAATCATGGGAATGATTCTAAAACAAGGAAATTGGGTTCCATATGAACTGACGCCGAGAAACGTTGAATGGCGATTTTTTCCACAAAACCGGTTAAAACCTATTTGAAAACACTCAATTGGGAACTTTTACCCCACCCGCTATATTCCCCAGACATTGCTCCTTCTGATGTCCACTTGTTGCGATCGATGGTGCATGGCCTGTCTGAGCAGCACTTCACATCATATGAAGATACCAAAAATTATGTCGATTCGTGGATAGCCTCAAAAGATGAAGCTTTCTTCCGAATGCTGCCAGAAAGATGGGAAAAAGGAGTGTCAAGCGATGGACAATACTTCGATAAAACTTAAGATTGCGTTCTTTAACAATAAATGCCCAATTTTTGATTAAAAACGGCGGAAACATATTTGTACACCTTATAATTATTATCTAATTTAATTTATGTATTGTTGGACGAAACTTTGTTGTGATTTCGCCCCAAGACTTGAAATTTTTTTCGGACACTGAGTGACGTGATTAATTGTTAGGTGTTTAAATATATTTTGATATAACTTATATTTAACTATTAATCTTTTTCTAATTCTAGATTATCGACTATTATTTTCTCGCAATATACAACAGAACAATCTCTGTGCTAACAACAAAGAACCCATGGTTAATTCTAGTCCCTGCAACCAATTTTATCAGGAGTCTGAGCTTGTCAAGGCTATTCTCTATTCAGGCTTAAACAATCTCTTGGAGCATCGAGGAAAAGGTCGATATTCCAACGTTTCTAGGTAAATTCTACATTCATTCACTTTTCAATTTATCAAAATCAATCAAAAAATCGAAATCTTGTTAATGATTAATCAATTTTTAAATCTTTTTAAAATACTTTCCTTCCTTGATAATTATTATTAGGATTCGTTTAGCTTGTCAAAGGTAAAATTGATTGCCTTACTGTTTGCATTCTTCCATCAATAGAGAATTCGCCTTGCGGGGGAGAAATTCCATTTATGATGGCTTTTTTATTTGAAATCAATAGAGCGGAAATAATTGTATATCAAAAATTCATTTCATTTATGATCAAACTAAAGTAATTAATAGAGATTGTGGTGTTGGTGCAAGGTGTGAAACATCTTTAATAAAGATAAAAGTAAATAAATATTTTATGAAATATTCATTTACTACGAGTTAGTTTTTCTAGGTCACTTGTTTCACTTTAATAATTAAAAAAATAAAAGAGGTAAATTTTTTCAATATATATATTTCGTGCTTTCAACCCATCTTCAGGAAAATACAGAAAGTTACTAATACAACTTTTGAATGCTAGGGTATATATCGGGTGAGTTTTTTAACTTGAGACAGTCTTATAACTCAAAAACAGTGCATTATAAGGAAAAATGTTTCAAATAAAAGTTTATTTATATCGAGGGGAAAACTAAACTACGCTATTGTTTGTCGACCTAGAACAAGCTTTCAAGCGTATTTCGAGATCAAGTTCTGTTTTTTAAATATAAATCTATATGTTTCTGTATATATTCTGAATCTACAAAAAACTGAACAACTTTTATTAGAACTAATTTTTTATACGACATCAAATAAAAATAATATTAAATCAATTAGATCTCAAAAAAAATCTTAATAATTATTTTTAACAATTATTCAATTTAATTATCAAATAATAATGATTAAATAATTAATTATTAAATAAATATTTATTAAATCGAAAAGTCACAAAAATGAAAATAAGTGTTTATAATGATCTTAAAACTTCATTATACGTAGGTACGCAGATTTAAGAGATTATTTTCTACTTAATAGAACTATTTAAAATTCTTGAGTTTAAAAAAGTTTATTTCTCGTGTCAATCTAGTGGACAGTTACCATATATTGTATTACCATAATAAAAATGGGGCATTTTTTGTTGAAGACAGAATTGAAATGGTCTTAATTTATGGTGAATGTGGAAGAAGTCTTATAGGGTTGCCATTGAAATAGTTGGCGAGGGTTCTCCTGATAAGAATACACCCTCCCAAGCTTCATTTCACCGTGTTGTAAATCTGTTAAAAAACAAAAACTAAAAAAACAAAACAAATGTAAAGGCTACGAAGAAAATTAACAAATTAATAGGTGTTTTGGACAAATTTTATATTTTATTAATTTTTGCACAACGTTTCGTCCGTTTCCGGACTTTTATCAAGTGCTCAATCAATTAACAAATTAAACGTGCATAAAATAGTGAGACCATCGAGAAAACAATTTAAAAAATTTAAGTTATCAATCTTGAGTTAACATAAAATTTTTTAAATTGTTTTCTCGATGGTCTCATCTCTTATTGTTAATGTTAATTGATTGAGCACTTGATAAAAGTCGAAACGGACGAAACGTTGTGCAAAAATTAATAAAATAAAATTTGTCCAAACACCTATTAATTTGTTAAATTTATTTAAATAAAGAATGGACATTAACCAACTGAATTTAAGCTACGAAGAAACTGCAACAAGGCAAAATAACGAAATTTTAACTGGAATTCTCCCAGAAGACAAGCAATACACTCTGGAATGTCTCAGAACAGGGTCAAAAAATTATTAAATTATTAATTATTATTAAGCTATTTATTTAATAATTAAATATTTTATCATTGTTATTTGATAATTAAGTTGAATGATTGTTAAAAATAATTATTATAATTTTTTTTTGAGATCTAATTGATTTAATATTTTTTATTATTTGATGTCGTATTAAAAAATAGTTCTAATGAAAGTTGTTCAGTTTTTTTTTTGTAGATTGAGAATATGTACAGAAACATATAGGTTTCCATTTAAAAAACAGAACGTGACATTGAAATACCCTTGAAAGCTTGTTCTAGGTCGACAAATAATAGCATAGTTTAGTTTCTCCCCCTGATATAAATAAACTTTTATTTGAAACTTTTTATCATATAATGCACTGTTTTTGAGTTATAAGACTGTCTCAAGATAAAAAAACTCATCCGGTTTATGTTTAGTGAACAGGAAAAAAATATTTTTCATTGCTTAAATTATTTTAAGGGATAATCTCTCTTAGAGATGTAGAGTATTGTTAAGTGAAAATTTAGGTAGGGTAGGCTCTATTGAAACTAAAGTAATTCATTAAAGCAATTATAACTTATAACTTTAATTCAATTTTAATATCTAGATAGAAATATTAGATTGAAGAAAATAAAATAGAACATTCTTGCATTGAAGAATTTTATTAATTTATATTTTAAACAAATTCAGTTAAATTTAGCTAAATATAGTCAAGTATTTTCATCATGTTAATAACTATTATTTTGATTGTGTTAGATACAATTTACAACAATAAAAAAAATCAAAGAATGTGTCTTCTACTTGATGCAAATAAAAATATATATCGAATATAAATATATACTATATTTTATTTATTTTTTAGAGACTATCTTTTCGAAGATTTGACCTTTATCATCAATTAGAAATATTTTATCTGTTATTTCACATGGGTTCAAATACCCGATTGAATTATGTAGTTAAATTCGTTTTGTTGTTATAGCAAGCTAGGGACATGGTCAATCGTTTGTTAGTGGCCAGCTTGCTATAACAACAAAACGAATTTTTCTTCAAAGGTTACAGAATAAGTACATCAATGAACCAAGTAGAATTATTTTTATTGAATCAAACGAATTATTTTTTTATCGTTATCAAAATATCAATATATAACACTGCTCGACAAAAATTAAACAAAAATTTGTATCCGTAAACCTAACAATGGATTCCAGTAGAGTTTTGTACCATGCAATTTCCTGATTTTTTACAATAGGCCAGAGTTTTGAGATATTATAAGTCAAAACGATGAAAAAGGCCATTTTGATCTTATTTTCGAGTCCTATTAGATATTAAACAGCAATATTTGAAATCAAAATATTTTGTTGACCTAATAGGAAACAGCATTCTCTTTAATTTTCAAATTACCACTTGAATTTAGCTCAATTAGAACTCGAGTTATAACTAAAAAACTAAGACCATATCTTTGCCTTAGAGTGTAAACCTCCTAACTCACAACAAGGAAATTTTACAGGGCCGAGAAAAAACAAACAAAATTTAATATTGTTGTTATGGAAAGAAACTATTTTTAACATTTTTTTTCTACAACTTACGATCGTAATTTTAAGTATCAGTTTTACTTGGACGATGCTGCATCTCTTTTTCTTTCGAACGGTATTAATATGTCATATATGATAAAAAATGGAGTTAGCAGGTTTTCACTCTAAGGAAACAGAATTATTTGAAATCAAAATATTTTGTTGACGTAAAAGAAAAAAGCTTCCTTAGTTTTTAAGGAATTTGGTGTTGGTACTTGGTGAAACATTTTTTAAAATTATTGGATAAAAAATACTTGGTAGGTTTCACATTAATTAAATTTCACTTAATGTGAAACCTACCAAGTATTTTTTATCCAATAATTTTAAAAGCTTCCTCTTTGATTTTCAAATTACCACTTGTTTTTACCTTAATTATAACTCGAGTTATAACAATGACATTATGCTTTTATCTATGTTTATTATCCTTTATAATCACGTAGTTTTAGTTTTTTAATTATAACTTGGAGTTCTAATTGAACTAAAATCAAGTGGTATTTCAAAGAAAATCAAAGAATAAGCTGTTTTCTATTACGCCAACAAAATATTTTGATTTCAAATAATTCGGTTTCGAAAATAGGACAAAATGGACTTTTTCTTCGTTTTGACCGATAATATCTCAAAACTCTGACCTGTTGTAAAAAATCAGGAACAATCAGCGTACAAAACTCTACTGGAATCCATTGTTAGGTTTATGGATACAAATTTTCGTCGACCAGTGTAATAGAAATTATAAAACAAATTCTTAAATTAAACTATTGTTTCATCAGGAATTATTCCTTACAAAACAAACACGCTCAGTCTTGGTTTTGCTTTTTCTGAGTTCAACTCTCCTTCACATCAAAATATACCTATATAAATATTTATATTTTTTCTAGTAACTTTCGACGTCCAGCAAATATAAGTTCAGAGAGTGTGAATTTTAAAAAAGATAAACATAGTAGATTTTATACATATTATAAGATCATGAATATAACCAATCGATTCGGGATTATTCATGAAACAAGTTCACTATCGCCACTCGCCGTCCTTCTCTTCTCTTCTGGAAAAATTCTATCGAGAAAGGTAAAAATATACATCTTCTTTTAGACTCAAATTCTACTTATATTATATTATTATTATGAATATCGCATTGATTTTTATTAAATTACAAAGGAAAATACTATTATATACATTTATAAACAAACTAAATTTTTAATGCCCTTTTATTATAATAATATATATAGTTAATGAATGTTCTTAAGGTAAAAGCCAATTTCCATTTCTAGACATATCAATATATCATACTAATACCCTTTTGTATTAAATTGACAGCGTCATTAGATAAAATTATTATGCTTTGTATTATTAAATTTCACATGAAAATCATATTGCTACTGAAAATTTCCTTGATTTAATATTAATTACAAATCGATATCTTGCTTACCTATATTATGATTATGATTAGGTATTTCTTAATATTATTAATAATTATATGAGAATTTATTAAAGGACAATTTTATCAAAGATCTTAGTAGATTATTATGTATATATATTATATGTCAGAAGGTTTCGCCCCCTCAGGAGTCGAACCCGAACGCCAAATTGCTTTCGGGCTATTAGACTATCCTTAGAGACAAATTTCCTCTGACATACATATATAATAAACAAGGCAAGAAAATTTGACTCCAATCATAAAAGAATTGATAAGTAAAATTCTGCCTTAGCTGAAAAAAGTTTTCAGTATAGGACCTTTTTATTATAATAGGTCATATAAAAAAAAGTCTCCGCGGTTTTTTGGTACATTTTTGAACAAAAATTTTTTTTATTGAAAATCAATTTTAATCAAGTAGATATTGACCATTATTATCTATGACCTTTTGCCATTTTTTGGGTAGCTTCATAATTCCATCGGTGTAGAACTTTTGTGATTTATCGTCGAAAAACTTGACCAAGTGATTTTCAGCTGCGCTTCGGTCGGCCAATTTTTTGTCATCAAAAGAGTTTTGCAGAGACCGAAACAAATGGAAGTCAGACGGTGCAAGGCCCGGGCTATACGGTGGAAGCATCAAAACTTCCCAACCAAGTTCCGTCAATTTATTCCGAGTCCCCAAAGATGTGTGTGGCCCCGGACTTGGACAAGTTTTTCGACGATAAATCACAGAAGTTCTACACCGATGGAATTATGAAGCTACCCAAAAAATGGCAAAAGGTCATAGATAATAATGGTCAATAT
Organism: Forficula auricularia; assembly: GCA_024734495.1. Lineage (NCBI taxonomy): Eukaryota > Metazoa > Arthropoda > Insecta > Dermaptera > Forficulidae > Forficula > Forficula auricularia. Next base: position 3,147,353 of record JALMQS010000117.1, read on the forward strand.
GTACTTGATTAAAATTGATTTTCAATAAAGAAATTTTTTGTTCTAAAATTTACAAAAAAACCGCGGAGACTTTTTATATGACCTATTATATTTAACATGAAAATTCTACTGTCTTATCTTTTTGAAAAATAGATAGAAATTTTTTTTTTCAAAAAAAGAACAAATTCCCGGTCTCATACCTGTATATATGAGAATTAAATTGAGTCTCTTTGCCGAGAGTTGTATAATTTTTATAAATTGAAGGAGACAATTTCTGGTGGAAAAATAAATTTTTAATTTATTTATAACCAAAGTATAGTTTCGAGGGCTTTGCTCTCTTCATCAGTCTATTACAATTGATTCACAGGAATTGATCTCGAAACTATAGTCTCGTTATAAATAAATTAAAAATTTATTTTTCCAGCAGAAGACACACTCTTTTACCATACTGTCTCTTTCAATAAATGAGAATTTATATAAGGACAATTTTATCAAAGTAGTATCTTAGTAGATTACTAGCTGCAAGGCCCGCCTTCGGCGGCCCTCTTGCTAGCCAGTGGGCTCAGCCCCTGAACCCCCATCCCTCGAACCCCACTCCCTCCCCTGAAATCCACCCAGAACCCCCACCCCATTGTACAGACAAAAACTTAATTTTATATATATAGATAATTTCATTTAAATTGGTAAGCATTATGACTGTTTTTGTTGGGGGACGGACATAGATTCATAGATACAAACAGAGTCAGGCACAAATGCGCTTTAGTAGTATAGGATTAAGTATATATTATATGTATGTTAGACGGTTTCTCCCCCTCAGGAGTCGAACCCGAGTACTCTTCCTGCTTGCATTCTCTCAGTGTTAGTTGGTATGTAGAAAATACTTTAAAGCTTCCCATTATCCGTAGAACAGAGTACAGTGGAACCTCGAGATACGAGCATTGAGCTCGTATAGCGAATTTCTCGTATCTAGAAACAAACTTCCCCATTGAAAATAATGGAAATCGGGTTAATCCGTTCTGCACCCCCAAAAATATCAACATAAAAATCAGTTTTCCTAATAAATAACACTGGAAATAATATAACCGTAGTTTACCTTTATGAAGAGTCCTGACTGGCAATAGGGATGTGGGGAAGACGAAACGGATTGTGGGGGAAGGAGGGTCCCCCCTCTGATTCAGGAAGGCTCTCTCTTCTTGGGAATTTTACCCCACTGGAAGCAGGTTCTGGGTCAGAAACACTTGGATGCTTTACCAAAAACTTAATAACTCTTGCTTCTGTCTCCTTTTTAAGATGCCTTTAAAATGCGGACACTACATTGTCATTACACAAGTCCATGGTGCGCCCACACACTTCTTTATTAGGGTGATTTTCTTTAAATAAAGTTTTCACTTTTTCCCACTTTGGCATCACTTCTTTAATCTTACTGGAAGAAAGGGCCTCGCCTTGTTCTTTACTCGAGTCAATGCTCGTATTTAGAGACGAATGGAAAAGGCCATCAACGTGCAAGTTCTACGACACTTAGAGTCGAATAAATTAATTCCCGATAGGCAATACGGCTTCAGGCAGTCCCGGTCGACCGGTGACATCCTAGCATATGTAACTCATATCTGGAATAAAACCCTGGAGGCCGGGAATGAGACCCTCGCGGTAGCTTTAGACATTTCAAAAGCCTTCGATATGGTCTGGCACAAAAATCTTCTTGCCAAATTGACCTCCGTCGGCCGGCCTTGCGCCGAAACTCTGCAAGTTGTTTGAAAGTTTTCTTTCAGACCGTAGAATTAAGGTTGTCATCGATGGAATATCATCTTCCTCCTTCCACACCAACGCTGGAGTTCCTCAGGGATCGGTTATCTCCCATACGCTCTTTTTTATCTATATCAACGACCTTCTAAACTTGCCCTCCAACCCGGTACATTGTTACGCAGATGACAGCACCCTACATAATGCCCCCGCATCGCATAAAAACCGTGCAGACATTGCCTCCTCAATGAATTTAGACTTAGGCAGACTTAAAAACTGGGGATCCCAAAACTTAGTTAACTTCAATGCAGTGAAAACTCAGTGTTACCTTATTTCTAGGCGCGTCGACAGAAACCTCCCAAACATATCATTCGACTCAAACTCACTAGAATTCAGGGATAAATTTCAATGCTAGGCGTTACTCTAGGGTCTGACCTTTCATGACCATATCTCAACCACTGCTAAAGCTGCAGCGCGCAAGCTTGGCCTCCTATTTAGGTCTAGACGCTATTATACTCCCAGTCAACTTCTTATACTGTATAAGGCTCACGTTCGTCCCTGTCTCGAATATAGATAGCTCTCATCTGTGGAGGGGTGCATCCAAGCATTCTCTTGCTACACTGGATGCGATTCAGAAGCGAGCAATTAAACTAATAGGAGACCCGGCTCTAACCAACTCCCTCGACTCCCTGGCTCACCGAAGAACCGTCTGCTCTTTCCCTGTACTACAGATACTATCACGGTGTCTGTTCAGTCGAGCTGAAATCAATTATCCCCCCTAAAGCCCTCTTTACGAGAAACACGCGGTTTTCGAACGCTCAGCACCCCTTCACTGTCAAATTGGATAAAAATCGAACAAGCGCTTTCGCCAACTCTTTTATCCCTATGACCTCCAGAGACTGGAGCTCGCTCCCTGTCACCATCTTTCCCACGACTTATAACCTTCAGCTATTTAAGACCGGTATCCACAGATACCTTCGACCCCCGCCCAGCCCATAACTTTCTTTCTTCTTCTTTTCACGATGGAGGGGCCAACCCAGGCCTTTAGGGGTTGCACCTTTTTTGTGTAACTCCTTCTCATAATTTTCATTAAAAAAAATTCTCGCTCATACTTTCCTCGTATCTCGAATTTCTCGTATATAAAGGTGCTCGTATCTCGAGGTTCCACTGTAAATATTATTAGTTGGAAGTGGTCTCTTATTTATCTACGGACTGCCTTCATACAATCCTGAGAGACTAATATTCCGAAAAAAAACTCCTAGCATACTTTTTTATTTATTAATATTAATATTTTTTTTTAGGTAAAACAAGATGCAGATAAAGATCCTCAAGAAGAACTCTTAGAATTAAAAATCACTTCAAAAGAAAAACTATTTATTTATTGCAATCGAAGGTAATGAAAACAAAAATTTGTAAAATGTTATCGATCAATAGTTGAATAGATTACGCTTATATTTGTTACTTTAGTACACTGATTCTCAATTAGTTTACTTATGCTCGAGGTACCCTTTGCTTTTCGGAATGTTTGAACCTAATCAATTAAAAATATTTTTATAATAACGTGACTTTACACTACACTTGCCTCCTCTCGTATATTGATATAATTATATTTCTATTATACAGTAATATATAATATTGGGTCAAGAGAGGTATATGAGTTCAGGAATTCGTTGTTATTTAGAGATAAATTTTGTCAATATTATGGTGTTTTTTGTACAGGGCCTAGGTGTTGGTTCAAGGTGAAAGAAACATTTTTAATTTTATTCAATATATGCTAATTATATATTGTATGATATAGTTTGTTTATTGCTCACTATTGGTGTACACGGGATTCCAAATTTGTTAGACCAGATCTCTGATGGCTTCCTCAGCACCTAAATGGACTATGAACAACAGTCACTCAGTACAAATCTTACTGTTTAACACTATGTCATTATAGACCACACGTTACAATTATTAGATTATACAATTTACAATCATAAATACAATACAAAATTAAATTAAATAGAGACACCAGCATTTTGTGATAAAATTCCATATTCAATTAAAATTCAAAAAGTTGAAATTGATTTAAAAGTTTTAAATTAATCTTCCATATACATTTAATATTGATATACTTAACATTATCTTTTGGTTAAATTTCAGAACCTGTGATCTATTAATGCATTTACGAACAATCATGTGGAAAACGAAAGAATATCTGATGGTTCAAGAAAGTGATAACAACATACAAAATGAAAACTATCAAAAAGTGAGAGAATATTTTGATGAACTTCTCCCAGTGATTGTTAAATTGTTGAATTCGCATGCTAAACAACAAACTACAATTAATTCAGACAGTATTTCTCAAAATGATGAAACCTTAGAGCAAAAGCAAAATATAGTAAATAATAATGAATGAATTTATAAAAATAGGAAATTAGATTTTGTATATATTGATTAATTTTTTTTTTTTTTTTTAATTACAAGTGTTTCAATTAAAAAAAGGTGAATCTGTCTGTATGAAATGATCAATATTTGATTCCTATATTTATTTATAAATTATTTTTTCAAAAAATACATAATTTTTTATATTAATTTTCAAATGATTATTTCATTCCATGAATGTTGTTAAAAGTCAACATTCGTTCCTAATAAATTTCTCCTATTTCCTTTATTGTCTTCATTTATCTTACTCCTATTATATAAAAGTCCAACAAGCGCTTTCGCCAACTCTCTTATCTCTATGACCTCCAGAGACTGGAACTCGCTCCCTGCCACCATCTTCCCCGCGACTTATAACCTTCGGCTATTTAAGACCCGTATCCACAGATACCTTCGACCCCCGCCCAGCCCATAAAATTCTTTCTTCTTCTTTCACGATGGAGGGGCCAACCCAGGCCTTTAGGGGTTGCACCTTTTTCGTGTAACTCCTTCTCTCATCATTTTCATAAAAAAAAGCGATATATTAATATTATTTTTAATTAAATTAGGGATCGAAGAAAAGATTTTTATATTATAGACAAAAGGATCAGCCGGGATTCGAACCCGGGATCTTTGCATGTGCGCTGCGATGCCTAAAAATCTTTTCTTCGTTCCCTAATTTGATTTAATTTAAAATTGTCTTTCGACGCGCCCTCATTGTGGTTGCGCCCTGGAGTAAAGAGGAAAATTATTTTCGACTTTTGGGTTCGCGATCGTATGGTAGGCGTTTGGATATAATTATTTTTAATTTTAAATTCAGGTAAAAAGGTTTTCCAAAAATGCCTTGATGGAGAGGATACTCCCGAAGAATGGCGCACAGCTTATCTAACACATATATATAAGAAAGGAGGCCAAAACTACCCAGGAAATTATAGAGGAATTGCCGTAATACCCTTAATAGGAAAAATATATTCAAAGATCCTCACATTTATAATAGAAAAAGAAATTAAGGATAAACAACCAGAAGAACAGACTGGCTTCAGAGCGGGAAGGTCCACAATAGATAATATATACACCCTAAAAATTATAATGGAAAAAAGAAATCAAGAAACACATATTGCTTTTATAGACCTCGAGAAAGCCTATGATAGCGTTCCTATTAACTATCTCTGGGAAAAAATGGAAGAACTAAAAATAAACCCTACATTAATCAAGACTATTGTAAATCTATATAAAGATAACAACTTGCAAATAAAAATAAATAACAATGTGTCTAATCGGTTTGAAATCTCAAAAGATCTCAGACAGGGATGTAGCCTATCGCCTGCTCTCTTCAAGGATTCTTCACGGGAGAGTATGTATGATTTCTACACTATTTTTTGCGGACGACCAGCTAGTTATTGCAAATGATGAAATGGATCTTGACTACATGGTGAGGAATCTAAATGAGGCTTTTAACCAGGGGGGCCTAAAAAAAATTATAAAAAATCTGAATATTTGTCTGTAGGAACTAATATGATATCAGACCTAATATTGGAGGAAGGGAAGAAGTTATCGGGGGTGGAAAAATATAAATATTTGGGAGTAATATTTAATAAAGATGGAAATAGCCGCATGGAAGTAAACGAAAGGATTATAAAGGGTAGAAAGATAACAAGGGCCTTGCACTTAGTTTTATGGGACAAAACGATTAGGAGATCCACAAAAATGAAAATCTATACCAGCCTCGTTCGTAGTGTTACTACCCAAGGGCGGATCCAGGAATTTTTTATGGGGGGGGGGGGGAGAATGTATATATAAGGTGGCCGATGTATATAAGATCTACTTTTTATCTCGAAAGTGTGTCGCGATCGAATTGTCCAAGCGGGGGGGGGGGGGGGGGGGGGGGCAGAGACGCACACATAGAACTTTATTTTCAATTTTAAAATTTTTTAAAAAAATAAATGTTTTTTAAATTTTTTTACAAATTTCATATCTCATATTTTAAGTTCATTAAAATAAAAATAAAAATAAAAAATTGTTGTAAATTTCCTGTCGATTTGGCCGCCGTTTTTTGAACTCTGCGGGTGACGCACGTGTTGCACTCCCGCCAGGCACGGGCCTGTATGGGGGGGGGGAGCCCCCCTCGGATCCGCCCTTGTTACTACCTATGGGGCAGAGATATGGGACATCGGAGTTAGAAACCGAGGCCGACTTTTAGCCACTGAAATGGATTTCCTAAGAAGAAGTTGTGGGTTGACGAGAACTGCTAGAGTTCGAAACGAAGAAATAAGAAGACGAATGAGCATGAAAGGGGATCTTATTGACGAAATCAAAAAAACAAAACAATTAGTTTGGTTTGGACACGTAAAAAGGATGGGTGAAGAACGAATCCCAAAAAAGGCTCTAGAATGGATCCTCCCTGAAAGACGAAAAAGAGGTCGACCCAGGCGCTCTTGGATGGACGAGGTGAACGAGGCTATGAGTTCAAGAAATCTCGAGATTGTGGGTGTGTGGGACCGTGAAACGTCTAAAATGGGAACGGAGAAGCGTCGTCAGACGTAGAAATCCGGAAGAAGAAGAAGAAGGTAAAAAGGTAGATTTTTAATTGAAACCAAAATAAAATAAAATTGAAATGAAACTTAATTTATATTTATGGCGACGTTTACAACAGCTATGGCCATCATCAAGACGTATCCCTGGCCAGAAAGTTTTGAATGTAATTGCATTAAACATATAATATTATTATACAACGAGGTTCTTTCGTTGACACTTTTAAATCCTGAAGAAAGAGGTACGATCCTTCGAATTGTCGGATTTTTTAAGAGAATGAAATTGATATTCTAATAAATTATTTTATAGAAAAATACCTTTAATTAATTGAATTGGGAAATTCCAATATATGTATAATAATATTTGTAATGATCTACTATATTAGTGGAATTTAAAATAAAAAAATCAAATAATTTTATTAAAATTGAAAAAAAATGTAATTATAAATTTTTATTCGAAAAACCACCTGTGAATAATTATTTGAATTAACAAAAAAAAACCATCAAAATCAACTTAGCCGAAGATGAGACCGTGACAGATCGAAATGTCAACACATAAACCTCCTAACACGTGAATTTCATACAAATTGTTAGGTTGCAGGTCATCTACTACTAACTTTGTTGGGAAACACCGGAGCATTGTTGGGAAACATTATAGTTGGGGGCTTGTTGGTGGTTCAAATGGCTCTGTTGAGCTTGGAGCTAGCAGTAGCTGTTATTCAATCTTATGTGTTTGCAATTTTAAGAACGCTTTATTCTAAGGAAGCGATCCACTAAAACTAATGTCGATGCACTCTAACCATCCTTTCCATTTGGTAACCAGAAGTCCGTGACACCTAAAGAGCCGTTTTCAAGAAACCGATTCTATATATTTGCCTAAACACCAATAATGCACCAACACCAACACGTTAGCTATTGCTCACAAATCTCATTGATTAGGCTTAGTACACGGAAGAATGTTAGTTCCAATAATCTAAGGTTCCTAAATATTCTTAATCGGGAATCGTTTCTACCGAGGGGTGAACCTCAATTGGAATTAGGTGTACACGTCTTTAGAATTAAGTATAATTATTTTGGAATTCATTAGATAATGTCCCTTCATCTATTGTCTTCTACTTGAAAATGAAAGTGGAATTGGAAGTAGGTGTACAAGATATTAGGTCGCGGTTCACCCCTCAGTTTCTACATTACCTATCGTATTAGTTAATATGCGAGCAGTGACAAAATATATACTTAATTACTTAAAAATATACGAGCTCCGTCCCATCCCATTTGGCCCACCAATATTTTTTCTTTTTAAATAAAATTATGCTAATTCACGGTAAATTTAATTTAAATATTTATTTTTATTATCATTTGGAACAACATTTTAAACAATTTAAAACATTTTATTGTAACATTTAACTTAAAATTATTTTTTAATTGTTAAAAACATATTTTTATATAAAAAATAGTTCTTTGCTTTTCACGAATTTTTTTACTTTATCCAATGCAAAGCATGGGTAAAGTATTGTAATCGCTCTCGGGGCAAGCGTGGCTTCAAAGGGTCCTCAGGTAAAGACTACGGAACCCATGGACTCAATTAAAGTCACAAATTGTAGTATTCAATTAGGTTGAATATTAGCACGTGGCGGTTTTGCCAAAAATTACATGGGGTCTCGTCGAGAGGCCAAAAAGTGCCATTTTTTCATTTAGTGCGTGCGTATGGATGTATGGATGTTATCGTTTTTTTGGCCCACGATTTTTTCCACACCGTTGCACCGATTGAAATGAAATTGAAAACCTACCATTAGTTTAACAAAATGAAGCGCTGATTAGTTTTTGGTACATATCGGCCCACAAACATTAGTACTTTATTTCAGTACTTTTTTAGTTTTTTCTAAATAACTTGAAAATGACTTAACCAATTTTGATGAAATGTAATATCCTAATTAAGTACCTTGGGGACCACAAAAAAGGTTAAATAAAGTTTTTAGTAAAATTATATTTTAAAGTACTTTACTCTAGAGTAAGATGGTACTTTTTTTAATTTTTTAAATTCTTTAAAATTTATTCATTTGAAAGTTTTAATATAGCTCATTTAGCCTTGCTTAAGTAAGAATGGATAGGCTTCTCTCTGTGAAATGCTAAAAATTTGGGAGGAATTTTTATAAGTAACCATAGCAACTGCGTTGTTTTCTTATCCGTTACCTTTGCTGAACACATAGAGAAATCGATTTTAAACCAAAAATAGCGATTGATTCTCATCTAGTACTTGAGGAATAATCATTCTATATTGGATTTTTGACGTTTCGGTTTTTATTAGTAACCATTGCTGAAGACATGGAGGAATCGATATTAAACCAAAAATAGCGATTGATTCTCATCTAGTACTTGAGGAATAATCATTCTATATTGGATTTTTGACGTTTCGGTTTTTATTAGTAACCATTGCTGAAGACATAGAGAAATCGATTTTAAACCAAAAATAGCGATTGATTCTCATCTAGTACTTGAGGAATAATCATTCTATATTGGATTTTTGACGTTTCGGTTTTTATTAGTAACCATTGCTGAAGACATAGAGAAATCGATTTTAAACCAAAAATAGCGATTTATTCTCATCTAGTACTTGAGGAATAATCATTCTATATTGGATTTTTGACGTTTCGGTTTTTATTAGTAACTATTGCTGAAGACATAGAGAAATCGATTTTAAACCAAAAATAGCGATTGATTCTCATCTAGTACTTGAGGAATAATCATTCTATATTGGATTTTTGACGTTTCGGTTTTTATTAGTAACCATTGCTGAAGACATAGAGAAATCGATTTTAAACCAAAAATAGCGATTTATTCTCATCTAGTACTTGAGGAATAATCATTCTATATTGGATTTTTGACGTTTCGATTATTATTGGTAACCATTGCTGAAGACATGGAGGAATCGACTTAAAATCAAAAATAACGATCGATTCTTATCTAATACTAGAGGAATAACCTTATTGCATTCCATTTTTGATGTTTTGACTATTAATGGAAACCTCTACTGAAAATGTGGAAGAATCGACTTAAAATCAAAAAGACTAAATTCTTTTATGGCAAACAACTCAAGAATAATCGAAAAGTCAAAAACCTAATGTAGAATTGTTATTCCTCAAGTATTAGATGAGAATCGATGGCTATTTTTGATTTTAAGTCGATTCCTCCATGTCTTCAGCAATGGTTACAATAATAACCGAAATGCCAAAAATCCAATGTAGAATGGTTATTCCTCGACTATTAAATGAGAATTATTTTTGAATTAATATCAATATGAACTACAAATTGCAAGTGATATCTGATTAATAATAAAGGAACAAACATATTAATATTTCAAATGAATTTGGATAAAGTTTAGCAACGATCCGTTGCAGTTTATTTTTTAGAATCTTTGAATATGTGAAATAATCATGTAGGCTTTGCCTTTTCCCAACAAAAGAAAGTTTGTTTTGTTTATTATTAGTAAAAAAATTTTTAAGAAAAAAATAAAACCGACTTCAAAAAAATTAAATGCAACAAATAAAATACACTAAAAGGTATAAAATAATTATTATCTTATTTAGTTACAACTAAACAACGAAATATTAACATGAAATTACTTTTTGAAGTCGGTGCCAAACAAACTATACCTATAAGCGAGCGTACCCACCAAACGTACTAAGTAAGATCCGTCGAGTGCGATTCATAAAAGGTATATGTTTAGCACCGACTTAAAAAAGTAATTTCATGTTAATATTTTGTCGTTTAGCTGTAACTAAATAAGATAATAATTATTTTATACCTTTTAGTGTATTTTATTTGTTGCATAAATTTTTTTGAAGTCGGTTTTATTTTTTCTTAAAAATGTTTATTTTTCTCTTTTTAGTGATGTTATTAATAGTGATCCTATCATCAGAACTTGAACAAATTAATATTTCACCATCTCTAAGATACCCCCTTTCCAATAAAAAAAGAATCATCGAAATCGGTTCATAAACAAAGAAGTTAGTTCTGAACAAACCTAACAAAAAAGTTAATTAAATAAATCTTAAGAAATTCAAAGATGTTTTTATAAAGCGAAATTTAGAGAATACTTAGCGAGACTACCGTTTTATAAGAACCATTGAGGTCCAGCTGATTCTCCATCCTGAACCAAGAAGCGAAAAAAGATATGGTCCATCTGGATGTTACCCATATCCAGATGGACCATATCTTTTTTCGCTCTCTTGGTTCAGGATGGAGAATCAGCTGGACCTCAATGGTTCTTATAAAACGGTAGTCTCGCTAAGTATTCTCTAAATTTCGCTTTATAAAAACATCTTTGAATTTCTCTTTGAATTTCTTAAGATTAATTTAATTAATTTGATAATTTTCTATATTTGTATAAATATACTAGAAAAACAAATTTACTTATAATTTGTTAAAAATTCCGTTGAGTGGATTTGCTCGCGAGTTTACTCCGCGGAATTCTAAATTAATTTCTAACAAAAAAGGTCTAATACCTACAAAAAAATGGGACCAATCGGAACGTAGACTGGACCCAATGCAAATTTTTTTTTCAAAATCGGTTCACTATTAGCGGAGATATGAGGTAAAATAGGCACAAAAAAAAAAAATTCAGTCGAATAGAGAACCTCCTCCTTTTTTTGAAGTCGGTTAAAAATGACTCGAGGAAAAGTTGTTGATGAAAAAATTCGCTCAATTATTATCAATTTATTTTAAAAGGGAAAATCAAACGCGGAAATTGGCGATCTAGTTAATTTATCAAAGTTTACTGTCAGAAATATTATTCGAATTTATAAAACAACGGGTACAATAGCTACAAAACCTCGGTATGCGTCGAAATCCAAAATATCAGATGCTGATAGACGGGCATTGAAGAAGATTATTAGAAAAAAACAGGCGTTCGAACTATGGTGAATTATCTGTTCTTTGAAGCGATGCTGTGGGGCGAAGTGTTTCAAGATCCACGTGGCATAGAAGAAGCCCTTAAGTTAGGTTTTAAAACTTACAAGGTAATTTTATTCCAACTTATTCCAAATTTTTTTTGTAATTTTACTAATTTTTTTTAGGCGAAAGAAAAGCCACTCTTGACATTAAAACCTAAGAAAAACCGGCTTAAATGGGCTAAAAGTCACATTAATTGGATGAGTGATGAATGGAATAGTGTCCATTGGAATGATGAGTCTCGTTTTGAAGTTTGTGTTGGGGACAATCGAAGCAGAGTTATTCGTTAGAAAAATGAAGCTTTCAATTCAGATTGTTTAAAAAAGAAAGTAAAATTTCCTGCTTCAGTTATAGTATGGGGTTCAATGTATGCTAGAGGTGTTGGAAAATTTCACTTCATTGATGGAATTGTAAACACCAATAAATATATAGAGATTTTCAAAAAATCGTTACTTCCAACAATGGCATTGCAGTATTATAATAATTTTGTGTTCCAACAAGATGGGGCGGCCTGCAATACATCAAGAAAATCTTTAAAATGGCTTTCTGATCATAATGTTCCACTTTTGGAGTGGGTGGCAAACAGTCCCGCTTGTCACCAATAGAAACTCTTTGGCACACAATGAAAAATCTATTACGAATACAACCAGCTAGAAACGTAGTCGAATTAAAACACAAACTTCAAAATATTTGGGATACTTTCACTCAAGATGAGTGTCAAAACTTAATAAGTACGTTGCCCAAAAGAATTCAAGCCGTAATTAAAAATAAAGGCGACGTCACACAGTGGTAAAGGTTTATTTTGTATGTTTTCCTTGTTTTTAACAATTAAAAAATAATTTTAAGTTAAATGTTACAATAAAATGTTTTAAATTGTTTAAAATGTTGTTCCAAATGATAATAAAAATAAATATTTAAATTAAATTTACCGTGAATTAGCATAATTTTATTTAAAAAGAAGGAATATTGGTGGGCCAATTGAGATGGGACGGGGCTCGTATACAAGAATTGTTCGTTTAATATAATTTAATTAATTATTAAATAATTTTAATAATTAGTACTTCTTGATTAATAAAAATTCTTAAATGATTATAAATTATTTTATTAAATATGGATATAACCATGCATGGCCACATTAGTTCATTTTTTGTTTTAATAAAAATTATGTACAAAAAAAGAACAAACGAGACAGGAATGCATCAAAATTAACCAAGAAAACCTAGAAGGAGTTAAGGAATTCCGCTACCTAGGAAGTAAAATAACATGGGATGGGAGGAGCAAAAACGAAATTAAATCAAGAATTGCCCAAGCAAAAATGGGGTTTAATTCAAAACAAAAACTACTATGCTCCTCCTCAATCAGCTTAGCAAACAGGAAGTTGCTATTGAAGACATATGTATGGAGCATAGCCATGTACGGGTGTGAAACCTGGACAATTGGAAAAGCGGAGAGAAAGAGATTGGAGGCTTTCGAAATGTGGTGCTACAGAAGAATGATGAATATCAAATGGATGGATAAAATCACAAATGAAGAAGTTCTTGGAAAAATCGGAGAAAGAAGAACCTTGTGGAAGAGTCTGAAGAAGAGAAGAGGTCAGATGATGGGGCACACACTGAGACATGGGGGACTGCTTAGGGATATCTTGGAGGGAGGTGGGAAAGAAAAGGGGGAAGGGGAAGACCCAGATTAGAATATTTCAACCAAATAATTGGGGATATGGGATGCCAGACATTTAGAGAGGTTAAACAGCTGGCGGAGGACAGAGTCGAGTGGAGACGGATTGTTGCATCAAACCAGTCTTAGGACTGTATACTCAATGATGATGATGAAAAATTATCATATTCTGATATATAAATTTACTTCATAAACTTGAAACTTAACTTAATCAACTTCGATATAATCTATCAAGAGCATGTAATTTCAATCCTTGATACAAAGAAACTCTTTCCCCCTCTTCTATCAATCGATCAATATTTTTCTATAGTATGTATAGGAATTGTTTTTTTTTTTTTTTTTTTGTGAATGTATAGAAATTGATGTTATTTTCAAAGTATAGATAATAATATATATGTCCTAGAAAATAAATAGATTTTCAATATATATATATTTTTTTTACTTTTGATACGAATAAAAGATAAAACAGAATGTCTGATTAGCTATCAACTGTTTAAATGAACTTTCAAGTTTTGTTAGAAAATGAACCTGGGAAATAAATATTAATGCGTTTACCTACCATATTTCTATTCAAAGTTTTATTTATTTATTATTATTATTATTTTTTCCTAATAATCAATCAAAAAAAACAAACACTATAGATAATAATCTTTATTTATAACATCTATTGAGTGTATTTTAAGCTTGAATACTTGGGCGGGGGGGGGGGGCTCTTTCTCTCGCGCCCCCTTTTCCCTATTTTCTTCTATTGACATATTTAACGCCCTTTGAATGAATGATTTATCCCAAGGGTATTATCAAAAGGCAATTTATTATAATGTATCTAACATATATAAGAGAGAGAGAAAGAAAAGCTATAATTTCGAATCAATAAATATTAATGGAAGAAGAAGCGATTTCTATTTGTTTTCTTTCTTTTTTACTTTCTTTTTTTTTAGAGTAATTTAGAAAAAAAATAAATGTATGTTTGTCTCATGGACATTTACAAATAAATATGAGAAGTTATTTAATTGACTAGTAAAAACAGTAATAAAATAAAAAAAACATATCTCTCCTATATTCTGCGTGACTAAAAAAAACAAAAAATTAATATAATTATAATTTTGATAAGGACTTAAGTTCTCAATATACAGAATGTATAAATTAATTAGGAGATAAAAATCTTAATTACCTTGAGAGTCTCTCCATTCGGGGATGAAGGTATCTTTTTCAATCCCTTAATTTATTTTTTGTTCTTTTTGTATTTGGCTCAAACATATTTAATAAAAATTAAAATTAGACTACTAGGTAAGTTTCACAAATAAAAGAAATATTGTTTTTTGAGAAAGACTCAATAATACAGGGTGGGGCATAAAGATCTACTACATTTTGAAGAGGTATAAAAAAAATGAAAAAATTTGACTAGAAAAAAACAATATATTTTTGAAAAGAACATAAAATAATTTTTTTTTATGTTTTTGAAACATTATATCAGAAGGAAAAAAGGGGTGGGGGTCAAAAATATAAATTCTAGCCCTTTCGTTGGACCAAACTCAACCAATTTTTGTATACATATTCTGTGGACCCCCAGAAGGCTAAACACCCAAAATAAAGAGGGAGGGTCACAAATCAAAATTCTAGCCCTCTCGACCAAACTATGCATACAAAATTTAGTTAGTTTTTGCATTTCTAGCCTTCTGGGGGTCCACAGAATATGTTTACAAAATTTGGTTGAGTTTGGTCAAAAGGGCTAGAATTTTCATTTTTGACCCCCCTCCCACTTTTCGTCTAATATAATGTTTAAAACACATTAAAAAAAACTTATTTTATGTTCTTTTCAAAAATCTATTCAGTTTTTTTCTAGTTAAATTTTTTCATTTTTTTATACCTCTTCAAAATGTGTGAGATCGTTATATGCCCTACCCTGTATAAATGAAAAGAAAAAAAAATTGCTTTTTCTAAGGCTCAAAAAGCAACACTAAAGAAATTAAATATTTTGAATATATATTATATATGTTATGTAGAGGACAACCTCATTGATTTGATTTCCGTTTATGAATCAACAACTCTGTTAATCTCGGCAAAACAAAAACTTTTCAATTAGGAATTAAAAGGTTAGTTATATACTTTTTTTTTTGCTTTATCATACGAGGTATGGTCAAGTATTGTAATTATTGTCCATAAAAAGTGTTTATTTTTGTCATATTTTCGAATAGTATCTCAAAAATGGCTAAAACAATTTTTATAAAAAAAAAAACGTTGAGCAAATTCACGGCGTTTCGGTCTACAATTTATAGTGATCATGGGAAAATGTATATTTTAAGAGAAAAAAATACAAATCTTTATAAAACAATCTCGGAATGTTTATTTTGAAACTAGACGTTTCGGGAGAAATTCTCCCTTTATCGATAGAAATTTTTTCTATTTTCAAAAAATTTCTATCGATATAAAGGGAGAATTTCTCCCGAAACGTCTAGTTTCAAAATAAACGCCCCGAGATTGTTTTATAAAGATTTGTATTTTTTTATTATATTAAACAATCAATAGTTAATTTTTATTTGGAAAGATATTAATTATCTTTGATAGCGTTTTTCTTTAGGAGACGGACTGGTATAAATATGCAATTGGATGTTGATGAAGGCAGTCCACGGTGGTTGTAAAAAATAAGACTATAATGGTTTTATTATTTTACATTTATTTGTTAAACCGACGTTTCGGAGATTTATTCTCTCCTTCAGGGTAACAAAAGTCAATGAAAGTAGTTCAAATCATAATTACTTCCTGTCTCCTTTGACAATGCCAAAAAAACATTATAAAATTTTTTCATTTCGGATAGAAAAAAAAAAATCATCAATTGCTTTTTTCTATCCGAGATGAAAAAATTTTATAATGTTTTTTTGGCATTGTCAAAGGAGACAGGAAGTAATTATGATTTGAACTACTTTCATTAAATTTTTGTTACCCTGAAGAAGGAGAGAATAAATCTCCGAAACGTCGGTTTAATAAATAAATGCAAAATAATAAAACCATTATAGTCTTATTTTTTACAACCCCCGTGGACTGCCTTCATCAACATCCAATTGCATTAATTATCTTGTCAAAATGTCCATTATTAGTTAGTGTGTCACCAAATATTTTTTAAAAGGGTCAAAGAACTTCCCTCTTATTGACAGAATCATCAATAAATTTTTTTTTAATAATTTAAAAAAAATATATATATAGGGTGACCACGAGAAACATTTACCTTTTAGAAATAAAAAAAACAATATTAATTTTTCAAGATACTATTTATTTAACTTAAGTTACATAGTTGTGGTTATACGCCATTTACTTTACGTAGAGAAAATGATGTCAGGAAGGTGACGTCCTTCTTCCCTGAGGCAATTTTCTATTCTGTCCAGGAAGCTCCTCCACAGGTCCTGACAGGTCACCTGATTTCAAGATTTGGAGATGTGCACTGGCCTCCTCGATCTCCGGACCTTAACATGTGTGATTTTTATTTGTGGGGACATTTGAAAGAGCAAGTTTATCGACATAAACCCCGTACTTTAGATGACTTGAAAGCGGCGATACGTACTGAGGTGGCGTTGATCACTGAGGATACACTGGAACGAGTGTGGAGGAGCTTCCTGGACAGAATAGAAAATTGCCTCAGGGAAGAAGGACGTCACCTTCCTGACATCATTTTCTCTACGTAAAGTAAATGGCGTATAACCACAACTATGTAACTTAAGTTAAATAAATAGTATCTTGAAAAATTAATATTGTTTTTTTATTTCTAAAACGTAAATGTTTCTCGTGGTCACCCTATATATGGTATTCTGGCAATAAACAACAATTTCTCAGCACTGCTGAAGGAGAGAAAAGGCAACTTTTCTGTATATTTCCTTTGTTGCCCAATTAAAACCCTGAAAAAGGAAGGAAGATTCTCCGAAATTTCGGGTTTTTTAAAAGAATAAAATTGACGTTCAAATAAATTTTTATTCATAATGTTATTTTTCATTATCCTTGGTCTGATGCCTTCCATCAATTCTCAATTAACTTCTATTTTTCGTTAGATTAAGTGTGTTGATTGATTGATTTTTATTTTTCATTAAAAATGGCTGAATAGTCACGAGAGCTCAGGCCCCTCCAATTATCCATCCACTTGTTGTATTCGCCTGCCGAAGCCGTAAAGGACAACTATTTATCATAAACAAGGAGCTAACTACCTACGAGTACATTTTGATTGATTTAGGGAGAATTAATTAAACTAGAAAACCCAGTGGTCAAGTCACGCACAAAGGCAATGCTCTGACCTCTAATTTTGATCAAAAGATTGACCGTCTTGGGCCTCCTTAAGACCTTATATCTTCTAAAATAGTTGGAATATTAAAAAAATTGTTCCTATTTGTAGTTGATAAGGAGAAAATAAGGGGATTTTTTAAAATAATTTCAAGTTAAACTATTTCTAGGCACCAACAAGTATAAAGATTACCCAAAAATTACTTCTCTGGTGCTCTCTCACACTGTTATTTTAAATGAAAATAAATTTAAGAAAAATTAAACCTCTTAATGAGATCTTTACAGAGGGATATCTCATAATGTCATAATCTATGATATAAAATATTTTTTATTTTTGACCCTCTCTTTTTTTTTTTTTTTTTTTTTTTTTTGGCTTTTCGGCCTTGGTAGCCATAAGCCATTTACGATACTATTTATTTTATTTTTAAATTTGTCTCCATCTCGGGGGTCAGATTTTAGCCGGATGCCTCGAGCCGGATTCGAACTCGGGTCCTCTTGGTTAGCTGGCTGACATGCTACCGCCTAGCCTACCCGACCCCCTGACCCCACTTAAAATTCGATCCTGTATAAAATAATCGTTCAATTATACCTATGTTTAAAATTGTAGTACAAAATGGAAATGGAACATGCCAGGAGAGTATATATTTCTCACGTTTTTCAACGTTATTGCATAAAATAAAATAGTTATAGTATTTTTTATATATAATCCAATTAAAAAATTACTTCAAGATTATACTTAAATAAATATACTCATTTTGAATACAACTTATCCATGGAACATCGAAATCACAACACCGTATATTCACTCATTAATATTTTAATATTCTTTTTGATTTGCGGGATAATGACTAATATGTAACTTTGAAATTTCAAGTTTTTATTCTTTTACGTTTAGGAGCTACACAATGCTCTGACAGACGGACAAACAGACGTTGTAGCG
The DNA here is from genome assembly GCA_024734495.1 of Forficula auricularia. Lineage (NCBI taxonomy): Eukaryota > Metazoa > Arthropoda > Insecta > Dermaptera > Forficulidae > Forficula > Forficula auricularia. Next base: position 3,165,830 of record JALMQS010000117.1, read on the forward strand.
ACACTAATAGAGGGTAATAGGCAAATATGATTCTGATTATCTTTTTAATCGGAATCTTAAAAAGTAATCAAAACATATGAAATTATTCATAACAAGACTAATAATGAACTTGTTGACCGACTCTGCGATAAATATAGTGAATTAACATGTAAAATAAAATAAACGCACTTTCCTGCTTGGGTAATTTTTAAGGTTCCATTTCAAAGTAAAACGGTATCGTAATTCGTTTGGATACAGTGTCTTTCTGTCTGTTAGTCGACTAACATTTCGAGAATCTATATAGTCACTATATAGTTACTATATAGTTTGAAACATTGTGCTACTAGGACCTTCTATCAGAGCAATTTCATTAACTAAATAAAATACAAACTTGAAATTTACAAATTAAATGTATTTTCAAAAATTACATTCAAATTTTACTCAAATGAAGGGAGAGGTCAAAATTAAAATTTTTTTATCATTTGATATAGTGTATCCCTGTAAAGATCTCATTAATTAGAATTAAACTAATTGTTTTTAAAATTTAATACAATTTAAAATGAATGTTTGGCTGGGCCTTAAAGTTCCCATTTTTAGACAATGTTTGTACTTGGTTTGAAATTTTATAATAGAAAAATAAGGAGAAGTTTTTTGTGTGACTTTTTATTTATCAGCCAACGTTTCGTCGACTTCTTCATGGCTTCAAATAGGCATGCCACACATTCATCTCTGGTATGACTATTTGAAGGCCTGAAGAAGTCGGCAAAGTCGACGAAACTTTGGCTGATAAATAAAAAGTCACACAAAAAAACTTGTCCTTATTTTCCTATTATAAACTTTCAAATTAATACACAGTTTGTACTTGGTCTTAGCACCTAACTTCAAAAATCCCACAAATTCATACATTTGTCTTTTGATCAATGATATCATCATCATCATCATTGAGTATACAGTCCTAAGACTGGTTTGATGCAACAATCCGTCTCCACTCGACTCTGTCCCCCGCCAGCTGTTTAACCTCTCTAAATGTCTGGCATCCCATATCCCCAATTATTTGGTTGAAATATTCTAATCTGGTTCTTCCCCTTCCCCTTTTCTTTCCCACCTCTCCCTCCAAGATATCCCTAAGCAGTCCCCCATGTCTCAGTGTGTGCCCCATCATCTGACCTCTTCTCTTCTTCAGACTCTTCCACAAGGTTCTTCTTTCTCCGATTCTTCCAAGAACTTCTTCATTTGTAATTTTATCCATCCATTTGATATTCATCATTCTTCTGTAGTTCCACATTTCGAAAGCCTCTAATCTCTTTCTCTCCTCTTCTCTAATTGTCCAGGTTTCACACCCGTACATGGCTATGCTCCATGGCCTCCCTTGGCCAACTCTTGTTTTTTTTTTTTTTTACCGACTCCGACGCTATTAGGTTTTCGATCAATGATAAATAAGAATAAATATGATATCTCAAATATTTTGAAAGATATGAGATAATGAATCCTATTACTTACTAGTATATTTATAAGCCCAACTCGCACTTAACCGGCTTTTTTTAGAGTAAAACTGCAAGAATCAAAAATTAGTAATAATTCAGTACTTTAATCAAATTTTACTCAATTTCTATTAAAAGATTCATTTTTTTAAATTTAATTAAAAAATTCAAATTCAAAATTTGAATAAATTGTTGTCAATTGTTGCATGTTTGATTGTTTATGTCAACCATAAACTAATTTCATATTACGTAATTAACGATTATTATTTACATTTAGGAAAAGGAATATGTTACGGAATTTAATTAGTGGCTAATTATCTTATTCTAATTGTACTTATTTCTAATAATTCATTGTCTCTTTTAATTGTCTTTGTATTTTTCAATATCCGTTATATAAATATGTGTTTATTTGTTTACATCAAACAGTGGACACAATCTGTGATTTATTATTATACTCAGAGATATGGGAGATATCGAAAACACAAGTAAGTATTTAAAATATACATTTTCGTTTCCTTATATTTTGTATTCATATAACTCTTTTTTGCGGACGACCAGCTGGTTATTGCAAATGATGAAATGGATCTTGACTACATGGTGAGGAAACTAAATGAGGCTTTTAGCCAGGGGGGCTTAAAAATAAATTATAAAAAATCTGAATATTTGTCTGTTGGAAATAATATGATATCGGACCTAATATTGGAGGAGGGGAAGAAGTTATCGGGGGTGGAAAAATATAAATATTTGGGTGTAATATTTAATAAAGATTGAAATAGCCGCATGGAAGTAAACGAAAGGATTATTTTTTTTATGAAAATGATGAGAAAAGGAGTTACACCAAAAAGGTGCAACCTATAAAGGCCTGGGTTGGCCCCTCCATCGTGAAAAGAAGAAGAAAGAATTTTATGGGCTGGGCGGGGGTCGAGGATATCTGTGGATACGGGTCTTAAATAGCCGAAGGTTATAAGTCGCGGGGAAGATGGTGGCAGGGAGCGAGTTCCAGTCTCTGGAGGTCATAGGGATAAAAGAGTTGGCGAAAGCGCTTGTTCGATTTATATCCAATTTGACAGCGAAGGGGTACTGAGCGTTTGAAAACCGCGTGTTTCTCGTAAAGAGCACATTAGGGGGGATAATTGATTTCAGCTCGACTGAACAGACACCGTGATAGTATCTGTAGTACAGGGAAAGGGCAGAAACGGTTCTTCGGTGAGCCAGGGAGTCGAGTGAGTTGGTTAGAGCCGGGTCTCCTATTAGTTTAATTGCTCGCTTCTGAATTGCATCCAGTGTAGCAAGAGAATGCTTGGATGCACCCCTCCACAGATGAGAGCCATATTCGAGACAGGGACGAATTTGAGCCTTATACAGTATAAGAAGTTGACTGGGAGTATAACAGCGTCTAGACCTAATTATAATTATAATGAGTAGAAAGATAACAAGGGCCTTGCACTCAGTTTTATGGGACAAAACGATTAGGAGATCCACAAAAACGAAAATCTATACCAGCCTCGTTTGTAGTGTTACTACCTATGGGGCAGAGATACGGGACATCAGAGTTAGAAACCGAGGCCGACTGAAATGGATTTCCTATGAAGAAGTTGTGGGTTGACGAGAACTGATAAGAATTCGAAACGAAGAGATAAGAAGACGAATGAACATGGACGGGATCTTATTGACGAAATCCAAAAAAACAAAAAAACAATTAGTTTAGTTTGGACACGTAAAAAGGATGGACGAAGAACGAATCCCAAAAAAGGCTCTAGAATGGATCGGATCCCACCTGAAAGACGAAAAAGAGGTCGACCCAGGCTATCTTGGATGGACGAGGTGAACGAGTTCCAGAAATCTCGAGATTGTGGATGGGTGGGACCGTGAAACGTGAAAAATGGGAACGGAGAAGCGTCGTCAGACGTAGAAATCCGGAAGAAGAAGAAGAATAACTCTTTTTACATGTAATTTGTATTTTGTATCGAAAATACATTTTACTCAGTAAGTATTTTGTATTTTGAAAATACTCAAATTACATTTTTTTTATTTAGATAATCAGTTTTTTTTAAATATTTTAGTGGTTAGGGAGAAATCGAATGAAGAGTAAAAGTCTGTTATAAAATTTACAAATCACAAAATTCAAAAATAATTAATGTTTTTCAAATATCTACTGTTACAACTAATTTCAAGATTCATTTTAGGGTAAGTAAGAATATTTTACTAAATGTCTGTTTGTCTGTTTATCCGCCAAAGTATTGTAAATAGCTCGTAAGCTAAAAAAGAAGATACAAACATTAAATTTACATGTACTTATTATTCCTGAAATTAAAAATCATATTAAAATTTTAATCGAAATCATGAGAGAACAAATTTTTTTGATTTCGAAAATACTTTTTTTTTACTTTACCATACAGGGGTATGGTCAAGTATTGTAATCGTGCATGAAAAAAAGTGTTTTTGTGCTCCTTTTTTCATAATAACTCAAAAACGGCTAAAACTATTTTTTTTAATCATGGAGTGTTAGTTAGATCTCATTAAGTAGAATTTATATAAATTTAATTCTCATTAAAATAAAGATGTGGGGCGTGGGGGTCTCAAAGTGACCTTATTTAGATCTTTTTTTGTACCTGTCGACGTACACATAAATGACCTGAGCTAAAATTGTCAAAACATTTTAACAAATTTATGGCTTATTATTTTCTTATGGACGGCAAATGAACCCTTTTCATTTCACAATTGGGGGGTCAGATAAGCTAGGCGGTAGCATGACAGCGAGCTAACCAGGGGACCCGGGTTCGAATCCGACTCGAGGCATCCAGCTAAAATCTGACCCCGGGGGTAGAGACAAATTAAAAAAAAAATATATAACTAGTATCGTAATTAGGCTTATGGCTAGAAAGGCCGAAAAGCCAAAAAAAAAAACAAAAAAAAAATTTCACAAATATTTAAAAGATATAATTATTTTTTTATCTATACAAAAAAATATGACTTGATTTTAAATTTATAAAAATTCTAACACAAGTTTCATAGACCAATGAACTTTTTAATTTTTTAGAAATCAATGAGGTTGTCTTCTGCTAATGAAAATAACCATTAGACTACCAATTTTAAATCTTCTTATTTAAGAGTTTATTTACAGTTTATTTATACTCCTTCATGGAATACCGTTGGCAGTCTTAGGGTTAAACTTATACATAGGTAAATATATATTTGTTTGAGGCTATAGTTTCGACTGATTGACCTTGTTCATCAGTCTTTTCTGTTAATCGTTTGTGGGACTAGCTTGCTAAGACAACACAACGAATTTTCTCTACCCAATCGGGTGATGGACCCCATGAGAGGTTACAGATAAAATATTAATTATTAATTAAAAATACTGATGAAGAAGGTCAAGCCTTCGAAACTATAGTCTCATTCAAATAAATTATTATATATTTTTTATATTTTTACTTTATCCAATGCGAAGCATGGGAGAAAGTATTGTAATCGGTCTCGCGGCAAGCGCGACTTCAAAGGGTCCTCGGGTAAAGACTACGGAACCCATGGACTCAATTAAGGTCACAAATTGAAGTATTCAATGAGATTAAATTTTAGCACGTGACGGTTTTGCCAAAAATTACCTGGGATCTCGCCGAGAGGCCAAAAAGTGCCATTTTTTTTGGAAGTGCGTGCGGATGGATGGATGGATGGATGATGTGTTATCGTTTTTTTCGTCCACGAATTTTTCCACACCGTTGCACCGAATGAATTGAAATTGAAAACCTACCATTAGTTTAACAAAATGAAGCGCTGATTAGTTTTTGGTACATATCGGTCCACAAACATTAGTACTTTATTTCAGTACTTTTTTAGTTTTTTCTAAATATCTTGAAAATGACTTAACCAATTTTGATGAAATTTAATATTCTAATTAAGTACCCTGGGACCCACTAAAAAGGTTAAATAAAGTTTTTAGTAAAATTATATTTTAAAGTGCTTTACTCTAGAACATATTAATATTTCAAATGAATTTGGATAAATAAATTTTAATTTTCTCATTAATATATCAAAGAATAATTGATACGTCAACAAGAATTATTTTGACCGCGCTGATTTGAAAAAGATATTTTTATCTCGCGAGACTACTGCGGATTACGCTATTGGAGTCTGCGGAGTATTAATTCTGGACCAAGAGAGAAAAAGATGTAATCCACTTAGCTACAATCCAACGTCATTCGCGTTCGCTAGACATTCGGATGGATCACCGAGTGAATTTGAAATCTCAGATGTTATATACTCGATCTCCCAGTCCAGACACATCTGAGATTTCAAATTCACTCGGTGATCCATCCGAATGTCTAGCGGGCTATACGCGAAATGACGTTGGATTGTAGCTAAGTGGATTACATCTTTTCTCTCTTGGTCCAGAATTAATACTCCGCAGACTCCAATAGCGTAATCCGCAGTAGTCTCGCGAGATAAAAATATCTTTTTTCAAATCAGCGCGGTCAAAATAATTCTTGTTGACGTATCAATTATTCTTTGATATATTAATGAGAAAATTAAAATTTATTTAATATCATTATTTCAAGTTAGAAATATATAAGTTCAAATATTATTTTCAATCAATATTTGACAAAAATTCCCTACATTAGAGTCGCTATCGAATAAAATGTAGAAAACCTTCAGTTAATTTGGATAAAGTTTAGCAACGATCCGTTGCAGTTTATTTATATTTGCATCAAGCATAGGACCACCTCATTGATTTCTCTTTATTTATCGATCTGAATTCGACCAAGTAATAATAATTGTCGGTGAAAGGTGACATGAAAACAAAAGTGGTATGATATTTTGCATGTCACATACTAATTATTAGGTATAAAGCATTTTAAAATGTTTATCTATCAACTGCCTTGTCAAGGTTAAGGGGTGTCAGTTTTAATTGGTATATTTATGATATGAGATAATGATTGAAAACACTGTCTTCTTTGCCCAGTCAAAGCTTCTTCGTTAGGGGAAAGCTAGAATGTAAATAGGAAGGATAATATTATGTAGGTTGTAGTAAAAAAGACCGTTGAATTGACCAAATACATCAATAAGCCGGCCAAATGCGATTCGAACCGTATACCGAGGATTCTGTCCGTTATAACTTTAAAAATAATTGAGATATCAGATTTGTTCACATTTGCCATTTATGAGGAGAGAATGAGGAATTTTGTGGGATTTTTTCATAATTTTAAGCTAATCCCTTTCTAAACACAGACAGGTACAAAAATGATCTAAAAATGGATACTTTGAGGCTTTCTTACACATTTTTGAACGAATAAAATTAAAAAAAGCCTAATTCTTCTTAGACATAACTTTACAGGAATACGTAAGACCCAATGATAACAAAATAACTTTTATTTTCAACCCCACAAAATTTTAATCTCTTCCCAAAATAACGACACGAAGATGACACCAATTTTTGAAATTTACAAGTTATATATATTTATTTTTTCTGAAATCAAAAATTATAAAATATTACACTTTTAAACGGATGATTATTTTTGCTTTGCCGAAAATAAAATTTTTTTTTATCAGGTTTTTATAGGTATACCTATAAAGATTAAGTAGAATTAGGGGACTTTTTTTTCTAAATTTAATTCACTTTAAAATGACAAGTGTGAGCAGGGCTCATGGGATGAGTAACGGCAACGACAAACCGTTTCTAATGGCAAACTAACCGTAATTAAATATATTTCATATGTTTAATCAAGAATTATGTTTTTTAACCGACTTCAAAAAAGGAGGAGGTTCTCTATTCGACTGAATTTTTTTTTTTTTTTGTGCCTATGTTACCTCATATCTCTCGCCAATTGTCCACCGATTTTGAAAATTTTTTTTGCATTGGGTCCAGTCTAGCTTCCGATTGGTCCCATTTTTTTTTTTTTTTTTTATAGGTATTAGACCTTTTTTATTAGGTTTGTTTAGACCTAACCTCTTTGTTTATGAACCGATTTCAATGGTTCTTTTTTCATCCGAAAGGGGGTGTCTTAGGGATGGTGTCATATTAATTTGGTCAAGTTCTGATGATATGATCACTATTAATAACATCACTAAAAAGAGAAAAATAAAAATAATTTATAAGAAAAAATAAAAACCGACTTCAAAAAATTAAATGCAACAAATAAAATACACTAAAAGGTATAAAATAATTATTATCTTATTTAGTTACAACTAAACGACGAAATATTAACATGAAATTACTTTTTGAAGTCGGCGCCAATCATATACCTTTTATGAATCGCACTCGTACTTACTTAGTACGTTTGGCGTGTACGCTCGCTTATAGGTATAGTTTGTTTGGTACCGACTTCAAAAAGTAATTTCATGTTAATATTTCACATTGACATTGGATTATCAGTAAGTGATGCTAAAAATTTAGACCAGAGTGGTAGGTGTTGCATTTCTACCATCTTAATTATTCATAAATATATTAATTTTCTTACCTGTTTCGTTAACAAGTGTCCGAGGAGTGGATTGAATGGAAGGGTGAGCGGGGGTTGCCAAGAAGTGTCCGGCCCTCCTCGCCGTCCTTATTCCTTTCCATTTCATTGCCCGAACGTTCTTCGTGAGGGTAGGATCAATGTTGACGCGTGTGGTGGCTTGTCTCCTCGCGAGTGCCACTTTTGTTGCGCCCCTACAGGCCCAGCAGTCCATGGACAACTCCAAACTCTTGGCCAACCTCCTAGCTAACTTTTGGCATGGCTCTCTTCCACGTTACTCATGTGTTTTTACATTCGAACCCCGACAGCAAGGTTAGTCTCTTCCTTTTTGAGGAAATAATTAAATAAATACATTCTTTTGATACTAATAGCAAACTTTAACTCAGTGTTTCTCAACCTTTTTTGGTTGACCGTACACTAAAAATATCTGGAATCATTTGCGGCTCATCTGAATATAAAAAATGTAAAAGTTGTATGATATATAAAAAAATAAATTGACACATTCTGATCTGGCCATCCACTTGACTTTACCATACACTTCTGGTTGAGTTTGGTCAAGGGCCTAGATTCTAATTTTTTGACCCCCCGTCCCCCATTTTAGGGGGTTTGTTTTTACATTTTTAGTGTTCTATGGGCCCACTGATTATGTATACAAAATTTGCTTAAATGGCCTAGATTTTAATTTTCTGAACCCTCCTAATTTTAGCACCAAAAAAAATATTTTTTAGGTTCATTTTATAGTATATTTCATTTTTCTTGTTTTTTTAGTTTGAAAATATTATAATTTTAAATTTTAACTCCCACTCCCCTCTCCCCTTAATTTTGGGTCGATATGCACCAAAATCTAATCACCTGCACCAAAACTACACGTGAAAATTGGTTTTGATATTCACACTTGATTTTGAGCTAGCTCGTCTACAAAATATGGTTACGCTCAGACTAACAGACATTTTGACAAAACAATTATTATCTCGAAAAATATAATTTTTTCGATGTTCACTTATTAGACCTTTTTTTGTAGACCGAAATGCCATGGTTTCGCCCAATTTTTTTAATCAAAATAATTTCAGCCCTTTTTGAGATGTTTAGAAAAAAAGAAGCAAAAAAAAACTCTTTTCATGCACGATTACAATACTTGACCATACCCTGTATGGTAAAGTAAAAATAAAGTAATCACAAATACTATTTCAAATTTTCAAAACCGATACAATTTTAATTATTTGTCAAAAACCCTCGAGGCACACAGGTCGAGAAACACTGTTCTAACTAGTCAATCGAAAGCACTGTTAAAGTAGACAAGGAGGAGATTTTTTAAACCCTGAACTAGGAGGAAAGATCCTCGAAAACGTCAGTTTAAGTAAGCCCTAGACCAGGGCTGTCCAATCCGCGGCCGGCACTGCAATGAACCCGGCCCGACGTAAAATCATAAACTTATTTAAAACATTATATATACTTTGTACTTACTAGAAATTGTATCTGAAACAATTTGCCATGATGATTTTTTTTCTCTAAAATAAGAAATCTTAAAATCAACTGAAAAGTTTTCGAAAAATAAAAGTGCCAATTTTAAAGTTTGAATCTGGAACTAGGTTCAAGATTTTCGGAAAAATAATCACCATTTTGGTCTATTTTCGACTCCATTTTCATTAGATATAATTTTTTTACCTGCAAACTTTCTGATCGAAACTATAGAAATACAATTAGATGAAAAATTTAAAAATGTCTCTTTATTAGAATACTATATATATTTATCTAGATTAATTTGTAACAACGCTAAGAGAAATTTCTCTAAAAAAATTTCCCTCTTGCCTAGAATCGAACCTACGAACTCTTGAACTAAGGTCATTAGCTTTAACCACTAGACCAATCTTGCATTAATATATACCTATACCATGATTTCTGTTACTAAAACTATAAATTTTTGATTTAGACTTTGTGTCGAGATAATATTGTATTCATTTGAACTCGAATGAAAATGAAAAAACACCAATAGATTTTAAATTAAGAAACATTAAATATATATTAATTAACGAGGCAAATTTGAAATATATTGTCAGCTCGGATTTTAAACTGATGGCTCCAATCGATTTTCATTAACCAGGCAAATTTGAAATATAATTGTAATTTTGAAATGAAAGACTCCGATTCATTTTAAATTAAGAAACATTAAATATATTTTTTGTAATTAATTAAATTAATTGAACCGCGTAAATTTGAATAATTTCCATGATTCAGCCTGCGAATTTTTTTCAGTTCATAAATCATTTCATTGTTTTTGTTTTGAAAAGGAAAAATGAAATTTAAATATATTCATAATTATTCCTCCCCCCCCCCCCCGCCACTCAAAAATTAAAGAGGCGAAACTTTTAAGAGACGATGTATTTTCGGTAGTTTACGAGTATACATTTGGAGTGTGGTTTTTTAAGAGGAATAAAATTTTTTGACCGAGACGCTGCCCGCCAGGGCACCAGCCCGGAGGGCCGAGCTTCGAGGCGTGCCGAAGGCACGCACGAAAAGCTCGTTTTATAATAAGCCAGCAAACAAATATTACTTACACATGCTTCATAATCTTCATGATATAACTTTTTGTAAGTAGATATGTATTTACATATAAAAGCTAATTTCAAAAATAAAATTTCCGAAATGTACAATTAGAAGCTCACTAATATGAAAAAAATAATCAAGTTCTTATTTTTAAAATACCTATCAATCTTCATCTCGTATTTAAATTTATAAAACTTCGTATATTAAAGATTTATATTTTTAAAGATATGAATTATTTAGTCAAAATGTCTGTTAGTGATTATATGGTTAGGTAGTGTTTATTTTTAACCGACTTCAAAAAAGGAGGAGGTTCCCTATTCGACTGAATTTTTTTTTATTTTCGTTTTTTTTTTCATAGGTATTAGACCTTTTTTATTAGGTTTGTTTAGACCTAACCTCTTTGTTTATGAACCGATTACGATGATTCTTTTTTATTGGAAAGGGGGTGTCTTAGGGCTGGTGTCAATATTAATTTGGTCAAGTTCTGATGATATGATCACTATTAATAACATCACTAAAAAGAGAAAAATAAATAATAATTTTTAAGAAAAATAAAAACCGACTTCAAAAATTAAATGCAACAAATAAAATACACTAAAAGGTATAAAATAATTATTATCTTATTTAGTTACAACTAAACGACGAAATATTAACATGAAATTACTTTTTGAAGTCGGTGCCAAACAGATACCTTTTATGAATCGCACTCGACGGATCTTACTGTACGTTTGGCGGGTACGCTCGCTTATAGGTATAGTTTGTTTGGTACCGACTTCAAAAAGTAATTTCATGTTAATATTTCGTCGTTTAGTTGTAACTAAATACGTTAATAATTATTTTATACCTTTTAGTGTATTTTAATTGTTGCATTTAATTTTTTGAAGTCGGTTTTATTTTTTTCTTAGAAATTATTTTTTAACCAATAATAATAATTGTAAAATAACCTGTAAAACTGTATTTGATTTTGTAAATTTGTGATAGAATTTATTACAATATTAGATTATTATTATTTGTTATTTTATTTATTAAATGTTTATTTAAAAGTTTATTCATCTAAAATTTTGATTTTTAATTAATGACGAAAAGTTAAGTGAAAATCACTTGACGCGCAGGCTAGTTTTTTTAAAACAATTTCAATCTAATTGGGCATGTTTTGAATACGTTTTTATTTTATTTGGAATTATTTTCCTTTCTGATATCTAATCAAGTAACGGGATTCTTTTCCTTTTGCTCTGCTTTTTGCATTGAAATGTATTTATTTCATTTCGAGTCGATCAGCCAGCGATTCAAGTGCCTTAATATTTGTGTTTTATGGGTTGTCCCGTTTTGTGTATTTTTTGACAACTGCTTTTTTGAGAATTGTTCAAACTTTCATGATAGACAAGGTAAACATTTAAATACAATTTTTAAAATCTTTATGGATAATTTAATTATTTCAAAAATAAAAAAAAAAACACCTCATATTTACATAATGTATTCTTTGGGTACATATCGTGGTTCACATATCATTATTCTACACTATTAACTATCTTTTTAAATATTAATAGTATTAGTATAATAAGTAGGTTATAATGAAAGAGACCCCATAAATTATTTAAATTTTATTTAAATTCCAACGTTTCGTAGACCTTTTCTCTCCTTCTTCAGGTATTGAATAGTTATTGATGGGTGAGTATAACTCATCTCCCATTTGTCTTCTTTTCAGTGATAACAAAAATATTACAATACCTTTCACCATTATATCATAAGTGTACTTAGTTAACAAATATTATGGTGAAAAGTGTATTGTACTATTGTTGTTATCACTGAAAAGAGAGATAAATGGGAGCCGAGTTATACTCACCCATCAATAACTATTCAATACACTGAAGAAGGAGAGAAAAGGTCTCCGAAACGTCGGAATTTAAATAAAATTTAAATAATTGATGAATTGCCTTTCATTATAACCTACTTATTTCGCTTACCAGTCCGTCTTTCTAAGAAAATTAAATAAAATTAAGTATTAGTATATTTTATCTGCGACCTGAGAAATTTTTTTTCTTCAAATGTGGTCCGAGTAAGCCAAAAGGTTGGACACCTCTACCCTAGACGATCAAAAGATTGAGTCAATTATTGACGTGCGCTTCAATCATCCCCTCAATCAACCTAAATCTTTTGATCAAAAGTAGCGGAGTTTCGATTAGGTTTCGATGTTGGAAGCTAGCGGAGAATCCTCCATGGTTGCTGCCGAGTGCATGATTGAGAGAAAGATTTCTAGACGGTTATGCGCCTCTTCAATCGTTTGCGTCAATCAAACTTTCTATCAATCACCGTCAATGATTGAGCCAAGAATCAAACCGGTTCCTAGACGGTCAATCATCCTTGACTCAATCATTTTTATCAAAAGATTGACCGTCTAGGGCAGTGGTTCCCAACCTGGGGGCGATCGCCCCCCAAGTGGGCGATTTGGGTTATCAGAGGGGCGATAAATAAGTGAGGGGCGATTGGGCGGCGATGAGTACCTATTCAAAGGGGGGGGGGGAATTAAAATACACCCACGGATCAATGGAACATTTCCCTTGCGAGTTGTTAAATGTAATTTTCATTCTCAAATATAAATAATGTTATATTAATATTTTTTAGAAAAAATATTTAAATTTCTAATAAATTACAAAGAAACATACTGTTGTGAACGCGGCATTTAGAGTATTTTTTTTTCTTGATAATAATATACTTATTTTTAATGATAATATTTTGGATTAGCATGTCCTTTGATACTGGAACATGCCTTATTTGACAATAGGATGGTGGGACTTTACAATTCGCACTTTTTGAACCTCAATAAATTTAATTTAGGTTTTTCATATTTTGGGTTAAGAGATTCTAAAGGCAACACCAGATGTCAATAATAAATTCATTGATTGGGGGTTTTCTAAATTTCGAATTTGCGTGGGAATTTTCCAAGAGAGTAATTTCTAGAAAATAGGCAGGCTTCAATATTTTGAACGCCCTGGTGATTAAGGATCCAACCAATAAGAAGGTTTTGGGGAATTTCCACTCAAAAAGTCTATCAATTTTCAAGACACAAGCAAGTCAGTTTTTAAGTCAGTAGAAGTTCATGCACTATGGATTCAAAGAAGAAGTGTCGTCAATACTCAGCTAAAATAATACAACTGCTTTATTATTTACACTTTACTTCAAATTAAAATTAGCCACAATGAAAATGAAAAGGGGGCGATAGGTGTTAGTCAACCTCCAGAAAGGGGCGATGGGCCACAAAAGGTTGGGAACCACTGGTCTAGGGCCTCATTAACAGGGACAAATTTCCATTTTTGGACGATTTTGCCATTTTATTCGTTGAAGGAAATTTATTAGATAATATAAATAAGATGATAAAAAATCATCCAAAATCCATTCCTTAATATAAATTCGTTCAATCTAAGGACCACAATTTTTTCCAAAATAAACAATTAGTAACTTGAGAAATATAATTTCTACGAAAATATAATTAATAATAACTCTTTTGAAGCCTGTATTCACTCAAATTATTTTTAATCAAAATCGTTAAAGCTATTTTTGAGAAATTTTTGTAAATGCTACCAATGGTTTGTGATGACGTACCTACACTTAAAAAATTAATTTAAAAATCAGCCGGCGTCACTTTCTTAAAAAACAAACAAACTCTAAATTATAATTTTTTATAATTACCTAGTCAGCATTTTGGTTACATACTTTTATGGACTCAGGGAGACCTTGAAGCGTAAAGAATAAGATCTGTAAAAATCTCAACTTGAATTTTTTTTACGAAAACAAGACTACTAATAAACGCTATTCTATTTATTGAGTAATGGAAATTAAAATCCAGTATCTATGAAAAAAGCAGAGACTATTTAGCTTTCCCTTACAGGTGGAGACGAAGGCGTCTGTCAATCCTTGAAGGACTTGAAGGACTGACGATTATAAAAATTGTTAAACAGAGGTTCGTGATGAGAGTTCAGTTTTTTATAACACATGATATAAAATGAAACAATTAAATTATTAGAGATCATTATTTTTATTATTAAAAATTTTTAAATTTACTCCATAAAAAGCAAGACGTTAGTATTAAGCGCCTGCAAATGCAATTTGCCGTACAGAACGTTCTATTGAATGCATAAACTGTATTTGCAGGCGGCGCTGTGCGTTCTAGTCAAAAGTCGGGGGTAAAATCCATTTTTATAGACAGGCGAGAGCTGGCGGGGCAGCCGTAGTGTTTACTCACAAAATTTTAATTTTTTTTTCTTATTAGGATTTACATTTTTTTAAGCCATATTAATATCTCTACAATGTCTGTCCGTATATTTTCGCCTGGAATTCGATTTTTTGCTAATAAAAATAGTTTTTATTTTTTTGACGTGACAACGTCTTATAATTCGATGGAGCCAGCTGCACGCACGAAAAAACATGACTCATGCGGCGTTACCTCGCTCTGAGGCGTTCCATTTAAGGCTTGAAGTGCAAGCGAGAGCGCGGAACGAGCGACAAAGATTGAGGCGGGCTTTTTAAAAGCTACAGTTACAAAAATTTTAATGATGTTTCCAAATTTTAAATTTTAAATTTAAGATTTATGAACAATAATTTAATCACAGTTTATTCTTATAATAAATTATTCAAAATTATTACTTTTTTACAACAAATTACAATTAAATTTGCAAAAATAATTAAGTAACTAATTGAACAACAACTTTTATTCAGTTTACTTGCTGAAAGAAATAATGTCAATACAAAATTTATTATTATAAAATAATAAAATCAAAAATTAAATTTTAACAGTCGAGTAGAAATTTAAACAATAAATTTTATTCAAGTATTTTGTAAATTTAAAATGATTTTCTGAACGAAGAATTTTATGAAAAAAATCGGTTGTCTGTAAAGTCGGTTTACTGACGATAGTTGAACGTGACAACTTCATAAGAAAATAACATTCCATCAGTATTTTCTTATGACGTTGTCACGTTCAACTATCGTCAGTAAACCGACTTTACAGACAACCGATTTTTTAACTAAGGCGTACTATTAAGAAAATTTTGAAAAAATTCTTAAGTCATTATAGGTCTTATAAGAAATGTAAAAATGATATAATCATAATTTTGATCAAAAAGTATCATAATAAAAATGGTAAAAGTAGGAGAAAATAATTTTTTTGGTCATCAATTTATTAATATTGTAAGAGTTCGTGGCTGTGATGAAACTATACTAGATGAAGGAGGAGGTATCAGCCAAAGATGGAATCACTGGGTTCAATAAAACACCTTTAATGAGACGTTTCGGCCTAAATTTTTATTTGGCCATCTTCAGTCAATTAGGCTAAAAATTTTTTTTACAAATGGATGTTAATTGATATATTTTTTTATAAAAAATTATAAGTTGACCAAGTTGGTTATTTAGACTTACAGTTATACACAAAATGCGGTACACATATGTGATCGAACCAAGCCTTGTCAAAAATAAAAATTTCACGGCATATCCGAAAAAATAAGAAAAACTTTTTAAAGTTTACAACGTGAACATTGCCCACAAAAAAAAAAAAAAAAAAAATATAGACAATATTCAATTTTTATTTAATAATAAAGATCCAACCCCTAGAGAATTATGTAATAATATTGTCTATCAAATTAACTGTCTAGATTGTCCATCAAATTCTAGCACCTATATAGGGCAAAGTTCACGTTCACTAAAAATTAGGGTATATGAGCATAAATTAAGTGTTCGAAATAAAAAGACCAACACTGCACTCTCCACCCACGCAGCCGAACATAGTCATTCTTTTGATTACGATAATGCGAAAATATTGGTCAAGATTGATAACTTCTATAAAAGATCCATAGCCGAAATGCTATATATAAAAATAGCAGGTGATAAGGCTATCAATTTTAAAAGAGATTGTATGTTTCTTTCCAATATTTATACATCTATCCTGTGTGATATGAGCCAACAGTTGTTTTCTTGAACTTAATGTATAGAAACTTTTTGAAAATTTTTTAATAAGAATTTGTATAATTTGATTGAATGAAAAAATGCATGTGATTTAAAAGTAATTAGATTCTAATTTGGATTTTCTGTTTGTAAATAAATAATGATGGGATATATGATGACCTCACATAAGGGTCAAATATCTAATTATAATGTAATATATAGAAAAGATTTATATAAACTCATTACTTTCATTCTGAAACTTTTGGGTCCAGGCACGTTAAAAATTCGCATGAAGCTAAAAGAAATTTTTATTTTTGACAAGGCTTGGTTCGATCACATATGTGTACCGCATTTTGTGTATAACTGTAAGTCTAAATAACCAACTTGGTCAACTTATAATTTTTTATAAAAAAATATATCAATTAACATCCATTTGTAAAAAATTTTTTTAGCCTAATTGACTGAAGATGGCCAAATAAAATTTAGGCCGAAACGTCTCATTAAAGGTGTTTTATTGAACCCAGTGATTCCATCTTTGGCTGATACCTCCTCCTTCATCTAGTATAATCAATTTATTAAGCCAAAAATTGGTCCATGGTGTCCGTAAAAGCTCTCTATCGCCTGTATAACATAGTAAATTGTCAAACAAATCGGTTCACTCAATCTAAAGAAAAAAATTATTTTCCAATTTTTACTTACTTTTTACTTTTTGAAGAGACCGACATAGATTAAGGTCTGAAATTTTCAGGATCTTTATATTTCTTTATAGCCCAAGAGCCCACGACCCATTTTTCATGAAGTGTTTGATTCAAGTAGATATTTCACCTAGAGGTATTAATAGTATAGATGAGTAGGGAATCGGCTGTTTGCCTGATCTACCTGGGTACTGCTGCTACTGCGCATAGGAGAAAGTTGTAAAAAAATGTTCGCCAAAAAAGTGTTTGATTCAAAATCCAACAAATACTATTCGACAGTTAAGTTGATTTTAAATTAAAAATTAACTAAGCCAGACACTTTTAGGGGGGGGGGGGGCAACACTGAGCCAGACAACCCTAAAGTTGCATTTTTTTTATTTGAAAAAAAGTGTTTGATTCACGCTGAGATTTTAATAGCGTCTTAATTATATGTTTTTAATAATACTTGCAAAAAGCCAGACACTTTTGCCGGGGCTTAACAATTGCCAGACGTCGAAATATCTTGTACACAGTCAAATTGTGCTCAAATGGGGAATGTTTTGGGGTAGTTCTGATTTTTTGGATATATATGTTTTTTGGGGCGCTGAATTCAAATCTGAGGTCTCCCAGCCAAATTTCGTAACGCAACATTGTAGAAAATTCAAAAAAAGGTGAAAATTTATAACTTGAAAACTATAAACTTTTCATAAATAACATTTCTATTTAAAATGAAAGTTCATAAAATTTCCTACAAATTTTATCATATGGATTTTTTTCTCCGACCAACCGTTCAGGCTCAAGCGCAAAATCCAAGTTTTCGACCTGGGCAGCCCCTCCGGATCACCCAAAATTTTCCCATTTTGACCATGAAGGAAGACGTTTTCAACAAAGGCTACTCTATACATTTTTAAACTAAATTAAATTTTCTACAAAACAAAGTTTTATCTTAATTAAATAAATGGTAATCCGTGCCCCAATGAGTTTGAAGTTTTGAAAAAGTGCAATTTTTTCACAAAAAATCTCAATTTATCCTTCATAAAATGAAAACCACTCATCCTAGAAACTTGATTCCTGTCTCATTCTCTAGGAAATTTTATTGACTTGAACCTTTACTTGTACCACTTTTTACTTTACCATACAGGGTATGATCAAGTATTGTAATCGTGCATGAAAAAAGATGTTTTTCCCTTCTTTTTTTCCACAATATCTCAAAAACGACTCAAAGTATTTTGATTAAAAAAATTGAGCGAAACCATAGCATTTCGGCCTACAAAAAAGCTCCAATAAGTGAACATCGAAAAATTATATTTTTTGAGATAATAATTGTTTTGTCAAAATGTTCTGTTAGTCTATCTGGTTGTTAATTTGTTAGTCTGTGCGTTACCAAATTTTTGTGGACGAGCTAGATCAAAAACTAGTGTGAATATCGAAACCAAATTTCACATGTAGTTTTGGTCCCTTGGGCTGATTAGATTTTGGTGGATATCTACAGAAAATTAAGGGGGTTGGGGGGGGGGGCTAAAAATTAAAAATCTAGGCTATAAGAATAATTGATATATCAATGAGAATTGTTTTTGACTGCGCTTATTTGAAAAAATATATAGATATTTAAATCTTAGATGTTATATATATATATATAACATCTGAGATTTCAAATTCATTTGGTGATTTTTCTCTTGGTCCAGAGTTAAGACTCCGCAGACTCCAATAGCGTCATCCGCAGTAGTCTCGCGATAAATATCTTTTTCAAATAAGAGCGGTCAAAACAATTCTCATTGATATATCAATTATTCTTTGATATATTAGTTAGAAAAATTATAAAATTTATTTAACATCAATATTTCAAGTTAGAAATATATAAGTTCAGATATTATTTTCACTCAATATTTGACAAAAATTCCCTACATTTGATTCGCGATTGAATCAAATGTAGAAAACATTCGATTTTTTTGAATAAACTCAGCCAAATTTTGTATACATAATCAGTGGGAAGTCTAAAAATGTAAAAAACTAACCGCCAAAAATGGGGGGGGGGTGTAGGGTCAAAAAATAAAAATCTTGGCCATTTACCAAACTCAACCAAATTTTGTATACATAATCTGTGGGCCCCCAGGAGTCTAAAAATGCAAAAACTAACGCTCCCCCTTCATGATTATAAATAATTTTATTAAATATTAAATATAAGTGAGTGGCCAGGTATGTATGGTAAAGTCAAGTGGATGGCCACATCAGAACACGTCAGCTTATTTGTTAAAACTTTTAGATTTATAGATATCTAGCATTTTCCATAACAGGAGATGATCCAAATCCTCAGAAATGTCATGAAAAATGCTGGATATCTATAAATCTAAGGGCTTTAACAAAAAAAGTGGATTCAAATAACCGTTCAAGTCAATAAAATTTCCTAGAGAATGAGACAGGAATCAAGTTTCTAGGATGAGTGGTTTTCATTTTATGAAGGATAAATTGCGATTTTTTGTAAAAAATTGCACTTTTTCAAAACTTCAACCTCTTTGGGGCACGGATTACCATTTATTCAATTAAGATGAAACTTTGTTTGAATTGTAGCAAATTTAATTTAGTTTAAAAATGTATAGAGTGGCCTTTGTCGAAAACGTGTTCCTTCATGGTCAAAATGGGAAAATATCGAAAAAAGTGCGAGTTTTTGGGTGATCCGTGGGGAGGGGCTGCCCAGGTCGAAAACTTGGATTTTGCGCTTGAGCCCGAACGGTTGGTCGGAGAAAAAATCCAAATGATAAAATTTGTAGGAAATTTTATGAACTTTCATTTTGAATAGAAAGGTTATTTACGAAAAGTTGATAGTTTTCGAGTTATAAGCCAAAAACCGCCAAAAAATGGAAATTTTCACCTTTTTTTTGCATTTTCTACAATGTTGCGTCACGAAATTTGGCTGGGAGATCTCAGATTTGAATTCAGCGTCCCAAAAAACATATATATGCAAAAAATCAGAACTACCCCAAAACTTTCCCCATTTGAGCACAATTTGACTGGACTATCCGTACAAGATATTTCGACGTCTGGCAATTGTTAAGCCCCGGCAAAAGTGTCTGGCTTTTTGCAAGTATTATTAAAAACATATAATTAAGACGCTATTAAAATCTCAGCGTGAATCAAACACTTTTGTTCAAATAAAAAAAATGCAACTTTAGGGTTGTCTGGCTCAGTGTTGCCCCCCCCTCCCCTAAAAGTGTCTGGCTTAGTTAATTTTTAATTTAAAATCAACTTAACTGTCGAAATAGTATTTGTTGGATTTTGAATCAAACACTTTTTTACAACTTTCTCCTATAGTAGCAGTAGCAGTAGTACCCAGGTAGATCAGGCAAACAGCCGATTCCCTACTCATCTATACTATTAATACCTCTAGGTGAAATATCTACTTGAATCAAACACTTCATGAAAAATGGGTCGTGGGCTCTTGGACTACTAGTATCTACATATCCATAGAATATCGTTAAGATATTTACAAAAGGCATTTTAATCATGCTTATCCCCCTATGGCTTTTCTGAATTTTTTCGGGGTTGGAAATAAAAAATATTTTTCTATCGTGGGATCTTAGGTATCACTGTAAAGATCTTATTAGTAGGCTCGTTTTTTTTTATTTTAACTAGTATTTTAAGTATTACAATAACTTTATCTAAAATAGAAAGAATTTAATTTTAAGGACAGAATCTAAGATATTAATAGAAATATTATTAAATTGCGATATCAGAGGGGATTCATCCCCCAGGAGTCGAACCTGAGAACCAACTTGCTTTCCGGGCAGCTGGCTCACACCCTCGAGACCAAAAACTCCCTCTGAATCGCAATATTTGATGTAAGCATAGAAATCGTTCACTCCATTAATATATAATGGAAATTAAAAAATTGATTTGATAATCTGAACTCCGAGCTCATTTTTGAAAAACATTCCAACTCTTTTCAAAAATAAGATGCTCAAATCTTTACTTTTATATTAAAATAGCAGGACTTGTATGAAAAACTTTTTTTTCATTTTAAGCTAAATTTTTTAATTTCCATTATATATTAATGGAGTGAAAGATTTCTATGCTTACATCAAATATTGCGATTCAGAGGGAGTTTTTTGTCTCGAGGGTGTGAGCCAGCTGCCCGGAAAGCAAGTTGGTTCTCAGGTTCGACTCCTGGGGGGATGAATCCCCTCTGATATCGCAATTTAATAATATTTCTATTAATATCTTAGATTCTGTCCTTAAAATTAAATTCTTTCTATTTTAGATAAAGTTATTGTTATACTTAAAATACTAGTTAAAATAAAAAAACGAGCCTACTAATAAGATCTTTACAGTGATACCTAAGATCCCACGATACAATAAAAATAATTTTTTAAGAAAAAATAAAAACCGACTTCAAAAATTAAATGCAACAAATAAAATACACTAAAAGGTATAAAATAATTATTATCTTATTTAGTTACAACTAAACGACGAAATATTAACATGAAATTACTTTTTGAAGTCGGTGCCAAACTAACTATACCTATAAGCGAGCATACCCTCCAAACGTACTAAGATCCGTCGAGTGCGATTCATAAAAGGTATATGTTTGGCACCAACTTCAAAAAGTAATTTCATGTTAATATTTCGTCGTTTAGTTGTAACTAAATAAGATAATAATTATTTTATACCTTTTAGTGTATTTTATTTGTTGCATTTAATTTTTTGAAGTCGGTTTTTATTTTTTTCTTAAAAATTATTTTTATTTTTCTCTTTTTAGTGATGTCATTAATAGTGATCATATCATCAGAACTTGACCAAATTAATATGACACCATCCCTAAGACACCCCCTTTCGGATAAAAAAAGAACCATCGAAATCGGTTCATAAACAAAGAAGTTAGGTCTAAACAAACCTAATAAAAAAGGTCTAATACCTATGAAAAAAATACGAAAAAAAAATGGGACCAATCGGAAGCTAGACTGGACCCAATGCAAAAAAAATTTTTAAAATCGGTTGAGAATTGGCGGAGATATGAGGTAACATAGGCACAAAAAATTAAAATTAAATTCTTTCTAGTTTAAAATTGATTTGATAATCTGAACCCGAGCTCATTTTTGAAAAACATTCCAACTCTTTTCAAAAATAAGATGCTCAAATCTTTACTTTTATCTAAAATATAGACAAATGTACAACAAAGCAGGGCGTACCTTTGTTGATGGCTCGAATCTGGTCTGGAACGATTTTTTTACAGAATATATTTACAAAATCTTATAAATTAATTATTTCTCAAAAATTTTGTTGCCTCAAGTGTTTTTTTTTTGACCTCAAAGAAAATTAAAAATAATCCATCTTGGATCTAATAGATGACAACCTCTTGTGATTTTCTTAGAAATTTAAAGTCAATTTCTAACCGCAATTTGAACTCGTATTGTATTCTATTTGCCTTTGTGTTTGGATTTTAAGGCTTAATAGAAAAGTTGCTTTTGGTGCCAAAATATTTGTATTTATAAGTAAAAGGGGTGTTTAGATTTTAGACTTTTGAAAAATACAGAAATTCATAAAAAATCGAGTCTCACTATAAAGGACCTATCGAATGCATTTTCATTCGATTTCTATACTTAAGAAATTTAGGAACCAATGAACATGAAATTATGAATTTTTTTTCTCGAATATTTACGTCAATTTTCTCTTTATCTAGGACAGTGGCCCAACCTCTTGTGGCCCATCGCCCCTTTCTGGAGGTTGACTAACACCTATCGCCCCCTTTTCATTTTCATTGTATGGCTAATTTTAATTTGAAGTAAAGTGTAAATAATAAAGCAGTTGTATTATTTTAGCTGAGTATTGACGACACTTCTTCTTTGAATCCATAATGCATGAACTTCTACTGACTTAAAAACTGACTTGCTTGTGTCTTGAAAATTGATAGACTTTTTGAGTGGAAATTCTCCAAAACCTTCTTATTGGTTGGATCCTTAATCACCAGAGCGTTCAAAATATTGAAGCCTGCCTATTTTCTAGAAATTACTCTCTTGGAAAATTCCCACGCAAATTCGAAATTTAGAAAACCCCCAATCAATGAATTTATTATTGACATCTGGTGTTGCCTTTAGAATTTCTTAACCCAAAATATGAAAAACTAAATTAAATTTATTGAGATTCAAAAACTGCGAAATGTAAAGTCCCACCATCCTTTTGTCAAATAAGGCATGTTCCAGCATCAAAGGACATGCTACTCCAAAATATTATCATTAAAAATAAGTATATTATTATCAAGAAAAAAATACTCTAAATGCCGCGTTCACAACAGTATGTTTCTTTGTAATTTATTAGAAATTTAAATATTTTTTCTAAAAAATATTAATATAAATTGAATGTAATGGAAGGCAGCCCAGAGGTAGTGAGGAAGGAAAAAATTAACACATATAAAATGGAGTGTAATTTATTGGAATCCTTCCTCCTTTCCTTTCAAACCGACGTTTCGGAGGATTTTTCCCTCCTTCTTCAGGGTTTCAAAGGGTCAATGATTGAAACAAATAGAATGTTTCCTTCTTCTCTCCACAGTAGTGTTCAAGAACTTTCTTCATTTTTAACAAAGGCATAAAAAAATTGTTTTTCAATCATTGACCCTTTGAAACCCTGAAGAAGGAGGAAAAATCCTCCGAAACGTCGGTTTGAAAGGAAAGGAGGAAGGATTCCAATAAATTACACTTTATTTTATATGTGTTAATTTTTTCTTTCCTCACTACCTCTGGGCTGCCTTCCATTACATTCAATTAAAATTTCTACCAGTCCGTCTCTCTCCAGAGAAAATTTCGTTGCAAAAAATATTAATATAACATTATTTATATTTGAGGATGAAAATTACATTTAACAACTGGCAAGGGAAGTGGTTCCATTTCTTTGCACGTAAGTGTATTTTAATTTTTCCCTCCTTTGAATAGTGTACTCATCGCCCCTCACTTATTTATCGCCCCCCTGATAACGCAAATCGCCCACTAGGGGGCGATCGCCCCCAGGTTGAGAACCACTGATCTAGGACACAATAAATTTGATATATCAAGTATTTTCGAAATTATTAGATACGGAACCCTCGCTATGTGAGTCAGAGCCGTATTTGTTTGTTTGTTGGCTATATGACTAGATTCCGATACTCTCAATAACTCAAGCTCGGAAGATCATAGAAAGTTCGTTCTGGGGCTAACATTTTTCTATTTTTTTTTTTTTAATTGATTAGAGGATAGTCTAGTTCTAGTTAGGGACTTATTATAATTACTAAGTATCATATAGCAAGGAAGGAAAGAGCTAAAGCCAATTCTTATACACTTCCACAAATTTCTAAATTTTTTATTTATTAATGCTTATAAATGTCTGAAATGTGAAGGAAAGACATTTTCAAGTATGATTTTCTGTCTACCTGTCTGTCTATGATGTGTGAAAGAGTTCGTTCTAGTGCTAAAATTTTTGCTTTTTGTTTCAAAACAAAGAAGTAGTAAGATTTTCGGATTTCTAGCTTCAAAACTGCCAGTTGAAAAATTCTAAGAATCAGGAGAAAATTATATTTATTATTGGTTGTAGCTAATGAGCTGAAATTTAACACACAAATTTAAATTAAAAACTGCAGATCTATATCAATTTTCAACTTAATAGGTTTAATCTTTCGCTCCTAAAACATTGGAAAATCATCAAAATTCCCAGAAAGTGTTCATAAAAAAGTTTCCTTATACCTATATTCGTATTTATTTATTAATATTTTTTTTTTTTTTATAGATTCCTTTTCAAGAAATAATTATTTTTATAATATAACGCAAGGATTGGCATCTAATTTGGTTCCTATATTCATTTTGCCATCTTTTCCTAATGAATTTGTTCAACATACTCAGGTAAAAATTATTTTATATTATATTATATTTTTAAATAATATATACCTTCCAACGAAAAGCTCCATTAGATATTTTAATATAGAAATTAGAACAAAAAAAAAAAATAAAAAACTTATATTATATATATTTTTCTTCTTTTAGAAACTTGTTCAAGAAAAATGTAATTATACCTCAACTATATTTTTTGTATTGAGCAAGCGACCCTAGCACTCGAGATTTAGCTCCTTTAATAAACCAGGTAAGTCCATCTAGAGAATTGTATATATTTATTTATTTTATTTATTTATTTTATTTATTTATTTAAAAACAATGCTCTGAGGTGGCTACCTCGTAGAGCAGAAACAGAAAGAATATATATACAAATAGTATCATTTAAGTAAGCAAACATAACATATATAACATTTAAATGAGCAAACAGAAAGAATACATACATATAGTAACATTTAAATGAGAAACAGAAAGAATATAGATATAGAAACAGAAAGAATATACTTAATATGTATTATATTTTAATAATTTTGAGGTCCATAATGGACAAAGGACTTTGAATTTTATATACTTCTATGTCCTAAAGCATTTCTGAAAATTGAGTTTTCCAGCAATAATTTCACAAGGTTCTAAATACAGTAATCAACACCACACGACTTTCACATTCTCATTTATTTGAATTCATCGGGACACTCCCAATTTACACCCCCTGTTTCAATCGGATTAAAATTTATACACAACTAATAATTTATGACACTTGATAAGTACACCAATTTTAATAATAAATCGTTAATGTCGTTTTTGAGAAAATAAAAAGAAAAAAATATCTTTCATGTAAATGTTCACTTCCGATGTTGCGATTTCTTCCAAAAGTTTGTTGTACTCCTTCTAGCCTATATCGAGCTTACGTTTCGAATTTCGTAGCTCTGAGACTTATGGTTGCGAATCGCAGGGGAACAATACGTAGTAACTAG
>JALMQS010000117.1:3191814-3409857 GCA_024734495.1 Forficula auricularia
AAATAAAAAGAATAAAAAAAAGCCAAGTGAACAAATTCTGTATTTAAATCGATCTTTATGATATGAGATAAAGAAACGAAGGGGACGAGGAACGTTTATATAGGAGAATTATATAATACAGCCCCGAGGGGTGAACCGCGACCTAATATCTTGTACGCCTACTTCCACTTCCACTTTCATTTCCAAGGAAAAGACAAAAGGTAAATTCCAAAATAATTCCACATAATTCCAAAGACGTGTACACCTAATTCCAATCGCCTCGTACAGCCCTAATTAGCAATATTAAAAATTAAATACTTGAAAGCAAAGTGTTCCAAACTATAGTCTCAAACAGATAAAGTAATATACATACGGGGGATGCAAATCTAAAATTTTCACAAACGGCAAAAATAACAAATATTAGGCAAATTCTCTACTATATATTCAAGTTTTCATAAATATTGAACTTTCTAAATAAAACTAAAGATTTGAGCATTTTTTTTTTAAGATAGTTTGAATGTTTTTCAAAAATCAGCTCGGGTTAAAAACCAATGTATATTAAGAGAGAATATTCTTACCTACGTGATGGCTCAAATGACCATAGTAGCGACGCGCCTATAAATAAAATAATAATAATATTAAGAGAGAGTGAATTTAATTTTTAGGATAAAATCTAGGATATAAGTAGAAATTTTTTTCAACGAAATTTTCTCTAGTGAGACGGACTGGTAGAAATTTTAATTGAATGTAATGGAAGGCAGCCCAGAGGTAGTGAGAAAGAAAAAATTAACACATATCAAATAAGGTGTAATTTATTGAATCCTTCCTTCTTTTCCTTTCAAACCGACGTTTCGGAGGATTTTTCCCTCCTTCTTCAGGGTTTCAAAGGAA
Source organism: Forficula auricularia (assembly GCA_024734495.1). NCBI lineage: Eukaryota > Metazoa > Arthropoda > Insecta > Dermaptera > Forficulidae > Forficula > Forficula auricularia. The sequence goes on from JALMQS010000117.1 coordinate 3,192,685, forward strand.
GAAGGAAACATTTTAATTGTTTCATTCATTCATTCATTCATTGACCCTTTGAAACCCTGAAGAAGGAGGGAAATCCTCCGAAACGTCTGTTTGAAAAGGAAAGAGGAAGGATTCAATAAATTACACCTTATTTGATGTGTTGAATTTGTTCTCCTCACTACCTCTGGGCTGCATTCCATTACATTTAATTAGTAGAAATATTTTTATATTTCGATATCAGAGGGGATTCATCCCTCAGGAGTTGAACCTGAGCATCTAACATGCTTCCCAGCAGTTACTGCTGATCTGGTAAGCAGAAATATTTTTATATTGCGTATGGCGATTCATCCTTCAGGAACGAACCTGAGAACAAACATGCTTTCCGAGTCGTTAGCTGCTGAGTTAACTGCCCGGAAACAATGTTAGTTCTCGGGTTCAACTCCTGAATCCCCTCTGATATCAATATAAAAATATTTCTACTAATATCCAAGATTTTGTCCCAAAAATTAAATTCATTCTCTCTTTCTAAATAAAGATTCTTTTTGTTCAAAACTCAACCGGATTCTGAGTAGAAGGATCGGAGGGAGGCTATAAGGAGAGATAGATGTAGAGGCTCTTAAAACAATAAAAAATACTTACCCTCTCCCCTTCACGTTTTAGGATCGGAGTTAAAATCTTCTTGAAGTTAAGTGGCTGAACTTTTTTTTTTCTCTAATTTTTTATATCAAATTTCAACTTTACATTTAGTGAGGATCCCGACCTCTGGACATCGGCCGCCAAACTGGCAGGCAGACTATCAACACACATAAGGAAATCTTAAAAATGGAATGCATTTTGATAAAGGATTCCTTCTGTCTCTGCTAAGAGGGAATTTAACAAATATTCCACGCCTTCTATAGCCAGCTAGCTAAAGCAGCTTAAAAAAGAACAGTCATGCTTTTCATTTTTTTTTCTTCATGAGAAATCATCCTTAACTATTGGGAAATTTCACTTCCACTTAAGGAATCGAAAATGATATCGTTTGGCATGATCAAAGGGACAACTCGCAACATCTCGCTTTACAATCGAATCAATGCAAAACAAATATTTATTAATTAAAGATTGGCAAAGTTTCGTAAATAACATTTCTATTAAAAGGAAACCACTACTATTTACTTATTTATTTTCTATTCCCAGGACATTTTGTTTTTACTTGCATGGAGCAGCACATTGGACATCGCACGAAATTCAATGCTATACTAAAATATTCACTTGGAAATTCACGTCAGATGTTGTTCGAATCCCGATGGAGGTACACGGTGTTTACTTCTCTATATCTAACAAAGTAGAAAAACGCTTCATCATTAGAATTAATTAGAAATAAATACCTAAATACAGTAGAATTCCGATATATCGTATCTCCAAGGGGACAAAAGACAAGTACGATATATCGACATGTTCGCTATATCGAAGGTAAAAATTAACAATAGGATATATCGAACGTTTTAATTTATTTTTATTTTTTTATAAATATGTACATATAACATACATATGTAGGTATACGTAAAAAATACCGTATTTAAATAAAGTATAGCATGAATTTTACATTATTTTTGATTGTACAGTAAATTAAAACTACATAAACATGTACATATTTTTATAAACATTATTTTTTTTGGAAATATTGATCTATTTTTGTTTGCATTAAAAAATTATTTAAGCGTGTGCTATCCAATGCTAATTCAATAGTGTGAATTGCCCCGAACACATTTTTATCCACATTTGATTCTGATAAAAAATTACGAACGCGATTGTCAATTTCTTGGCCTCTTTAGGACTGATACTCGGGGAACTTTTCTTCTTCTGGTTCTTCCTCTTTTTTATACCGAGGGGATTGGTTTTATAAGAATTAATGAGATTTTCCCAAAACGCGACTCTAATTCAACGGAAAAATACGAATTATGAGACGTTTTGTCGATCTTGGACAGGAAAAAAATACGAGTATATTATACCGAGGGGACTAAAATGCATTGTTTTTTATGAATCTACGAGATTTTCCAAGGGACCAACACTTTCTTACGATTTATTGGGATATACGATATATCGGGATTTCATTGTACTTCATTCTTCATAAAATATTGATTTTTAAAATGGATATCTAAGTATACATGTAATGCAGTCACTAAAGTAATGATAATTATTTGGTAGGTACATCGACTTTACTAAACCCTTTTCCCTCTCAAAATTTCGCATTGCTACTTTTTCCAAGAGATTTTTTGAAATTTGTACCCTAAAGGGGTAAAAGAGCCCCAAAATCTGTTTTCAGATTTTTTAAGATCTCTTAAACCCGGAAAGATTTAGATATAGTTTTTACTCACGAAGATGAAGCATGAAAATACAAAAAAACAAAACAAAAAAAAAACGTATATGAGTATTTTTCTATATTTGCCCCTAAAAGGAAGACACCTATAGTCATGTTGGGTTAAAATTTTTGGAATTTTTAAAGTGTTTTATCTCCGGGGTTTTTTAAGTTTCGAGATACACTTTTGATAGGTATTTTTATTGTTGAAATATCTGGAAAGAGTTTTTTCATTTTTTCACAATTTGACCCTGAACTGAAGGATTTTTGATTTTAGGGTCTACGAGGGATGCTACTCTTTATCATGCATTTAGAAATTAACATCAAGTAAAAACACGCAATGGAATTAAACAACATTCACAGAAGTAGGGTTGGAAACGAAATAATATTGGACTTACTCCAATAACGATATCTGAAGTCAGCTCGTTTTCTCAGCTTATTGACTGTTTATGATGCAAGCGTGTTCAAAGGCAAATAGCTGAAGAAAAGCTGGATTAAAGTGTTCAATTAACTGTGGATTTGGCAACGGAAAATCTTGTGAAAAAGTACATCTTGTAGACATAGACAGCGATAATGAATAGGAACAAATGGCATTGAAGAAATAAAGAATTGAGCCTATCGAAACAAATAAATCTATCTGAACTAGGACTGTCAAAGAGAAAGAGAAAAAAAAAATAATTTAAAATTCTATTAAATTAATGCGCAACTGTCTAAAGATGGTGCAGCACAACGCTTAGAAGTGACTTCTCTAAAAAAATTATCCTGCTGGAATCGTTAAAACGAACTCTTGAACTAATCATTACTAGTAGTAAAACAAATAACATCGTATTTATTGATAAATTATGTTGATTAATGTCCATTATGATTAGTAGATTAAAACTTTTAAGAGACGATGTATTTTCGGTAGTTTACGCCGGGTATACATTTGGAGTGTGGTTTTTTAACAGGAATACAATTTTTGGACCGAGACGCTGCCCGCCAGGGCACCAGCCCGGAGGGCCGAGCTTCGAGGGCGTGCCGAAAGCACGCACAAAAAGCTTGTTTATTCATATTTAAATATATTATTTCAATTGTTTTTAGTTTAAATTCTTTTTTTTTTGTAAAAATAATTGAAAATTAAAATGAATCAATAATAATAAATTGATAGCGTTTTTCTTTAGGAGACGGACTGGTATAAATATGCAATTGGATGTTGATGAAGGCAGTCCAAGGTGGTTGTAATTATAATGTTTTCTTGGCATTGTCAAAGGAGACAGGAAGTAATTATGAGTTGATATACTTTCATTGACTTTTCGTTGTAAGTAGATTTATGATTCTTATTTTATTTTGTGTATATTATTTTGTTTTTTATATATTATGAATGACATGTGAAGAATCCAATACTGGTGATGTTAATTAACACAATTATATAGACCCTGAAGAAGGAGATAGTAAATCTCCGAAACGTCTGTTATCGAATAAATGTAAAATATTAGTTGAATAAAATGTATATTCTAAACTCCCAAGAAGAAACATGAAGAAAAAGACATTATATATTTTTCAAATTTTCTATGTATAAATCTTAATTTATGTGGCAATTTAAATCGCTTGTAATAGACCGATGATGAAGGCTATTACCTTCAAAACTACAGTTTCTAAAATAATTAAAAATATTTTTATTTAGCTGAAGACTTCTACCGACATTTTATTTTTAACCTAAAAAAAAAAAATGTAAAATATACAAAACCGTTTTAGTCTTATTTTTTACAACCACCTTGGACTGCCTTCATCAACATCCAATTGAATAATAATAAACATTAATCCTTATACTAAAAACAAAAATAAAATATGAAATTGTTGCCAAAAAAAAAATGAAAATTTTTTGATAGAATGCCTGTACACCTACTTGAAGCGCCTCAAATTATTAACTATAGAAAAAATTACTTGAATTCAAAATTGTTGGAAATTTCAAACCGCTGCACACGAGGGTTGTTTTAATAATTTTTTGTCTGTTTGCTCCCACTCAAAAGCATCCCAGGACCAAGCCGGAAAATAGAACATGTCCTATCTTTTAAATCAAGCATCAAGCTAGCTAGAAAGACAGCCAGCAGTGACGTCATTTCGATCCCGACACGTCTCCAAATTGCAAACCAGAGCTCCTATCCCAAAAATAGATAGAGGAAAAAGCCTCATGTGCAGCGGGCTTTAATCTTCTACAAAATTTATAATAGCTTTTTTGTCATAAAACTTATGTTTAGAGTCTTCTATCTAAAAAGCAGAGCGACCCCATAAGTATCTCAGGGTCGAAAATTTGAAATTTTCATTAGGACCCCTAAACCCAAATCAAATTCAAAATTCAGAACTACCCGACCTTATGCAAGAGTATTACCTATTGACTGGACTATTTATTACCAGGTAAGTGGCCTAAAAACAAATTTGAGCACTTGTTTTATTTCTCCCGCTTAATTTTTCTAAGGTTCAAATGCATATTAAATCGATTGACATGTAAAAGGTTTCCGCTATTATATAATTTAAAGTACAATATATCTACTGTTTGTTCGAGCGAATGCCATCTGTTAAATCCCTCTAGATGTATGTATATATCAATTTTAGACCAGGTTAATCAATCATAATTGATTCCTACAGAATTCACTGACCAATTATTCGAATTAATTTTGTATTATTGGTTTACGGCCAATTGTTGATTAATTGTACTAAAAATTTGAATAGTTCAATATTATTTGCTATATAATTAAACAGCTCGCATTTAATTCTAGATTTGATGATTTGGTGGTTGAGTTGTTTATCGAAAGAGAGTTTTCGGCTAAAACCTCCTCGATTGCACATTTTTAATGAGAAATTTTATTAGAATGCACCACGTTAAGAAACATATTTCTGGAACTGTATTTAAATGCTGTGGGGAAATCTTATGATAGACTGAAGGCTTTTTTGCGTTTTCAGATTTGCAGCTGTTGGCATACAACCAGGCTGAATAACGTGCAAACCAGACATAATAAAAAGTCCCATTTACTTAGAGTTTTATAGGCAGTTCACTATAGCGCAACAAAAATAAATATATTTAATACTTTTACTTTAGAAAAAAAAAAAAATATTTAAAGCTATCAGTGTCAAAGATCTTATTAGATATTTTTAATTACGATTCCAAAAAGCACCCTCCCCCGTCAGAAGTCGAATCCAGTACCCGTTGCGCCGGACGGTCGATTAGCTACATCTAGAAGATGAAATACTTTTTTATCCATTTCTTTTTTGTAGGTGTGAGCAGCCAGAGGTAGGAAAGAAAAAATTAACACGTATAAATAAAGTTTTGTTGATCTTCTCTTTTTTTTCAAACAATTTCGGAGGATTTTCCCTCCTTCTTTGGGGTTTCAAGGTCGATTGAAGAGCAGGCTAAAATGACACTTCTTTGCTGTCTTGACGCGTCTGAAGAGGAGCATCTGTAGTTTGAAAAGGAAAGATTCAATAATTACACTTTATTTTATATGTGTTAATTTTTCTTTCCTCTCTGGGCTGCCTTCCATTACATTCAATTAAAATTTCTACCAGTCCGTCTCTCTCCAGAGAAAATTTCGTTGCAAAAAAATTCAATATTCTTTTTAACAATTTGACGCTGTGTTCTTGAGTAGAAAACACATTTGTAATTGATAATAATTAAACTTTTGACGTTAAATCAATAAAATAAATTTAATTAAAAATCAATTGCTCATTCGCTATTAGAAACTTCGGTCATTCGATTAGAAATATTTTGCCGATATCCGATGATAATGCCGTTGGAATGAAATAAGAGAGAAACAAGATCGAGTACAAATTCTACTATTTGCTAGTTTTTTTTTTGTTTTTTAGATAAATTTACATAAACTTTGTTTTTTTATTTTTTATTTTTAATTAAATGAACTACGTAAGCCAAATAATTGATTTAAAAATTCATTTAATCTTTTTGAGCCATTTCGAAAGGAGAACCCGCGGAACGCATTAATTGGCTATAGAAGAAAGATCTCAGTTTCGAATCCTGACGGGTGCTCATTTTCATTTCTCCCTTTCTTAAAAATAATAAATAATTTCTAAATCTCTGGAATTAACAGTCAGTAATTATTGAATGGAGGCGACTGTGGGTCAGTGGATAGAGTGTTGGGTCGCTGACTCGAAGATCGCTGGTTCGAGACAGAGTCTCGGCAGATAGATATTTGCACAAGTAGCCTCCTCCTTTAGGAGAAGCGAGCGGCAACCTACCAAGAGTATTGCCAAGTGATCTCTCCAAATTAGCCGTTCGAAACCGGCGTTAAAAAGTAGGTCCCGTATATCTGTCTAAAACAACTAAACACACTCAGCACAGGTATATGTGGAGAGGCGCCGACACCCGTTTCGGGTATGGCACTCGAAGAAGAAGAATTATTGAATTCATTATTTATGTGACTTACGCGTTCGTTTACTTAAAAAAAACAAACAACTAAAGTTTAAAGTAAATTTACCCAAAAACAAATTAACTATACTTTAATAGAAATAGCCACCAAAAGGATAAATGGCATTCCATCTTTTAGAGCTACCTCGATAGGAGGAGAACCCTTGGAGTAGTTTATAAACGCATTCTTCAACTATAGAAGAAATATCGCAGGTTCTAATTCTGTAGAGTGCTGAATTTAATTTCTCTTTTTTCAAAAATAATAAATAATTTATTACAAAAATAGTTGAAATGGCTTAATTATGATTAAAAATAGGTGAAAGTCCGTTTCAGGATTCACCTGGAATGAGTATATTGTAGCCCCTCAGAAAGCTGTTGTTGACGGTGAAAAAAAATCACACAACGTGCAGGAAAATTCTTTTTCTTTTATTATTTATTTATAGAAATCAAAAAATAAATGCGGCACTTAGTTCGCAACTTTCATATATGATTTCTCAAGTCTCCTAAACTCTTTACCCCGTCCAATAGACTTGAAAAATCTGACTGTGTAACCAGATTTATTTAAAATGCCAACCATTTTTCTATGAGTGTATAATTGGAAAGAAACTTTTTATCTCCAAAATTGTTTATATAATAAATAAATAATGAAAGAAAAAGAATTTTCCTGCTTGTTGTGTGATTTTTTCTTTTATTTTTTCTCACTGACAACAACAGCTTTCGGAGGGGCTGACAATGTGATCATTCCAGGTGACTCCTGAAACGGATTTTCACCAATTTTTAATCATAATAAATAATGTCTAGATCTGTTGAATTAACAGTCAGAATTTATAATTCTTTTCATTTAGTAATGAAGCTGTTGAAGCTTTTATTTTTCTGATTAATTTGATTATAATTTGAATTTTTATTTAAATCACACATAATTAATTATAATTATTTATTAAACACGAACAAATAATACAATACAACTACGACGTTTCGATCGACTTATTCTGCGATCGTTCTCAAAGTATGAGCATCCACTCCGATTATAGGTTATCTAACTTCCAGTTAACCTATAATCCGAGGGTGAGATTCTCCTACTTGAGAACGATCGCAGAAATGATCGATAAGCGCGGCTCGTAGACTATATTTACTGCTTCTACCGAAGCTCTTACTTTTGCTACAAACTCATCAGGAAGATGAGGTCCCTATCGATATCGAAAGACCCTTGCATGCCCAGAGAGAGGAAATTGATCAATCCGTGGAGGTGCAGGTGTTTGTGCACCTGATTCTTGAAGGTTTGCCGGTAATAATTGTCGGGAAAGACAGAGGCCGGGAGAGAGTTCGAGTTACTTGAAGTCATGGGGACGAACGTGTTGGAAAATGTAGTGGTCCGGCACTTTTCTAATTTAACTGCGAAGAGGGTGTTGGGAATCGCCAAAACCCGTGCTGCACGCAAAGTATGCTTGGGGGGAGGAAGTTAAATAAAGACTTTAACCCATCTGAGAACATGCAGTGATAGTATCTATAAAATGGGGAAGGCGTGGAACCACTTCTTCGATGAGATAGCGAGTCGGTAGGGGCCGGATCCTCAATCAGTAGTGTAAGCTCATAGGGCAGAAACTATTATAAGGCTCTCATCTATGGAGAAGAGCCTCTAAATGTTCTCTTGCTACCCTGGATGCAATTCAGAAACGAGCCTTCAGGCTAATTGACGATTCTACCCTCACCGACTCCCTCGACTCGCTGGCTTATCGAAGAAATGTCTCTGCCCTTTCCCTTTTCTATAGATACTATCACGGCAGGTGCTCTGATGAGATAAAATCAATAATCTCCCCCCAAAGCATGCTTTGCGCGTAGCACGCGTTTTGCCGACTCCCAACACTCTTTCGCGGTCAAATTAGAAAAGTGCCGGACCACTTCATTCGCCAATACGTATATCCCCATGACTTCAAGGAACTGGAACTCTCTCTCCAGCCTCCATCTTTCCCAGCACTTATAATCTTCAAACCTTCAAAACCCGAGTGCATAAACATCTACGTCTCCACCCTCTCACTTAATCAACTTTTCCTTCTCTTCGGTAATGCAAAGGGTCTTTCGAGATCCATAGGGGCTGCTTCTTTACTTATCCATTAAAAAAAAAAAAAAATGAACAATTAAAAACATTTGTAAATTTCATATAATCATGTATATCTGTTGTACTTGTAATGTATTGATTTACAATGTTGTATCTGTAAATATTAAAATTATAAATAAAGCTTTTAAATTGAAAAAAAAAAAAAAATTGGATCCTCAATCACCTTGATAGCTCTTTTCTGAATTGCATCTAGGGTGGCAAGAAAATGCTTGGGGGCCCTCTCCACAGATGCTAGCCGTATTCGAGACAGGGAACATATGGTCTTTTTGTATCTAAAAAATAGTAAAATTCTTTGCTAATTAATTAAATATAAATATATAATTTGTGGCGAGGACTAAAATCTTCCCCTTGCAAAAAATATCATGTAATAATGTACAACAATCATAGCAGCCAAGAGCCGAGAAGGGCGGATTTTAGAGGATTGTAGAGGGTGTGAGAAGCTGGTGCAAGGGAGTGAAAAATAACCGGGACCTGAATAGCAAGACACTTTTCCTTGCTGCATATTTCGCCACAGAGGAGATGTGTTAATTCCAAGTGAAAAGTGACGTCATTCTTTTTGTAGTGATTAAAAAAAAATGCTTTTGAAAAATCAGTATAAAAACAGGCGAGGGTCGATTCCTCCTCCAATTGTTGTAATTTACAGTTTGATGATTTGTCTTCTTTTGATGGATTCTATACAAAATTAAAATATGGGACATATATTATTTTTTATTTGTTAATTGATTTTATACAGTGCTATATGAACATTAGCCAAAAATTTGAAATTCACTGTTTTTTTACTATCTTATTTATATGATATACGACCATTTATTTTTAATATTCATTTTTTATCTGTTTTTGGTTTTTATGACTATTAATTCTTTTATTTACATTTATACTAATTTTTGATTTCTGTCTTTGTTTTTTTTTAAGTCTAAAGGGATTCCAATTTATTGATCTGGACCAACTATATAAATCCGAATTTCCACTCTTGCTTAGTATTATACGAGGGGTGAACCACAACCTAATATGCTGTACACCTACTTCCACTTGTACTTCCAAATATTTCCACGTAATTCCAAATATTTCCAAATAATTCCAAATATTTCCAAATATTCCCAAGTACTTCAAATATTTCCAAGTACACTTCAAATGTTTTTCAAGATACTTTCCAAATATTTCTGAAAGTACTTCCAAAATATTTCCAAGTACTTCCAAAATACTTCCAAAGAGGTGTACACCTACTTCCAGTCGCGGATCACCCCTCGGTATTATATATATACCTATATATGTCATTAGAGATTTTTCGGGTTTCTTCACGCGCTGTTTATCTTTATTTTTTCCTTCAAGCTTGTCAAGAAGTTTGATTATAGAATACCAAGAGTTTAATTTCCTTTATATTTAGTTATCATAAATATTGTTTGTTAATTTGATATGATTATTCATTTGATTAATTTTTATAAAACAAAAACATTGGATTTCAAATGACTTGATATAACTTAATTTATTTTATTCTTATTATTATTTGTAAAGTTATTATTAGTATAAATTATCATTAAATTTCTTATACTATTTCACTTATATAACATTAAAAGTATATTAATAAAGTTGTTGTATGGAAATAAGGACAATAGGTTATGCAAATTATTTTTTTTTTGCCAACGTTTCGTCAACTTTGTTGACTTCCTCAGAGCTCAAATAAATTAACTTCTTTGCATATTTGTCATTTTATCAATATTCCTCTTATCAAGATTCAATCTGTTTGATGACTGGCCTGATATGTTTGCTAAGAAGGAATATTGATAAAATGACAAATATGCAAGGAAGTTAATTTATTTGAGCCCTGAGGAAGTCAACAAAGTTGATGAAACGTTGGCAAAAAATAAAAATTATTTGCATAAGCTATTGTCCTTGTTTCCCTACAACAACTTTATTAATTTAATAGTTGGACATAAATAATAAAAATAATTAAAAGTATATATTGTTTTTTTTAATGTCTTTAAACTGGGAGTTTTTTGATATAAGTAGATTTTATTTAATTTTAGTGAGGAGAAGATAGTTGGTTGGATTAGGTGAAGTCGATGTCCAGGTTCTCCTTTCTCCAGTATTAGCTCTGAACGGCGCTGGAAAAGACATCCTCTCCTGGCTCCAGTGGAACATGCAACCTTGGCGTCCCAAGATTTATGAAGTTTTTACAGAAGTCGGTAGTTCCATCATGGTCCTATTTGAACACCAGCTTAGATGTCGTTCGGAGCTAGGCGCCTGGAGAGAGCTTCGATGGATAGTCCCATGGGCGTAGTTAGGACAGGGGCAAGGGGGCCCTCCTACAAAACTCATTGCCCCCCTAGAAAAATCGAAACACCATTATTATGAGGCATCACTTATGTATTTGGCATTAAATTATTTCCTTACTTCCAAATTTTGTCAATTCTACAAAAAAGTTAGTTGATCTCTAGTCTGATTACTGAAATTGAAACCTTGTGGTGGCTAATCAGCTGGGTGGCTGCCGCCGCCCCCTAATAAAACTCCAATAGATAGTCCCTGGACAAAACTTCAAATTTTCTAACGTTCAACACAAGAAAATTAGTTGGACACACCTTAGTAATGAAATATTTAAAAATTTATAAATAAAATCTTATTAAAATTAAAAATATTTTTAGAATTATACTAGAGACTTTTATATTGATGATATTTGGAGACGCTTCACTGATTAACGTGATCAACTTTCATAATTCCAAGAGATTATAATTAGAGTAAAAAATTACTCTGATTTGAAATACCTTTTATTTCGTGAATTTTTTATTTTATTTATTGGCATCGGGAAAAACCCCATTTTGCCAGTAAATGAAATATATTTTGACCGAAAAATATTGTTTGAAAATGGTCACAAAAGACTATAATAGACACTTTTTGGAGTATCCGTTTAGGTAGAAAATCTGCCATTTACAAATTCGTACTTTATTTCGTTGATTCTTATAATCTATATGTATAATTATATATATATAATTTTGTATTAATAAGATCTTGAGATAACTAAATCCTTCTAATTTGTTGTTGATTAAAGATATAATAAAAAATTTGTTATAATTTGATGTTAAGGGGTTTCGGATCCCCGTTAGGTAAAAAAATCGGCAAAAATATTTGGGCTCTCCCACTTGATCATTTGGTGGATCATATTTTAAAAAGTATAGCATTATTTTACTTAATGAGGTTTACTGCGGTATTTTACTTACGATGATAAATAAATATTTTTTATTTTGACACAACAAAAATTCGACCCCCAATAATCACCCAATTAAAATTTTTAAACTATTTTTAATTTGGAGAAAATAAATTCATATTACTTATAAAGTTCAAGTTTGTATCTTATTTAGTCTATTAGCTATATTGATCTATTTATTCTAACAGGCAAAAGGACAGACATATAATGTAGCGACACTAATAGGGTCCCGTTTTACATTTTTACGGAACCCTAAAAATCACTTTTCTGAACCCAGGGTCAATGTTAAGATATGAGAAAATCTTGATATCAATTTTTTCAGGAATACAATATTTCTATAACTACTATCTATATGTTCTGTAATGGAAACAAAATTATATATATATTCGAGTGGGGGTAGTCCAACGATTAAAATAAAATAATATATAATGTGTATGTTTATTTGCATCAAGCAGAGGACAACCTCTTTGTTTCTCTTTATGAATCAACAACTCTGCTACTCTCGGCAAAATAATAACTTTTCAATTAATTTTGATATATTAGTATTTTTTGTTTAGAGAATAAAATGAAGGCCAAGCCTTCGAAACTATAGTTTCAAGCAAATAAATAATATATACTTACGAGCCCCGTCCTATATCAATTGGCCCACCAATATTTTTTCTTTTTAAATAAAATTATGCTAATTCACTGTAAATTTAATTTAAAAATTTATTTTTATTATCATTTGGAACAACATTTTAAACAATTTAAAACACTTTATTGTGACATTTAACTTAAAATTATTTTTTAATTGTTAAAAACATATTTTTATATAAAAAATAGTTCTTTGCTTTCCACGATTTTTTTTTTATATGAATCTTTGAATATGTGAAATAATCAAGTAGGCTTTGCCTTTTTCCAACAAAAGAAAGTTTGTTTTGTTTATTATTAGTAAAAATGACTCGTGGAAAGGTTGTTGATGAAAAAATTCGCTCAATTATTATAAATTTATTTAAAAAGGGAAAATCAAACGCGGAAATTGGCGATCTAGTTAATTTATCAAAGTTTACTGTCAGAAATATTATTCGAGTTTATAAAACAACGGGTACAATAGCTACAAAACCTCGGTACGCGTCGAAATACAAAATATCAGATGCTGATAGACGGGCATTGAAGAAGATTATTAGAAAAAACAGTCGTTCGAACTATGGTGAATTATCTGTTCTTTGGAGCGATGCTGTGGGGCGAAGTGTTTCAAGATCCACGTGCCATAGAGAAGCCCTCAAGTTAGGTTTTAAAACTTACAAGGTAATTTTATTGCAACTTATTCCAAATTTTTTTTTCCACATTAATTGGATGAGTGATGAATGGAATAGTGTCCATTGGAGTGATGAGTCTCGTTTTGAAGTTTGTGTTGGGGACAATCGAAGCAGAGTTATTCGTCAGAAAAATGAAGCTTTCAATTCAGATTGTTTAAAAAAGAAAGTAAAATTTCCTGCTTCAATTATGGTATGGGGTTCAATGTCTTCTAGAGGTGTTGGAAAACTTCACTTCATTGATGGAATTGTAAACACGAATAAATATTTAGAGATTTTAAAAAAATCGTTACTTCGAGTAGTAGTCGTAGTCGAATTAAAACACAAACTTCAAAATATTTGGGATACTTTCACCCAAGATGAGTGTCAAAACTTAATAAGTACGTTGCCCAAAAGAATTCAAGCCGTAATTAAAAATAAAGGCGACGTCACACAGTGGTAAAGGTTTTGGATTTTGTATGATTTCCTTGTTTTTAACAATTAAAAAATAATTTTAAGTTAAATGATACAATAAAATGTTTTAAATTGTTTGAAATGTTGTTCCAAATGATAATAAAAATAAATATTTAAATTAAATTTACAGTGAATTAGCATAATTTTTATTTAAAAAGAAAAAATATTGGTGGGCCAATTGAGATGGGACGGGGCTCGTATATGTGTATGTTTATTTGCATCAAGCAGAGAACAACCTCTTTGTTTCTCTTTATGAATCCAACTCTGCTACTCTCGGCAAAATAATAACTTTTCAATTAATTTTGATATATTAGTATTTTTTTTTTTTGAGTATAGGGAATGCAACGCGTTTCTCTTATTCGAATAAAACGTTATTCATTAGACTTGGTCCGTAAGGTTAAGCATCAGCAAGGTGATGGTGTCTTTTTGGATAAGTTTCGCAAATTTTTCATTAGCCAATATCTCGTATCTGTTAGGGAATGGTGTTTGTCGAATAAATTGTGAGTAGTCCGGGGTGTCGGGTGTCGCCTGGGGAACCCCCCCGCCTCAACACTTGCACTGGGTGTTCTCTCTCTGGCCACGGGGGCGCGCACCGATCAATAAATGACTGGCGGTGGTTGGGCCGCCCAGCTGCAAGGGGGGCCCCTCTCTCTTTCGCGTCATTGCCAGTCTATTCATTCTTACCGCCGCCATTGAGACGCGCCGTTCTCGACCTCTTGGCTTGGCTGGAAAAACACAATCCCTCTCCATGGATCGATATAGATTTTAATACGTGACTACCGATTCAGTTAAATAAGAGTTGCTTTGCTTTTTTCAATTTATTTATTTTTTAATAATATATTGCGTTAAATTAATTGAATATACAATAGTCCCGTCAGCTTATTCAGAGATGCCAATGAATTTTTTTTGATTAGAAAAATGACACTCCAAATGGAAAAGTTGCCAATGAATTCTTCTAATGTTAATTCGAGGGGTGAACTGCGGCCTAAAATCGTGTACACCTACTTCCACTTCCACTTTCATTTCCAAGTAGAATACAATAGATGACAATAGATTATCTAATGAATTTCAAAGTAATTCCAAATAATTCCAAAGACGGTGTACACCTAATTCCAATCGCGGTTCACCCCGCGTGTTAATTTCATTAAAAAAAAAATAAACTGACACGTTCTGATGTGACCATCCACTTGACTTTACCATACAACCTGGCCTTTCACTTATATTTAATATTTAATAAAATTATTTATAATCATGTAGGGGAGGGTTAGTTTTTGCATTTTTAGTCTTCTGGGGGCCCACGGATTATGTATACAAAATTTGGTTGAGTTGGTATAAAGGCCAAGATTTATATTTTCTGACCCTACATCCCCCCATTTTGGGCTGTTAGTTTTTGCATTTTTAGACTTCTGGGGGCCAACGGATTATGTATACAAAATTTGGTTGAGTTTGGTCCAAGGGCCTAGATTTGCATTTTCTGACCCTACACCCCCCCCCCATTTTGGGCGATTTGTTTTTGCATATTTAGACTTCTGGGGATCCACTGATTATGTATACAAAATTTGGTTGACTTTGCTCAAATGACCTAGATTTTTAATTTTTAACCTCCCTCGGTCGATATGCACAAAAATCTAATTAGCTCTTAATCTCAATGGACCAAAACTATTTGGTTTTGATATTCATACTAGTTTTTGATCTAGCTCGTCCTCGAAAATTTGGTAACGCACAGACTAACAACCATACTAACAACCAGACTAACAGACATTTTGACAAAACAGTTATTATCTCAAAAAATATAATTTTTTCGATGTTCACTTATTTGAGCTTTTTTGTAGACCGAAATTCCATGATTACGCTCAATTTTTTTAATCAAAATAGTTTTAGTCGTTTTTGAGATATTTCCAAAAAAAGACGAAAAAAACCCACTTTTTTCATGCACGATTACAATACTTGACCATACCCTGTATGGTAAAGTAAAAAATAAAATAAATAAAATTCTCACTACTTTTCGTAGGGTAAAAGTTATTTAATAGTAAATCATACAACATTAATAGTAGGTACATTGGATGTATTTGTCAATTCCATCAATGAATGTATGTCCTCGAAAAGATGAATGGGAAATATTCTCATATCACTGCTAGAGATCCGTTTAAAAAGGCAAACGGGACCTTATTAGTAGGGCCAGCGAGAAGCATCTTCCATTGGAGGGGTACGGGGGTTAATAGAAGAAATAGCCATCGGATTTTCCGAAAAATGCCAACTCATATAATATATACCGGGTAAGTTTTTTATCTTGAGACAGTCTTATAACTCAAAAACAGTGCATTATATGAAAAAAGTTTCAAATATACGTTTATTTATATCAGAAGGGAAATTAAACTACGCTATTGTTTGTCGACCTAGAACAAGCTTTCATGGGTATTTCGAGGTCAACTTCTGTTTTTTAAATGGAAACCTATTTGTTTCTATACATATTCTGAATCTAAAAAAAAACTGAACAACTTTTATTAAAAATTTTTTTTATTCGACATCAAATAATAAAAAATATACTAAAATATATAAAAAAAATACTAATTATCAAATAATAGTGATCAAATATTTAATTATTAAATAAATAATTTAATAATAATTAATAATTTAATAATTTTGCGACATTGTTCTGAGACATTCCAGAGTGTATGGCAAGTCTCTGGATTCAGTTCCAGTTCCAATTTCGTTATTTTGGCCTTTTTAAGTTTCTTCATAGCCATTTCCTGTTTTTGTTTTGTTTTTTTTTAACAAATTTACAACACGATGAAATGAAGCTTGAGAGGGTGTATTTCTATCAGGAAAGCGCTCGCCATCCATTTCAATGGCAACCCCTAACACTTCTTCCACATTCACCATATATTAAGACCATTTCAATTCTGTCTTCAACAAAAAAATGCTCCATTTTTATTATGGTAATACTAATTCTACTGGATTGACATGAGAAATAAACTTTTTTAAACTCAAGAATTTTAAATAGATCTATTAAGTAGAAAATAATCTCTTAAATTCGTGTATAATGAAGTTTTAAGATCATTATAAACACTTATTTTCTTTGTTGTGACTTTTCGATTTAAAATTATTTATTTAATAATTAATTATTTGATCATTATTATTTGATAATTAAGCTGAATAATTGTTAAAAATAATTATTAGGGTTTTTTTCTGACATCTAATTGATTTAATATTTTGTTTATTTGATGTCGAATAAAAAAATAGTTTTAATGAAAGTTATTCAGTTCTTTTTGTAGATTCAGAATATGTAAACAAATATATAGGTTTCCATTTAAAAAACAGAACTTGATCTTGAAATACCCTTGAAAGCTTGTTGTAGGTAAACTAACAATAGCGTAGTTTAGTTTCCCCCTCCATATAAATAAACTTTTATTTCAAACTTTTTTTCATATAATGCATTGTTTTTGAGTTAAAGGACTGTTTCAGGATAAAAAACTCACCCGGTATATTATTTATTTGTTTGAGACTATAGTATCGAAGGCTTGGTCTTCATCATCAGAGTTTGTTTAACTATAAATATTATTTTTCATGGGGTCAGTATCGAGTGAATATTGAAATTTTTTTGCTCTTACTCAGCCATTTAGCAAGAGGAATCGTTCAGGCTTTATAAGGGAGAAACCGAATGTTTTCTACATTTGATTCAATCACGAATCAACTGTAGGGAATTTTTGTCAAATATTGAGTGAAAATAATATTTGAACTTATATATTTCTAACTTGAAATAATGATCTTAAATAAATTTTTTATAATTTTTCTAACTGATATGACAAAGAATAATTGACCTATCAATGAGAAGTGTTTTGGCCGCGCTTTATTTGAAAAAGATATTTTATCACAAGACTATTGCGGATTATGCTATTAAAGTCTGTGGAGTCTTAAATCTGGACCAGGAGAGAAAAAAGATGTGATCCACTTAGCTACAATCCAACGTCATTTTGCGTATAGCCCGCTAGACATTCGGATGGACATTCGGTGATCCATCCGAATGTCTAGCGAGCTATACGCAAAATGACGTTGGGTTGTAGATAAGTGGATCACATCTTTTTTCTCTCCTGGTCCAGATTTAAGACTCCACAGACTTTAATAGCATAATCCACAATTAATCTTGTGATAAAATATCTTTATCAAATAAAGCGCGGCTAAACTTTCTCATTGATAGGTCAATTGTTCTTTGTCATATCAGTTGGAAAAATTATAAAAAAATTATTTATAAGGGAGGTTGTTACTGAGGGTTTCGGTTAGCCGCCTTTGGGGGATTTATTGGTGTGAGACAGAAGGTTGGAAAAAATATTATATATATATATATGTTAGGATGGCCAAAAAAACCCAATATTTTTTCATTTTTTGATCTCGCATAAAAATATGTTAATTTAACATGTTTTTAAAATATTCACCAAAAATCAGCTCGATTAAAAAAAAATTTTAAGAGGTCACTCAAGATTTTTAAAAATGTTCAAAAAGGTAGAAAATTGATTTTTTTTTTCTCGTCGTTTTATTATTGACTACGTTTAAAATTCACAATATTCTGTAAATTTCAAGACGATTTATCACTTTAAAGAGGTCGCTCAAGATTTTTTTAATTTTTAAAGTAGTATACTTTAGATGTTTTCGAGTGATACGTAAATAAATAAATAAAATAAATATATAAAATAAATAAAAAATAAATAAATATTAATTTTTTCCTTCGATTAATAATTGTTTTCACGTTTTTACTTTATTTCTTCATGTCTCGTGCTTCATTTTTATTCGTTAAGATTATTTCTTCGTGTCTCGTGCTTCATTTTTATTCGTTACGATGTCAAGAAAAAAAAAATTTAATACCTACTATATTTATATTTACAGATCGACTTTCAATTTTCAACGTAAAAAATAACATGACGAGAAACGAGAAAAAACCTCAATTTTTCACCTTTTTTGAAAATCTTGAGTGACCTTTTAAAATTTTATAATCGAACTGATTTTTGGTGAGCATTTTAAAAACATGTTAAATTAACATATTATTTTCATTCGAGATCAAAAGTGAATATAGACTTTTGGGTCCTTATCAATTTCACATACTGAGTCATTTTCATAAGGGCGTATAGGGTGCATATGATGAAATTTCGTCTTCAATTAAAGGCTCTAAGAGTTATATTGATAGTTCTATTGTTTTGAACCCACCCAATTTCGTCCCCCCGAAAAAAATAAAAACTTTTTTTATTATATATAATTGATTATGATTTATTATATATAATTGAATGTAATGGAAGGCAGCCCAGAGGTAGTGAGGAAAGAAAAAATTAACACATATTAAATAAGGTGTAATTTATTGGAATCCTTCGTCCTTTCCTTTCAAACCGACGTTTCGGAGGATTTTTCCTCCTTCTTCAGGGTTTCAAAGGGTCAATGAATGAAACAAATTAAATGTTTCTTTCTTCTCTCCACAGTAGTGTTCAAAAACTTTCTTCATTTTTAACAAAGGCATAGAAAAACAATTTTTTTTTTCTCTCCTTTTCTTAAGTTTGAAAGGAAAGGAGGAAGGATTTCAATAAATTACACCTTATTTAATATGTGTTAATTTTTTCTTTCCTCTCTACATCTGGGCTGCCTTCCATTACATTCAATTAAAGTTTCTACCAGTCCGTCTCTCTCCAGAGAAAATTTCGTTGCAAAAAATTACTATATATATTTAATTTATTTTTTTTGTTCAACCAAAATCTAATCAACTCTTAGGGCCGGTTGTATGTCGCAAAGTAAATGCTTTTTACAAGTGCCTGGCATCTGATTGGACATCCCAGTCCCTCCATTTACCATCTACCCTTTGTCACTTGTGAAAAGCATTTACTTTGCGACACACTGACAGTGCCTGGCATCTGATTGGACATCCCAGTCCCTCCATTTACCATCTACCCTTTGTCACTTGTGAAAAGCATTTACTTTGCGACACACTGACAGTGCCTGGCATCTGATTGGACATCCCAGTCCCTCCATTTACCATCTACCCTTTGTCACTTGTAAAAAGCATTTACTTTGCGACATACAACCGGCCCTTAATCTCAATGCACCAAAACTATAATACATGTTAAATTTCGTTATAATATTCTCTCTAGTTTTAGAGCTAGAGCGTACACAATATTTAGTAACGTTCCGTACTAAAACAGACTTTTTGACAAAACAATAAATATCTCGAAAAATATAATTTTTTCGATGTTTACTCATTAGGGCTTATTTGTAGACCAAAACGCCATGGTTTCGTTCATTTTTTTTTTTTATCAAAATAATTTAACAGCCGTTTTTGAGATATTTTGAAAAAAAGAAGCAAAAAAACACACATTTTTCATGCACGATTACAATACTTCACCATTTAGGCGAGGGGTGAACCGTGACCTAATATCGTGTGCGCCTACTTCCATTTCTACTTTCATTTCCAAATATTTCCAAAAAATTCCAGTACTTTAAATACTAAAATAATTGCACATAATTCCAAAGACGTGTACACCTGATTCCAATCGCGGTTCACCCCTTGATGTAAGTAAAAAAAATGAAAAATTAATGTTTAAATTCTTCTTAATTAATACATTAAAAATTAATTTAATTAGTGAATATATTTTTATAATAATTTAGAATCTGGAGCACCAAGGGCTAAGCCCTTTTTGCCTGGAAAAACTGCGTTTTGAGCTTCAAGGAGCGAAACCAAAAACGTGTCTCAATTCAACCAAATTTCCCTAAATCTTTGAAAAAAAAAATAGCCAAGTGGGAATAAATCTTGATTAAAAGGTCAACCCTTACTCCTTTCTTTAGAGTATTACTAATTTAAAATAAATAAATAAATAAAGGTTTTGTCAACTCAAGAAAATTTTTGGGTGCTCATCCCTCCAGTATCGCCGCCCTGCCTATTAGTATTTAGTGTTTTTGCTCAGTTTTTTCAAAATATCTAAACAACAACTAAAACTATTTTAATTACAAAAAGGAAAAAATTATCTTTAAAAGCCTGCACTTGACGAATAATTCGACCAAGTGCGAGTCGAATCGAATAATTAGGGTTTCATGCGTTATTACTTTTAAAATACTTATGATATTAAATTCATTCTTATTTTTCGTTGTTAAGGTAGTTCTTTCACAAATGCAAAAATTCAAGAAGTCTTTGAAACTTGGAATATAAGTCATTAAAAGTATAATAAACAGACTGTTAAAATTTGAAGACGATTTACCACACCAAACATGAAATAATTGCAATTAAAAATGAATTTTTTTACATATTACATATTAGATTGGGAAAGGCTAAGAAAAATTATCATTATTTTATTTTTTTTTCATTGAAGGACTTTCACCATCTTGATGAAAAACTAATATTTGTTAGAATAATATATTCGGAGTAACTTAAAAAAAAATTGAAATTATTTACCATGTAGTTTTGATAAAAAAACAAACATATTTGGGCGATTATTTTTAGTGGAGAAATATCAATGTTTTGGAAACAATCCATTCGAAAAGAGAATATAGTAGTGTAAAAAGTACAGTCACGTTAAAAAAACATAACCTAAAATTTTAGCACCGTTCATATTTATAGAGCGGTTACGAGGCTAAAACTTTTTGTGTGGATTGTCGCCAAAGAACCTCCTTAAGGAGAGAATGAGGGAATTTGTGTAATTTTTTAATAATTTTAAGTTGAGCCGCTTCTTAACGCCGGCAGATACAATAATGACATTTATTGTTTACATTTTTATTAAACTAAGTAACTTAAAAAATCAATTTAATGCTGATAATATAGACGGCTTTTTGAAAAAATTTCTTAAAAAATATATCGATAATAATCCGTTACGGATGTAATACTCAACCAACACTATTTTAATAGTACGGAGGCACTAGTTGGAAAAGTATAGATAACCAAACTCAAACTCTGCACACAAGGGACACTGTTGTAAGCAGCAAGTTTAACTAATACCTATAGTCCTATAAGAGTTCAAGTTGCCGATAGAAATAGATTTCAAATTTTCTAAGAAAATCACAAGAGGGTGTCATCTATTATTTATTTATTTAGCTCGTTTACATATGTCAAAGGGTTTTTTCTTCCACTATTAGATTTTGATTAATGGCTATAATAGGACAACAAATAGAATTCTCCAATCTCCAAGAATGTTCCCACTAAAAGTATGGATAAGTACTTAAAATAAGGTATTCTTTAATTTATTAAATATTGTAATAATTTATAAATATTAATCAAGTACAGACATTCATAGACAACGCATAAAATTTATTTTCTGAAACAATTTTCAAAAGAAATAGTCCACGAAGCTATTAAATTTAATTTTAATGAACTGTCCGTTTCAACAAATAGTGTATCTCTCAGTTAATAATTATTAAGGAAAGTGGGGTAGGTTCTAGATCAGGGCTGTCCAACACGTGGCCCGCGGGCCGCATGCCGCCCAGCACTGGAATGATTGTGGCCCAACATTTAATCATAAACTTCCTTAAAACATTGAGATTTATATGTAGAGATATATTTATTCCCTTTTTCGAAATATGAATATACATTTGTACAATACTTGAAGCTTTTTTCAAGAAAAAAATTCTTTAAAAGCAAAATTATAAGCTCAACTATATACGGTATATAAGAAAAAAATCATTAGGTTTCGAATATTTAAAAAATCTTCTTCTTCTCATATATTTTCATTTTCTAAAATATTTATTATTTCAATAATTTATATGCTACGCCACTAACCAAGTCTAAAGTTATCATTCTAGTTGAACAAGTAGACAAGGAATTGGGGTTTTCTAGAACAATCACAATTAATTGATAATTTCTCTCCTGGGCTAGAACTTGTCTTTTAGATCTTTGCACGTTCTTACATGTCAATAGATAATGGATAGTCAGCGATTATTATATCCGTGACCTTTTTAAAAAATAAATTATCATTCCACATATCCTTCTTTAATCTCATTCGATATAAATCAGGACTATCCAACCCGTGGCCCAATATAAAGTCATAAAATTCATTAAAACATTGAGATTTATATGTAGATACTGGAAAACACCCAACAATTTGGCCTCATAATTTTTTTTCTCCAAAATAAGAAATCTGAAAATCGACTGTCAAGTTTTCGAAAAATAAAGAAGCTAATTTTAAATTTTAAATCTGGAACTAGATTTCAAGATTTTCGAAAAAATAATCATCATTTTGGTCTATTTTCGACTACTACTTGCAAACTTTCTGATTGAATGTTCTAGATTTCTAGAAAAACAATTAGATACCGATCTGAAAAAAATTGAATATGGTCTCTTTATTAGAATTTTATATTAATTATATAGCCAGGATAAATATAAACAAATAGTAATACATAATATCACTTTTTGTAAGTATGTAGGTATGTATTTACATATACGAGAAGCTATTTTCAAGTATAAAATTTACGAAAAGTAACATTAGAAGCTCACTATGCGCTAAAAAAATAATCAAGTTCTTATTTCTACATTACCTATTAACTATCTTTTTAGAATATCAAATATCAATAGAATTATAATATTTTATCCTCGGTCCGAGACAATTTTTTTTCTTCAAATGTGGCCCGTGTAAGCCAAAAGGTTGGACACCCCTCTCCTACATGAAACATTAATCACTAATTGATTAAATAAATACTAAATTAGTTTTACAAATAAAACAAAATGTATACAATATTCACCTTTCATTTATTTAATCAACTCTAATATTATCTCTCAGTTAATGAATCCAAAAAATTGATTTATTTCAAAACAATTATTTTCGAATCAAAGAGTTTTATTTAAAATGCTAAAAAAAATATTTTTCTTAGAGTTGAAATTTTGTTAAAATCAAACATAATTAATTATAATTATTTATTGAACACGAATAAATAATACAATAAAACTACGACTTTTCGATCGACTTATTCTGCGATCGTTCTCAAGTATTTTTTTTTTAAGAAAATCACAAAAGAGTCATCTATTAGATCAGATGGAATGGATTATTTTTAATTATATCTCGGAAGGGTTGTTTTTCACCCCCTCGGGAATCGAACCCGAGCGCCAGTAACAGCAATCCGGACCATTTGGCTACCCTGTAAGGTGCGAACCCGAGGGGTGATCCGCGATTGGAATTAGGTGTACACCTCTTTGGAAGTATTTTGGAAGTACTTGGAAATATTTGGAAGTACTTGGAAATATTTAAAAGTACTTGGAAATATTTGAAAGTACTTGGGAATATTTGAAAGTACTTGGAAATATTTGGAAGTGCTTGGAAATATTTAAAAGTACTTGGAAATATTTGAAAGTACTTGGGAATATTTGAAAGTACTTGGAAATATTTGGAAGTGCTTGGAAATATTTAAAAGTACTTGAAAATATTTGAAAGTACTTGGGAATATTTGAAAGTACTTGGAAATATTTGGAAGTGCTTGGAAATATTTAAAAGTACTTGGAAATATTTGGAAGTGCTTGGAAATATTTAAAAGTACTTGGAAATATTTGAAAGTACTTGGGAATATTTGAAAGTACTTAGAAATATTTGGAAGTGCTTGGAAATATTTAAAAGTACTTGGAAATATTTGAAAGTACTTGGGAATATTTGAAAGTACTTGGAAATATTTAGAAGTACTTGGAAATATTTGGAAGTACCTGGAAATATTTGGAAGTACTTGGAAATATTTGGAAGTACTTGGAAATATTTGGAAGTACTTGGAAATATTTGGAAGTACTTGGAAATATTTGGAAGTACTTGGAAATATTTGAAATACTTGGAAATATTTGGAAGTACCTGGAAATATTTGGAAGTACTTGGAAATATTTGGAAGTACTTGGAAATATTTGGAAGTACTTGGAAATATTTGGAATTACTTGGAAATATTTGGAATACTTTGAAATATTTGGAAGTACTTGGAAATATTTGGAAGTACTTGGAAATATTTGGAAGTACAAATCCAAGTAGGTGTACAGCATATTAGGTTGCGGTTCACCCCTCGTGCGAATCCCTCTGACATATATAAACGCGTTAAATATTTTACTCAACGATTTAAATCTTCATTTGTAAAATTTCGCGCTCTAGCGATTCTAAATTTAAACAGATAGCCATGGCATAGAATTTAAATAAAGTTGGTTGAGTGTTTCAATAAATTTAGAATCACTAGATCGGGAAATTTTACAAATGAAGATTTGAAACTTTGAGTAAAATATTTAAGGCGTTTACCTATATCAGAGCGGTTTGCACCTCACAGCGTAGCCAAATGGCCCGTATTGCTGTTACTGGCTCTAAGGTTCGATTCCCGAGGGAGTGAAAAACAACCCTTATCACATATAATTAAAAATAATAAAATCCATCTGATCTAATAGAGAACTCTCTCTTATGATTTTCTTAGAAAATTTAAATCTATTTCTATCGAGAACTTGAAATCTCTTACGTTCTCAAGTATGAGCACCAGTAGCGGTTGGTAACTGGGAATGCTGTCCAAAAAAGTTTTTGAAATTTTATTTTAATCTTCGCTTTTTTTTGCTAATTTCATTGAATCATTTCGGCATTATTTTCGTTATTTATCAAATTTAAGATTAGATTTTTTTAAATATATTTTAGGGCCTTCACCCCAAACGGATACTGCTTTGTGTGAGTGAGGGTAGGAGTCAATCTTGTGACTTAAACTCCACAGTCGCTGAGATGGAAATCGACCATCTTCCACAATGAATCAGCCTGTCCTATAAGAAAATCTCAAATTTCTCCTAATTCTATTGCTATAAGCAAGCTATGACTTGTCTATAGCACTTTTAGTTATTTCTGATCTTATATATTAAGAGTCTTTAAAAATGGATTAGTCCAAAGATTCTCGAATCTTCTTTATTTATTCCTTTTTTATATTATTACTATTTTAATAGTTCCTCAGAGAGAACCATTTTTATTCTACTAAAACTCATTTCAACTTGTCTTTGACATGCTTGTTCTGGAAAATATACCAGGCAGGGACGTCAAACCTTTTATTCGCACCCTTTTCGAAAAAATCATTCATTGTAATTGCCCCTTGAAACTATGCAACAATTTTAATTAATTTCGAGAACCCATATACTTTTCAAAACAAAAAATATTTTTTATAGAAATATTTGAAATAACAGATAATAATTAGAAAATTTTAAATTCCTCCTTGAAATTTTGAAGTCGATATTTATGAAAATTATCTAAATGTTTGAAATTTTAGGGATGTGCCGCATCCACAGCATCAATTGTAGAACACCCACTCCGATTTTAGGATAATTAAGCTCAGTTAACCTAAAATCGGAATGGGTGCTCGCTCATACTTGAGAACGATTGCAGAATAAGTCGATCGAAACGTCGTAGTTTTATTGTATTATTTATTCGTTATTTGATTTATAATTTATTAGTTTAACAAAATTTCAACTTTAAATTAAATCAATCACAAAAATGAAGCCTTAACAGCTTCATTACTGATAAATTCTTTTCTTGTTAAATTTGTTTTTCAAAATTTTGTATGATTCGTGCCTCTCGAAATGAGTCACTCCCTTTGAATTTCTTCTAGCTCCTCTGTATTTGTGCAAGCAGGCAGCTGCGTTTTGTTATTTTCATATTTCTTTTAAGAACAAATCTGGGGCTTGGCCCTGGAATCCAATGGTTAGTCTTTGTCCCCCCCCCTCCCCTCTACCCCTGGCATGATTTTCTAGAAACTGCAAAACTGCATCATCCCCATCCTATCAATCAGTACATATCCTTAATTGAATAGAAGACAATTTTACATTTCTTCTAACATTTCATTCAACGAACAAATGAATGTTTCATCAACTTGAAATTAAAAACAACCAAGGAGCCAGAATTGGTGTTAGAGTAGGAGAGAAATTTCTAGTAACCCCGTTTGAGGTTCTTTAAAACGACTGTATGGATGGATGGATGGATGATACAAAATCCAAGTCCGTGCTGACAAGGCAACGGCACGAGCTGTTGATTTTTGTATTTTTTTTTCTCTAAAGAAAACGAACCAAACTAGGATTGTGGACTTCTCTTCTATAAATGAAATTATAATTTATTTTATACTTTGAGGTCTTTTTCTACATAACATAGCAATTCAAACGTTAGATTTGTTCTTCTATGGAGGGATTCATGCGTGATCAAATAAATAAAATAAATAAATCTTTCTGATATTTATTTCGATTTAATATTTTCTTACCTAGAATAGAAATTCAAAATATACACTCGCCAGTTAGAGGCGCAGCAAATAATTGTTTTTTTTCATATTTTTTTGTGAATTTTAGTGAAATCAATTGAATATTAATTGAAAAGATTTTGTTATGCCTTTTGAGTAGCAGATTTGTTGATTCATAAAGACAAATCGATGAGGTTGTTCTCTGCTTCATGCAAATAAACATATATATCGGGTGAGACTTTTTTCTTGAGACTGTCTTATAACTCAAAAACAGTGCATTATATGAAAAAAATTTCAAATAAAAGTTTATTTATATCAAGGGGAAACTAAACTACGCTATTGTTTATCGATTTAGAACAAGCTTTCAAGGGTATTTCAAGCTCAAGTTCTGTTTTGGAAATATATCTATATATCTTTACCATCCCTACTCCCAACATCATTTCGCGGTTAATTTGGCAAAGTGCCGGACATATAACGTACAATAAATACATTTGTCCCCATGACTTCGAGTAACTGGAACTTTCTCCCGGCCTCCATCTTTCCTGACACTTAAAATATAAACTTCAAACCTTCAGGACCTGGGTACACAGACCTTCACATCCACTCCTTTCGCTTGATCAATTTCTCCTTCTTTTCGGTAATGCAATGTTTTTTCAAGATAGTGACTGCATCACATTGGTGTGCCCTTCTTGCATTAAAAAAAATCTTTAATCGTCTTCTATAAATTTACTATCTAAGGGCATGTCCACTGTTCGTAGATATACCAATCCGATGAAATTATAAATTTGTATTCCTTAACCCTCTATAGGCTATATATAGTATTTATCTGTCACGCGACTAAAAATTTGAAACGCTTATTACAGGAAGTGTCTCATTCAATTCATGTCTGTTAATTCAAAACCGACAAACAGTATTAATTTCATTAACGAAATGTCAAGAATTAATTACTGAAAGGTAAAGAACCTTGTAATAATAAGATTTGCGTCTTTGGTTAGGAATTGGCTTTTGAAAGTTATGATTTATGAACGTCAAGAGCAGAAAATAAAATGATTATTTGAGAAAAGCGTTGGGAAATTCATAAGAGTCATGGGCCTTAGGATTTGGTGGAGAATCGCTTAGCAAATAAACCAGAAGCGATTTAACAAAACATACGATAATATTTGTACTGAACCGCCTGAAGAGGTAAGAAATCTCGACAGCTGGGATAATAATGGCTGGGCAACAACAAAGCCAAAATGAAACAACTGTGCGCATATTAATATGCATGGGTAAGTTATCCATAAAATGGAATCCCATCCAAAACATTTCTGTTAAAAAAACAGGCCAAGTTCTAAAAAGTAGTGAAATCTTGGGAGTTAAATTCGCCAAGAATAATTAAGTCGAGACAATAGTACTTTCAATTAAAACACATTATTTCCATTTTAAATGACGATCTAGATATATAGATTCTATATTTTTATATAATAATAATAAAAAAATTGTATTTAATAACATTTATTCACAAATGATATCGTATTGTATATGAACAGTTTTAAAATTGTAATTACATTACAAGTTGACTCTGCTAGAGTGTTTCGTGAACTGATTCTCATGGTTCAATGGAATTTTTTGGCAACTGAAAAAGGGGTTAGTTTTCAAATATTTAGTGGCCCAACATAAAAATTCGTAATTTGTTATTAAAGAAATATATTAATAAGTGAGCTTTTAAAGGCAATTGTCGATCTTTGGCCGCCCGAGCAAGAATACGGTATTGCACCCTTGAAGATTTTAAACTTGGCTATTACACATTATGGCATTAGAGTAAATTAATTAAATTCGTGATCAGCCAAGTTTCAGGAAAATAATTTAAATTCAAAATATTATAAATGGTTCTAGGTGAAACATTTTTATAAAAAATTAGGTAGATGGGTTTCACATAAAATGAAATAAAACAAAAGTGAGTTTAGATTTCGATATATTTTCATTTTATGTGAAACCCACCTCGTAATTTTACCTATTTTTTTTTTATTTTTATATAAAAATGTTTCACCTAGAACCATTTAGAATATTTTGAATTTAAATTATTTTCCTGAAACATGGCTGATCACGAATTTATTTAATTTACTCTAATGCCATAATGTGTAATAGCCATGTTGAACATTTTCAAGTGTGCAATATCGTATTATAGTCCTTGCGGCACTAAATTTCTAAATATTGACCATTGAGATTTGCATATTTAACACACGAATCCTATCCAGATTGATGTTAAAGCGACTGTTTCATTAAATAACAATCGTAATTTTCTTGAAATTATTTTGAAAAACTGAGATTCATTAACTGAAGATATAACAAATATTTTTCTGTTAAAATGTTAATTGTATCAAGCGGTATTCGTTTTATATAAAAAATGTTAAAAGTTAGGTACTTTTGATGGTTTTCATTTTTTCTCTCATGGCATGGCAAGTGGAGAGATGGCGACTTGGCAACGTCGCACTTAAATCACTCAAATTTTCCATATCTAAAAAACTTCTGCAGCTGGTGCATTTGAGATTTTTAGCTAATTCTCTCAACCTAACTATACTGCTCTCATCTGGAATTTCGCATTGAGCTATTTCATAAAGTGTTTTTTTTATTCTTTGTTTTTTAGCGTAAGAATTCAATGTTGCCAGATCCGAGTAACGATGCAGTGAAAATATTTTTGCCTTTCTGCGCATGTGAGAGTAGGGAAAAGAGCGAACTGCATCTGAGCTATATTAGGGATCGTCCTTAAATACAATATTTTTTTTATTAAAAGCTAAACATATTTTTATTTGTTGATAGGTCAATAGTCTATTTTTTTTCTTATTTTTCTCCTATGGGTCTCGCAGATAATAGTTTAGTATAGTTATTGCCGTAGTTAAGGGGAAGGGGAAGTGCCCCCCTAGAAAAATCGAAACTCCATTATTACGAGCCACCACATATGTATTTCTCATTAAATTATTTCGTTACATCCAAAATTTGTCTATTCTACGAAAAAGTTAGTTGATCTCTAAACGGATTACCGAAATTGAAACTTTGAAGTGGCTAATCAGCTGACCGGTTGCCTCCCCCCCTAGGAAAACTCCCTAACTACACTAATGATAACATTTAAGGAAAGCGGTGATGGTTTATAATAAAACATACTAAACACAGAAGTTTTTTAACGGGTTATAGTGGTGTTTCACAAGTAAAAAAATAAAAATTAAAAAAATTAAAAATTCCTTTAATTATGTTTTTTTTCTCTATACATATTTCGGATTTTGAGCCCATCATCAGGAGTTTAACATAAGACGGTCTTTTGTTAAACTCCTGATGATAGGCTCAAAACCTGAAATATGTATAGAGAAAAATAAATCTCCAAAAAATATAATTAAAGGAATTTTTATTTTTTTTTACTTGTGAAACACCACTATAACCCGTTTAAAAACTTCTATGTACACTAATGATAACTGGCGGTAAATTCTTTAAAAAATACAATATAAAATTTAATAAATTTTTTGTGTTAAAGTGAGACCATTAAAAATAAATTCTATATATGTACCGTTAACTAATAAAATTTAATGTTATTTTATAAAAGTTTATTTATATGTATATTTTTTTCTTATTTTTAACACGCTTTTATTAGCTTCACCTGTATGTACCGTATGAATGAATGTATCTATCAATATGACTTTTGTTCTGTTAAATTCTGCAAACATGTCTCTATAAAAATAATTGTTTACTCAATTTAAATGAAATTATATAAATATTAAAAAAAACTAAAAAATATGCTTCTAAAAAGTACAAAATAATGTAATACTTAATCAAAAAGTGTGGGGCGCAGAAACGTACTTTTAATTAATTTCGATAAAGTGCCCCACCCTTTTTGATTAAGTACTCTATTTTGTACTTTTTAGAAGCATATTTTTTAGTTTTTTAAAATATAATTTATTTTTTTACTTTTTAGTCTTAATTATTTTTATAGAGAAATGTTTTCTGAATTTAACAAAATGAAATGTATTTATTTTTAAATTGAAAGTTTTTGTGCCGAGGGTAGCAGAATTTTTATATATTGAAGGAGACAATAAAAGAGTGTGTCTTCTGTTGGAATTATAAATTTTATTTATAACGAGACTATAGTTTCGTTATAAATAAAATTTATAATTCCAGCAGAAGACACACTCTTTTATTGTCTCCTTCAGTATTTATGTTCATTATTTTTATATAATTTCATTTAAATTGAGTAGGTAAACAATTATTTTTATAGAGAAATGGTTGCGGAATTTAACAGAACAAAAGTCACATTGATAGATACATAGATAGATAGGTAAATACATACATACATACATACAGGTGAAGCTAATATAAAGCATGTAATAAAAACATTTCATTCAGTTACATTCCGCAAACTACTCTATAAAAATAATTTGGACTAAAAAATAAAAAAATAAATTATAGTTTAAAAAAACTAAAAAACACTAATGCACTAAAAAGTACATAATAATGTAATAATCAAAAAGAGTAGGCCACTTTGTCGAAATTAATTAAAAGTATACATGCTTCTGCGTCCCACACTTTTTGATTATTAGGAACATTATTATATACAAAAAGTACATTTTTAGTACATTAGCGGGGTTTTTTAGTTTTTTTAAACTATAATTTTTGCACAGTTTTCTTGTTAAACCTCCTGATGAAGGGTTCATAGCCCGAAATATGTATAGAGATAAATAAAAAAAAAAAAATCTCCAAAATAATTTAAAAGATTTTTTAATTTTTTAATTTTATTTCCACTTTGTGAAACACCACTATAATCTGTTAAATAATTCCTGTGTTTAATATGTTTCACTACAAACCAACACCGCTTTCCTTAAACTTTATTAACTATTATTTTTATATACATAGATATGTTATAGTTGTGAAAATTATATTTTTGTTATTATTTTCACTAAATTTGGGTTGTTATCGTCCATCTTTGAAAATAATTAGGCTGGATATTGGGATCTTGGACTTGAGAAAATAATTAAAAGCTAAATTTCCAAAAGTTGCAACACGTTTCGTCGTATATTTTTCGACTTCTTCAGGCAATTTTTAGGATCAGCTTTCTCGTTGATAGATATATACAGACCATTAGACTAGATTTTGCAATAACATAATTGACAAGGCTTAAACAAACAACATTTTGTTTGAGATTTTTTATTTATTTTGTTTGATATCTTGTATTAAGTTTGTTTAAGCCTTGTCAATTATGTTATTTGGAAAAATAATTTTTATAAAAAAAAAAAAAAAAAAACCGACTTCAAAAAAATT
The DNA here is from genome assembly GCA_024734495.1 of Forficula auricularia. Lineage (NCBI taxonomy): Eukaryota > Metazoa > Arthropoda > Insecta > Dermaptera > Forficulidae > Forficula > Forficula auricularia. Next base: position 3,224,911 of record JALMQS010000117.1, read on the forward strand.
AAATGCAACAAATAAAATAATAAGAACTCAAAAATCAAATAAAATGCACTAAAAATTATAAAATAATTATCTAATTTAGTTACAACTAAATGATGAAATATTAACATGAAATCACTTTTGAAGTCGGTGCCAAAAATATACATTTTATGAATCAAACTCGACTGGAATCTTAGTACGTTTGGCGAGACGCTCGCTTATATAGTTTGTTTGGCACCGACTTCAAAAAGTGATTTCATGTTAATATTTCATCGTTTTATTTTATAATTTTTAGTGCATTTTATTTTATTTTTGAGTTCTTATTATTTTATTTGTTGCATTTAATTTTTTTGATGTCGGTTTTATTTTTTTTATAAAAATTATTTTATTTTTCTCTTTTTAGTGATGTTATTAAAACCAAATTAATATGGAACCATCCCTAAGGTATCCTCTTTCCAATATAAAAAGAATAATCGAAATCGGTTCATAAACAAAGAAGTTATGCTTGAACAAACATAGCAAAAAAGGTCCAATACCAATGAAAAAAAAAAACGGTACAAATCGAAAACTTGACTGAACCCAATGCAAAAAATCATCAAAATCGGTTCACAATTGGCGAAGATATCAGGTAACATAGACACAAAAAAAATTCAGTGGAAATGAGAACCTCCTCCTTTTTTGAAGTCGGTTAAAAATCTAGTCTAATGGTCTGTATATATCTATCAATGAGAAAGCTGATCCTAAAAATTGCCTGAAGAAGTCGAAAAATATACGTCGAAACGTGTTGCAACTTTTGGAAATTTAGCTTTTAATTATTTTCTCAAGTCCAAGTTCCCAATATTCAGCCGAATTATTTTCACTCTCTTGGAAATCTCTGGCTTATGCAGTAACAGTCCTGAATATATGTTTGATGCTCATTACGAAGTCGATAACTTAGAAGCTTTTGGCTTCATTATCATATTTCACATTAATATTTAATAGAATTTTTGTTTTAAGTTACAATTAAATTTACTTCATAGCCATACCAGGAAGTCTTTAATTGAAGCTTATCCATTTTCATCGAGCTGAAGATACACCTTATTTGATTTATTTCTTCTAATAAATTAAACAACTACCGGCAAAAAACCTTTTTAATTTTAATAGATGCCTACTTTATAGACCGATGATTAAAAACTAGTTTGGCTACGTATTTGTGTAAATGAATGCAAATGGATGAGAGATGTAGCATCTAATTAACAATTCGCCGTGTATAAACACCTGGATTCTATTTTGATAGAACTCATCAGTGAATTCAATTGAAATCCACTGTAGTCTTATCAAATAACACTCAATAGAAAGGGATTTTTCTAGCGAGCAAACGATCCGGCTATTCACTATCTCTTTCGCGGATCGAATTACATTCATGCCTCGAGTGTTTAGTCATATCCATTGATTGAATTTCGAATTTTAAAAATAAATCGTCTTTAGAAAAATTCCATGTGATATGACTAATCGATTAATTCGATTGGAAACGATGTTTCTCAAATATTTCGTTAGAGAAGCCAATTATCAATAGTCATCTTCAGCTAAAGTACTATATATGAGTTCGCTTAGGCTCATCGGAATATAATTCTCATTAAAACTTTCACCGTTTAATATTTTTACTTTCCCTATATCTAAATAGATAATGAAGGATATGGAATGTAAAACTTTTAGAAAAGTGAAAGATTTTGTATGGGGATATACTATATATATTAGCCTAGATTAATTTGTAACAACGCTAACGTAATGCTGCCGACAGGGAGCGCTGATGCCGTCGGTATATTTGTGGCAAATTTGAAATATAATTGTAATTTTAACTCGAATTTCGAAATGAAAGACTCCAATTGATTTTAAATTAAGAAACATTAAATATATTGATAATTATCCCCCCTCACCACTCAAAAATTAATTATTCAATTCGCTTTTCTTTGCGCACAGAAAAAGAAATTAATCACATCTTATTTGATTTATATTTTATATATTATTTGTTATTTTTTAATAATTTGCCACTTTTTTATAATTTTTTAAAAATCTAAATTTTGTTATTCTTATTTTTTGATTTTTACAAAATTGAACGACTTAAGACACGCATGCCCGAGTTTCTCATGGCAATACTGGAGGGAGCAGCCTGTCATACAAACAACACCTGATTGATCTCTTTTAAATATCTGGAGCCTTATATCGATTATCGATCCCAAATTTAAAAAAAAAAATGATATAATATAATTCTCCTCCTCACACAATTCCACTTATTTAAATAAATCTATTTCTACAAAAAAATATCACAATGCTGTAGATTATAGAAAAAAAAATACTTCCAGATTCATATCTAGAGCCTCATTTCTGTAGCTGTGTCAGGACGAAAATGAGGCGAAACTTTTAAGAGAGTATGTATTTTCGGGAGTTTACAGGTATACATTTGGAGTGTGGTTTTTTAACAGGAATAACATTTTTGGACCGAGACACCGCCCGCCAGGGCACCAGCCCGGAGGGCCGAGTTCCTTCGGCACGCCCTCGAAGTTCGTATATATATATATATGTTCAGTGAGGCTTCCGCGTATAGGTTCTATGTCATTAGAGGTTTTTCGGGTTTCTCCGCGTGGGTTTGAGAGTTTTACTCGACGTTTCGGCTCTCCTTTTGGAGCCATTTTCAAGAGAGGGGGTGGGTGGTCTACGTGGTCTTAACCTTGTAGTCTAAGGTTCGTTTTGGAGGGTGTCTTCCGAGTGAATTTCTTCAGTCGGAAGGTTGGGTAGATTTGGATATTTAGCAAGTTTTGGGTGTTTTATGGTTGAGGGTGTATTACTTACATTATGGTGGCTGACGTCTCGGCTGTTGCTGTTTTGAGAATATTGGACACTATCGATACGTTCACTGTCACTGTAGGCAAATATATATATATATATATATATATATATACATACATACACAAACATACATCCACAAACACATACCTATATATATAGGTACATACATTACACATACTAGACAATACCAATGAGTGAATTCTACACAATACAATTGAACAAATAATGGAATTTGTTTTTAAATAATACATTCAATTATGAAGTACAAAAGTTAAAGATAATTAATACATTCTATAATATAACATATAATATTAAACATACAAATGTATAATTTGAAAGTTTATAATTGGAAAATAAGGACAAGTTTTTATGTGTGACTTTTTTATTTATCAGCCAACGTTTCGTCGACTTTGCCGACTTCTTCAGGGCTTCACATAGTCATGCCACACATTCGTCTAAATTTTTAAATTTGAGATTTCTTTATGTAAGGATCAAAAGAAAAAAAAATTCTATTCTGGTTTTTAAAAACAGTGTTGCCTCATTCTATATATGTTATTTCTGTTTTATATCTAATGTAATTGTTAATATAAAAAGAAAAGAAAGACAAATTGTTTTTGTGAATGTGCCAAATATTTTTTGAAATTTGTGTTTCTGATGGTCTTCAATGGTAACTAAGATAACAAGAAAATTTAGACGATTGTTTGGCATGACTATTTGAAGCCCTGAAGAGGTCGACAAGGTCGACGAAACGTTGGCTGATAAATAAAAGAGTCACACATAAAAACTTGTCCTTATTTTACTATTATAAACTTTCAAATTAATACAAATTATGGACGATGATAATAACAAATGTATAATATTTAACACAATACATGACGATAATTAAATAAACATGAAGAGAAACAAAGAGGTTGTCCTCTGCTTGATGCAAATAAACATACACACATGTTCTTATTCTAACTGGCTCCCAGCTAAGTAAAGATCAAAAATTTTCAATATCCATACGGTATTGACTCCATGAAAATCAATATGTATAATTAAAAAAGACTGATGATGAAGACCAAATCTTCGAAACTATAGTCCCAAACAAATAAATAATATATATACCTATACAGATATATATGTGTGTATGTTTATTTGCATCAAGGAGAGGACAACCTCTATTTCTCTTTGTGAATCAACAACTCTGCTACTCTCGGCAAAACAAAAACTTTTCAATTAAATAAACATAGATATATAGATAGATACAAGTGAAGCTAATATAAAGACTCCAATAGCTTCAACCGCAGTAGTCTCGCGATATATACCTATCTTTTTTCAAAAAAAGCGCGATCAAAACAAATTATAAATTTATTTAACATCATTATTTCAAGTTAGAAATATCACCTACAATCACCTACATTTGATTCGAACGCGAATCAAATGTAGAAAACATACGATTAATATAAAGCATGTAAAAAGATCAATTTTTCAATCGGAAAAACTAATTCATCTTTGCTGTTTTAAAATGGCTCCTTTTTCATTCTGACAATTATTTATTTTGAGAAACGTTTGTCGATTCCATTTGATAATAGGAGTACAAATTTCCAATAGCTTTAATAAATGTTCAATAATATACTTTCTAAGATTTATATCTATTCTTGAGAGCCCTCTTTGTGTGGGGGAGGGTTTATTCGTTTGCATGCTGAGAGAAGTAGCAGCCAGGATAGCCGGCCGTTTTGGTGATTGATGAATTTGAGTTGGAGCATTCATCGTGGTGCAAGAGCAGCAGCCATCGAGATGGAGATGGTTTGTCTGCATGGAATCCAAGCCGAGGGAACCCGAATGTGGCCGAAGAGGTCCGAGACACAACCTGAAATGACCAGGGGCGCCGTTTTGGATCGACCTTGGTGGGCGACACTACGGCTTGAGCGAGGACACCTGTGCATTCCTATTGACAATCGTCAATGGTCTGCCAGTAATTAGGTAAACAAAGCCGAGACAAGAGAGCAAAGACACAAATGTTCAAAAAGAACAAGTAATTCAAGCTTTACAGGACGAATTAAAAACAAAGATCAAAGAAAAAAAAATGTATCTAAATATAAAGCTGGACAAAACAAATAACCTTTTCGCTTCTCGGATCCTTACAGTTCTTAAAATAAAACCAAAATCAATGGTGAGTGAGAAAACGAGATGAGAAAAGACACTTTGATCTGGGAACATATCGGATTTTAGGATAAGTTGCAACTGCCAGGAAGGACCAGTGGCAACTGGTCTGGTGAGCTAGCTAAGAGAGGCTGAACCTCGCTCGAACTTGAAACCCTTCATTTTTATATGCAATCAACTCAACAAATTATTTGTATATAAAGTATGTGTAATTGAAAAGTTTTTGTTTTGTCGTAGCAGAGTTATTGATTCACATAGACAATTTTAACTAGCTCCCAGCTAAGTAAAGATCGAAAATTTTTCAATATCCATACTGTATTGACCCCATGAAAAATAATATTTATAATTTAAAAAGACTGATGATGAAGACCAAGTCTTCGAAACTATACTCTCAAACAAATAAAAAATAAAGTTTAGGGAAAGCGGTGTTGGTTTATAGTGAAACATATTAAACACAGAAATTATTTAACGGATTATAGTGGTGTTTCACAAAGTGGAAATAAAATTAAAAAATCTTTTAAATTATTTTGGAGATTTTTTTTTTTTTTTATCTCTATACATATTTCGGGCTATGAACCCTTCATCAGGAGGTTTAACAGAAAACTTAATATAAAATTTTTTACATTGTATTGATATTATTTTAGGACAGGGCGAGTGGGGGGGGGGGAAGCCAATGGACGTTGAAAGAATTGTGTGGTTGAATTTAAATGTACGTGGAAGGGAGAAACTGTAAAAACTGTAAAAAATAAATAATATATATACAGATATATAATTTCGATATATATGTGTGTATGTTTATTTGCATCAAGCAGAGGACAACTTCTTTGTTCCTCTTTGTGTATAGTATGTGTGTTTATTTGCTTCAAGGAGAGAACAACCTCATTGATTCCCCCTTATCAACGAATTATTATTTTCTTTTTCAAAAGTAACTATAATTTGTTATGATAACTATTAAATATTTTTAATTGACTTTATATTTTATTATAAGTTACAAAATAATGAAATAAAAATGTCATCAACATTTTTTTGTAGAAAGCCATATTGAAAGTTATTTCATTTATTGCTAATTTTTATAGGTGTTGCAGAGCTATTTCTGAAATTATAGAAGGAGGGGGGTCAAGCGGGACGTCTCCTCCCTACAAAACTAATTCCCCCCCTAGAAAAATCGAAACTCCATTATTACAAGGCGTCACTTAAGTATTTCTCATTAAATTATTTCCTTACTTATAATTTTGTCACTTCTACTGAAAAGTTAGTTGATCTCTAATCGGAAACCGAAATTGAAACCTTGTGGTGGCTAATCAGCTGCCCCCCACGCCCCTAGGAAAACCACCCCACTGGGTATCACGAATATCTGAAAATAGAATTTACTAGTGTATGAAAAATATGTATTTTACCAAAAATGTAAAATTAATTCTAGGCCATTTAAGAATTCTTATATAGTATATGAAATCGTTATTAAAAAATATTATTTTGTTCAAAAACTTATCCTTACCTCACAGGCTAATAAAAACCTTAAGTTTTTGATTTCATTGTTCTCTGATATATGGATGCTTGAAAAAATCAAAATTTATTCAAATTTCCATTGTTAAAGGGAGAATTTCTCCCAAAAAGTTTGGATTTCAAATAAACATGTTCAAATTGTTTTTTATAAAAGAATTGTATTTATTTATTACTAAAATCAAGCAATAATTTTCTTTTATATACCGTGTGAGTCATCAGAAGCGAACCATCTCCCCCCACCCTTAGGGCCAGTTGTATGTCGGTTGGTAAAGTCTTTGTAAAAGTTGACAAAGGGTAAAACCTTGAATTCACATTGTGCCCGGCGGGATGGCCAATCAGATGAAAGTGCGTGTCATCGGATTGCCCATCCGGCCGGGCACAAGGTGAATTCTAAGGTTTTACCCTTTGTCAACTTTTACAAAGACTTTACCAACCATGATGAATAAGCAACCAGACTTTTCATGTCTGTTTGTCGTAAACACAATCTTCTAATGGTTACGCCCCCTACCAATCTCAATGCTACTCAACCAAAATTCAATCGATGGGCTACTTGAGTAACAAAAGGTACTATCCGCATTAGTCCATACCCCCCTATCTTCAAAAGTACTCCTGACAAAGTGCGTGTCATCTCATTGGCCGTCCGGCCGGGCACAATGTGAATTCTAAGGTTTTACCCTTTGTCAACTTTTACAAAGACTTTACCAACCATGATGAATAAGCAACCAGACTTTTCATGTCTGTTTGTCGTAAACACAATCTTCTAATGGTTACGCCCCCTATCAATCTCAATGCTACCCAACCAAAATTCAATCGATGGGCTACTTGAGTAACAAAAGGTACTATCCGCATTAGTCCATACCCCCTATCTTCAAAAGTACTCCTGACAAAGTGCGTGTCATCTCATTGGCCGTCCGGCCGGGCACAATGTGAATTCTAAGGTTTTACCCTTTGTCAACTTTTACAAAGACTTTACCAACCATGATGAATAAGCAACCAGACTTTTCATGTCTGTTTGTCGTAAACACAATCTTCTAATGGTTACGCCCCCTACCAATCTCAATGCTACCCAACCAAAATTCAATCGATGGGCTACTTGAGTAACAAAAGGTACTATCCGCATTAGTCCATACCCCCCTATCTTCAAAAGTACTCCTGACAAAGTGCGTGTCATCTGATTGGCCGTCCGGCCGGGCACAACATGAATTCTAAGGTTTTACCCTTTGTCAACTTTTACAAAGACTTTACCAACCGACATAAAACTGGCCCTTAGTCCGCTAGTGCTACTTGAATTCCATTTTACATGTGTATTGAACATCAATTAAATCATGATTAATTTAAACAAATCCCAATCATTACGAAAAATCTTTTTATAAATAAATTTTTTTGATGTAGATCAGGGGTCCCATTTAATAAAGTCGATGTCCATTTGGTTTTTGTATTATCGAAATTTAATAAAATTTCGAAGGGATGTTTATTTTTCTAGGAATTAACATTACACATTTACTATTTACCTGGGGTTATATTTATTGGTTGGTTATTCACAGATCCATCTTCAAGTTTATAAAATCACTCACTTGAATTTAACTTATTTTTTCATTTAGAACTTTTTAACTAATTCAGTTTTTTTTGTATGTATAAGAAAAACATTGAATTATAAAATATAAATAAATAACTGTACTAATTAAAATCCTCAAAATGTACTCTGAATTTGAACTTGATTTATGATGTTGGTGCGCCTGCATTTAGGCAACCGATTGCGCAGAGAAGAATGAAAGCTGCGTATGAGCTAGGCGAGTCTAGATGGAATGCTGCAGAGTTTATGTCATGCATGGAAGCCATCAAATATGTATGAAAGGATAATTTTTACATAAGATTTAATAGGTAGAGAATAGGAAATGTAGATGTTACCATATAAGCATTCGAGTTTTCCTGATTTGCTGCCACGGTTCCATTTTATTAATACGATTTAGCTTTTTACTTTATCCAATGAGAAGCATGGGTAAAGTATTGGAATCGGTCTCGCGCCAAAGGCGTCTTCAAAGCTTCCTCAGATAAAGACTACGGAGCCAATATTCTCAAACAAAGTCACAAATTTTACCATTCAGGTTGAATTTTGACACGTGACGGTTTCGCCAAAAATTGTACGGGGTCTCGTCCAGAGGTCAAAAAATGCGATTGTTTTCATTTAGTGTCTGTGGATGTATATATCAGTGGCGGTTGGTGCTTTTCAACCAGGGGATGCGGTCCAAAAAAATACCCTTCATTTTTAGAAATTTCATTTTAATCTTCACTTTTTTTTTTGGAAATTTCATCGAATACGGTATCATTTTTGTTATTTTTCAAATATAACATTAAATTTTTATAAAATATATTTTTGGACCTTCGCCCCAAACGGATACTGCTTTGTATGAGTGAGGGTAGGAGTCAGAAATTAATTCTTGTGACTTAAACTCAACAGTCGCTGAGATGGAAATCGATCATCTTCCACAATGAATCAGCATGTCCTAAGAGAATTTTAAATTTCTCCTAATTCTATTGCTCTAAGCAAGCTATGACTTGTCTATATCACTCTTAATTATTTCCGATCTTATATATTGAGAGTTCTTTGAAATGGATTAGTCCAAAGATTCCCGAATCATCTTTATTTATTCCTTTTTTGTATTTTTACTATTTTAATAGTTTCTCAGCCAGAACAATTTTTATTCGACTAAAACTCGTCTGGGCTTGAATTTGATATGCTTGAACTGGAAGATATACCAGACAGGGACTTCAAACCTTCTATCCGCACCCTTTTCGGAAAAATCATTCATTTTAATTGCCCCTTGAAACTATGCAACAATTTTATTTCATTTCGAGTACAAATAAGTATATTTTTCAAAACAATAAAAATGTTTTTTATAGAAATATTTTAAAAAATAGATAATAAATTGAAAATTTTAAGATCCTCTTGAATTTATGAAAATACTCTAAATGTTTGCTAAGGATCCACGGCATCCATTGATCTTACTCTTTTTTCGTTGACGATTTTTTCCACACCATTCAACTGATTGAAATGAAATTGAAAACCTACCATTACTTTAATAAATTGAAGTGCTGATTAGTTTTTGGTAGATATCGTCCCACAAACATTAGTACTTTATTCCAGTACTTTTTTAGATTTTTCTAAATATCTTGAAAATGACTTAACCAATTTTGATGAATTGAAGGAGACAATAAAAGAATGTGTCTTCTGTTGGAACTATAAATTTTATTTATTTATAACGAGACTATAGTTTCGAGGTTTTGCCCTCTTCATCAGTCTATTACAATTGCTTCACAGGAATTAATGTATGGATGGAAAGTCTCATGTGAATCAATTGTAATAGACTGATGAAGAGGGCAAAGCCCTCGAAACTATAGTCTCGTTATAAATAAATAAAATTTATAGTTCCAGCAGAAGACACACTCTTTTGTTGTCTCCTTCAATTCATGAAAATTGGTTAAGTCATTTTCAAGATATTAGGAATTAATGTATGGATGGAAAGTCTCCTGTGAATCAATTGTAATAGACTCATGAAGAGGGCAAAGCCCTCGAAACTATAGTCTTATTATAAATAAAAATTTATAATTCCAGCAGAAGACACTCTTTTATTGTCTCCTTCAATATATAACAATTCTGCTACCCTCGGCAAAAAACCTTCAATTTAATTTTCATGAAATTTAATATTTTAATTAAGGACCTTGAGGACCACAAAAAAGGTTATATAAAGTTTTTAGTAAAATTATATTTTAAAGTACTTTATCCTAGAATAAAATATTACTTTTTTAAAATTCTTTAAAATTTATTCATTTCATCGGTATAATAAAGAGCTTATGGTCAATGGTCGCCTGTCGGCGCCTTTAAGACATTGGCGCCTTCGAGGGGTGAACCGCGACCTAATATGCTGTACACCTACTTTCACCTGTACTTCCAAATATTTCCAAGTACTTCCAAATATTTCCAAGTAATTCCAAATACTTCCAAGTAATTTCAAATATTTCCAAATACTTCCAAATATTTCCAAGCACTTCCAAATATTTCCAAGTAATTCCAAATACTTCCAAGTAATTTCAAATATTTCCAAATACTTCCAAATATTTCCAAGCACTTCCAAATATTCCCAAGTACTTCCAAATATTTCCAGGTACTTCCAAATATTTCCAAGTACTTCCAAAATACTTCCAAAGGGGTGTACACCTACTTCCAATCTCGGATCACCCCTCGGGCGCCGTTATACACCACACGACCTTGCACGGGCTGTCCCTAGAATACTTTGTATGCGCATCTCCTTTTTATCTAATTGATTAAAAGTTTTATTTAATGTCGTAAAAAGAAGCGCGTAATTCCTTAATGTATGAGTTGTGACTAGGAAAGGGAGGTTGCTCATTCCCTTTTGTAGAGAAAGGCTTTGAGTGGAAATCGAGCTGGAAAAGGGCTAAACCATACCAAATTGAATACAGGGGTTGCCCTTTATTTTGCCTATTTCTTATCTCTATCAATAATTCTTAATTATATGAATATATCATTTGTTAAAGCTTGTTGTGTTTCTAATGGGACTCTCACTCGACCGGAAGCCATATGTCTTATTCTTTGACAGAATTATTTGAAACTTTCAGAAGATATCTGAAGTCTATGCCCAACTATTTAATCTTGTTTGAGTTAGTACAGTTGACTGGCTTGTCGGAGCTCAAAACACAATAAGGATCGTAGCGAGGGGTGTGACACTGCAATATCACCAAGCAGCAACATTAACCACAACCATCAGCAGGGACGATCAATAACTACAGCTCGGTTCATTTAATTTTTTTGTTAATTTTCCTATCAAAAGCTATTGAAGGCCAAACTGCCCTGTCGGAACTTTCGCTCCCACCCTTTGTTTTCTTGTCATTTGCTTTATCCTTGGTCCATTGACTCCAACGACAGGTCCGTTCTATTATTTTAATACTAAATATCATCTTAAAAACATCAAAATCGAACCATTAAAACTCACCCCTATTTTTTAAAGCGCTGCTCATTGATTCGTAATCCCAATTCACCTTACCATATTTGCACACATGAAAACGTTCATCCTTTTATTAAGAACAATAATAAAAATTTTATTTACTGAATGATACAAATAGATAATAGAAACAATGTTCATTGGCACAAAACCAATCAAAAAAGGCAAATAGAAATTTACATCGATCCAGAGAGACAATTCCAAACTTCAGATGATGAACACATGACCTATCATCTAATTAGAAGTGAGAACTAGGAAGGGGAAGGAACCATGTTTTCCCCTCCTTCCTATTTTATAATTACCTTCTCCAATTTTGTCAAAAAATCATCTAAATGACACTATAATCTTTTTTTTTAATGATAATGATGAGAGAAGGAGTTACACCAAAAAAGTGCAACCCCTAAAGGCCTGGGTTGGCCCCTCCATCGTGAAAAGAAGAAGAGAGAATTTTATGGTTTGGGTGGGGGTCGAAGGTATCTGTGGATACGGGTCTTAAATAGCTGAAGGTTATAAGGGGCGGGAAAGATGGTGGCAGGGAGTGAGTTCCAGTCTCTGGAGGTCATAGGGATAAAAGAGTTGGCGAAAGCGCTTGTTCGACTTTTATCCAATTTGACAGCGAATCTGAGATGATAAAATCATTATTAATTTTTTCAGCCAAAATAAATATCATAAATCTGAATAATTATTATTAAAAACATTATTTCGGTCATCACCTAGCGATGCATTATTAAATACAGCTTTAATTTTTTTTATTATGATACAAGAGAAGTTGCACCAAAAATGTGCAACCTCTGTAGTCAGCGGTGGACCCTTGGATCTTGAAAATAAGAGATTTAGGGATTGGGTTGTTGTCGAAGGTATCTGTGGATCCGGGTCTTGAAAGACAGAAGTTTATATTTTGTTAAGGGAGAATGGTGTGGGTTCTTGGTGAAACATTTTAAATAAAGTAAAGAAAATTTTCGAAATTTTTTTAGAAACTTTTTAAAATTTAAAATATAAAATACTAGGTAGGTTTCACATAAATAAGAGATCAGATGCTTGTTTAGCACGACTCTATATATATATTTCGGGGTATAAGCCCATCTTCAGAAGTTCACAAAGGAAACTAGTATGTCCAAAAAAAGAACAAACGAGACAGGAATGCATCAAAATTAACCAAGAAAACCTAGAAGGAGTTAAGGAATTCCGCTACCTAGGAAGTAAAATAACATGGGATGGGAGGATCGAAAACGAAATTAAATCAAGAATTGCCCAAGCAAAAATGGGGTTTAATTCAAAACAAAAACTACTATGCTCCTCCTCAATCAGCTTAGAAAACAGGAAGTTGCTATTGAAGACATATGTATGGAGCATAGCCATGTACGGGTGTGAAACCTGGACAATTGGAAAAGCGGAGAGAAAGAGATTGGAGGCTTTCGAAATGTGGCGCTACAGAAGAATGATGAATATCAAATGGATGGATAAAATTACAAATGAAGAAGTTCTTGGAAGAATCGGAGAAAGAAGAACCTTGTGGAAGAGTCTGAAGAAGAGAAGAGGTCAGATGATGGGGCACACACTGAGACATGGGGGACTGCTTAGGGATATCTTGGAGGGAGAGGTGGGAAAGAAAAGGGAAGGGGAAGACCCAGATTAGAATATTTCAACCAAATAATTGGGGATATGGGATGCCAGACATTTAGAGAGGTCAAACAGCTGGCGGGGGACAGAGTCGAGTGGAGACGGATTGTTGCATCAAACCAGTCTTAGGACTGTATACTCAATGATGACACAGTGCACAGTAAAGAAATCACAAAGCATTCTCTCCCAAATTATCCCAATTAACAATCCAATAAAATAATCCCTTTCATCTCTATTCCACCAATCCATTCACCACCACACACACATTCTCACTAATACTTCTGCTTTGATTAGTAAAAAAATTATAAAATTTATTTTTATTTATTTTTTGGATTTTGAACGTTTACTTTCTACTTAGGGATTAATTTAATTTTTACTTTGCCATACAGGGTATGGTCAAGTATTGTATTTATTAAGAGAAACAAATTAAAAGTATATAATTTATCAAACATTTTTAAAAGAAATAATTTATTTCCGAATAATTCATTAAATAATAATTAATGGTCAATGAGATTCGAAATAAATCTCTCTATATAAGAGAACCGAGGAGAATAAAAATTTGATATTGTTCTAAAAAAAATCCTAAAAATTAATTCCCTGGTCCCGGCGATATCGTAGCGATTCTTATTAAAAAATCCGCCCCTGAACTTGCTCCCCTTCAAAATTATTTAAGCTTCCCTCCAACTCTGATTTATTTTTGGAAAGCTGAAAATTAGTTAGAATCCAACCAATTGAGAAAAAAGGCCATTCTTCCAATGTAAAAAACTACCTACCCATATCAATCACTTGTATTTTATCCAAAATCATGGAAAAGACCATCAATGAGCAAGTTCTACGACACTTGGAGTCAAATAAATTAATCCATTGCAATATGGCTTTAGGCCAGGGCTGTCCAACCGGCCCAGCACTGCAATGAATGCGGCCCGACATAAAATCATAAACTTATTTAAAACATTATATGTACTTCCTAGGAATTGTATCTGAAACAATTTGCCCTGATGATTTTTTTTCTCTAAAATAAGAAATCTGAAAATCAATTGAAAGTTCTCGAAAAATAAAAGTGATAATTTTACATTTTGAATCTGGAACTATATTTCGAGATTTTCGGAAAAATAATCACCATTTTGTTTGATTTTCACCAGATATACATTTTTTACCTGCAAACTTTCTAATTGAATGTATAGAAATACAATTTAGATACTGATCTGAAGAAAAATTTAATAATGTCTCTTTATTAGAATTTTATAATAATTATCTACCCAGAAACAAATATTACAGGCTTCATAATATTCATGATATAACTTTTTGTAAGTAGAAATTTATTTACATATAAGAGAAGCTATTTTCAAGAATAAAATTTTCGAAATGTAAAATTAGAAGCTCACTACGAGGCAAAAAAATAATCAAGTTCCTATTTTTAAATATCAATCTTCATTTCATATTTTTAAATTTTCTAAAATCTTATTATATTAAACGAGCAATTCTTGTATATATCACATATAAATAGAATCGGTTTCTCGAAAACGACTCTAACGATTTGGATGAAACGGATTAGGGGGTTTTTGTGTTGACATTTCGATCTGTCACTGTCTCATCTTCGGCTAAGTTGTTTTTGATGGGTTTTTGTTAATTGAAATAATAATATGTTAATTGAAATAATAATATGTTAATTACATTTTTATTCAATTTCCTTTTAATAATTAATTGGTTTATTAATATTATTTTCCACTAATAGATCATTACAAATATTATTATAAATTAAATTAATTAATTAAAGGCATTTTTCTATTTCCAATAATTTAATATCTTAGAATATATCAATTTCATTCTCTTAAAAAATCCGACAATACAAAGAATGGTATTTCCTTCTTCAGGATTTACCATAAAAGTGTCAAAAGAACCTCCGTGTATATTAATATTATTTTTAATTGAATTTACATTCAAAACTTTGTCCCCTGTGATACGTCTTGATGATAACCATAACGGGTGTAAACGTTGGCAAAAAATAAATTTCAATTTTATTTTGGCTGCGAATAAAAATCGACCTTTTTATCTTTATTTAAAATTAAAAATAATATTAATATATCGCTTTTAAATGAAGCACAAAATTACCGAGCATCGCTCGGTGTTCCAGGTACTATTTACTATTTCAGTAATTAAAACTTCTACAATAAAACCTCCTATATTGAAGATTTATATTTTTAAAGATATTAATTATTTAGTCAAAATGTCTGTTAGTGATCGTGTGGTTGGTTAGAGTATATTTTTAACCAATAATAATAATTGGCCTTAACACCTGTACAACTGTTTTTGATTTTGTAAATTTGTAATGGAATTTATTACAATTAGATGATTATTTGTTATTTTATTTATTAAATATTTATCCAAAAGTTTATTCCTATAAAATGTTGATTTTTAATTAATTAGGAAAAGTTAAGTGAAAATCACGTGACCCATATTCTACTTCTTTAAAAACTATCTCAAGCCAATTGGGCATGTCTTGCATACTTTTTTATTTAATCTGGAATTATTTTCCTTTCTGATATCTAATCAAGTAACGGGATTCTTATCCCTTTGCTCTTTCTTTTGCATTGAAATGCATTTAATTCATTTCGAGTCGAGCACCCAATGGGTCAAGTACTTAATATTTGTGTTTTATGGGTGTCGCGTTTTGTGTATTTCTTTTGACAACTGCTTTTTTGACAATTGTTCAAACCTTCATGATAGACAAGGTAAATCAATTATTTATTTTTATTTATAATACAATTTTTAAAATCTTTTCGATAATTTAATGATTCCAAAAATAAAAATCACCTCATATCTACATAATAATGGACAAAATTAGCGGAACAAAAAAAACAAAAGCTATAATTCGATTTAAAGTGATGGATCTTATCTTTTTTTTTTTGATTAATTTGTTAAAATATTATTTTTAATCTTACTTTTATTCATTTTAATAACTCACTTAAGGTAGTTGTTCCGCCAAATGGGTTTTCTTAGGATTTTTTTGAAATTTAGATAGTTTATTATTTAAATACTTCTGCATCGATTGGTGGCAAAACGAAATTTATGAACAATACAGTTCCGGAGATATTAAATTTCAAAAATCGAGTTTTTCAGACTCTTTAACATTGCACTATAAAGGATATCGGAAAATTTACATACATATTTAATTATAATTAAGAAACCCTTCTTACCATTTTTATAAAAAACAAAACCAACATTAAACAATAACCAATACATATTTTAAGACAATTTTGATTCATAGTTACAACACAGTTTCTGAGATAATAATGAATAAATAATGAAACATGTATAAAAAAAATTTACACCAAAAACAATTTGTCAACAGCGCATTTATTTAACCAGCGAAAGATGTATAGAGCGCGCATGCGCTAGATTTTTTCAAAATTATAATTTTCATAAGGTGTTCGGTAGGCGTTGATTACATTTGTTAAAAAATAACAAAACGATTTTTATAGAAATTTAAAATGTATTTTATCGGTCATTTTAATATAGAAATATTCAATATCTTACAATGGTGCCAGATTTGTCAAACGAGCACGGGATTGGCTTGAATCGGTACATAAACAGCAAAAAGTTTTGGGCTTATGAATTATGAATCCTTATTGTCTGTTCTATATACTCTAGCATTAACTTTTTGCTAGTATTATCGCAAATCAACTTACTTAAATATTGATTTTTCCTCAAATTTCACATTTTATTTAAAATTTTCTTTATTAGGTACACGTTCCGCTAATTTTGTTCATTAGTGTATATTCTTTGTTATGGTGAATATCATTATTCTACAGTATTAACTATCATTTTTGATTAACAAATATTAATAGTATTAGTATATTTAGTCTGCGTCCCGAAAAATTTTTTTCCTTCAAATGTGGCCCAAATAAGCTAAAAGGTTGGACACCCCTGCTATAGACAGTAGCGGTCTTCGGGCGACATCCCCTTGTCTGGAGACGCTGCTTGTTAGACCTCCCACGGTACAATAACGGTAAAAGAGCCGATGTATGGAGATCCGAACTATAGAAATTTGGGTGCAGCCGCCGACAGTAAATCGAGCAAAATTCTTACCTTAGCCCACAAAGGGCAGAATGAGCCTATACGTTTCTACCTCCTATTCTAAAGATAAGAGTAAATAAATATTATATTTAAAATTGATTTACTATGAGTTAAGGATACTAGGTCACTTATTTCACATTAAAATTAAAAAATTAAAAGATATAAATTTTTTTCTTTTTCAATATATATATTTCAGGCTATCAACCCATCTTCTTTAGTTACTTTCTGTACTTCCTGAAGATGGGTTGATAGCCCGAAATATATATATTGAAAAAGAAAAAAAATTATATCTATTAATTTTTAATTTTAATGTGAAATAAGTGACCTAGTATCACTTAACTCATAGTAAATCAATATTAAATATAATATTTATTTACTCTTATCTTTATTAAAGATGTTTCACCTTGCACCAACACCACAATCTCTACTATTTGTTCTTCTATTCTTTCCTAAACCTGATAAATGCCCCCTCCCTCTTTCACCTTCATTCTTATCGCATGCTCAAAAGATACCCTCAAAATTCAATTATTACATAGTCAGGATAGCTTAGGAAAATATTGAAGGGAAAAGGCGAAATAAAAATTAAATTACCAGATTGAAAAATGGAACAAGCGCCAAAAATTCAATATTAATTTTTTCGCAATAGCAAATCCAGGCCCCCGGGTCAGATCTTATCACAGGCTCCTTCACATTAAAATATATTTTTTCATATAAATATAAACCTAAATTACTTTGTAAAATAAAATAATAATAACAATTTTTTTAAGTCCCGGAGCTGCAGTTTCCCTGCCTGGGGCTCTATATAGGCCCTTGCATATTAATGTATAGCAAGAATATTAGATATGTAGCTGTTAAAGCTTGTATTTTTGTGATTAAATTTATTAAAGGTTGAAATTTTGCTTAAATCACACATCATTAATTATAATTATTTATTGAACACAAACAACAAATAATACAATATACGACGTTTCGATCGGTTTATTCTGCGATCGTTCTCAAGTACATCAAGTATATATACATTTAAATTTTCATTTTTTAGTCTATGTGTACTCTACTTTATCATAAATCAATTATAACACATACATACATTATTTTTGGTTACGAATATTTTTATTGATTTTTACTTTACTTTACTTTTATTAAAAATTAGTGAATTATTTTTAAGGATTCACAAATAAATAAATAAATAAAAAATAACAGCACAAAAGAAAGGAAGAGAGCAAAACAAAAGCTCAAAGTAACTAATTAAATTTATGTAGTTTGAGTTTAAATATAAAAATCTATAAAATTAGTTTATTAGAAAAAATAAAAATAAACAAAATTTGATAGTAAAAATTGCTACAACAAAATATAAAATACACTTGAATGAATGTAGAACCATATAAAATACAATTCAACAAATTTTGTTTTTTTTACTTAGTAATAGTACTCAAATCTAACTTTAATTTTACTTGCTTTGCGTACATGTATGTTTTGAGTGTATTGGAAGTCTCATTTGATCATTCAAAGTGCTAGCGTCTGTGGTGGTTGTCTAAATACAGGCGTTGCCATCAAGTGCTGCCCTCTCTTAAACTCAAAGGGGTCAAATTTATAGTTATGAAGACAATACTTATCTTAATTAATAATGCATCCATTTCCCAGAACTGCCAATGATTAATTAGATTCGAATATTAAAACAATAATACGAATTCCCTTATTCTTTTCTAATCAACAACAAATAGGGGCCGTCCATAAATTACGTCGCACGAATTTTAAGATTTTTAGACTCCCCTCCCCCTGTGTCACATTCTGCCACATTTTCATTGAGCCTCCCTGTATTGTGACGTCACACTATCAATTTTATACCCTATAATTTAATAATTTTTACTTTACCATACAGGGTATGGTCAAGTATTGTAATCGTGCATGAAAAAAACGTTTTTTTCGAAATATCTCAAAAACGGCTGAAACTATTTTGATTAAAAAAATTGAGCAAAACCATGGCATTTCGCTCTACAAAAAAGCTTTAATAAGTGAACATCGAAAAAATTATATTTTTCGAGATAATAATTGTTTTGTCAAAATGTCTGTTAGTCTGGTTGTCTGTGCGTTACCAAATTTTTGTGGACCAGCTACCTCAAAAACTAGTGTGAATATCAAAACCAAATTTCAAACTTAGTTTTGGTGCATTGAGATTAAGAGCTGATTAGATTTTGGTGCATATCGACCCAAAATTGGGGTGGAGGGGGGGGGGGGGTTAAAAATTAAAAATCTAGACCGTTTGAGCAAACCCAACCAAATTTTGTATACATAATCAGTGGACCCCCAGAAGTCTAAAAATGCAAAAACTAACCCCCCCTACATGATTATAAATAATTTTAGGGGCCAGGTTGTATGGTAAAGTCAAGTGGATGGCCACATCAGAACACGTCAGCTTATTTTTTTATAAATTAAACTCACCTAAGGGGATTTAATATATTTTAAGGAGGTCCTTTCACTCCAGTTGAGTCAAAAGAAGTGTAGTATCTAATATTTAATAAAATAAGTTAAAATACAAATGAAAAATAATAGAATTAAAAAATAAATAGTATGAAAGCCGTAAATGTTTGAAATAAATACAATTATAAAAAATAACTTAAATAGAAGTTAGTTTTATTTATTAAAATCAGCTGATAATAACTCTTGTATGATTTGGCAATGCGTTGTATTAATACTGTTTATGTTTATATCCAAACATAGCATTTATCTGATTTTTTAAAGTAAATTTCTCAGTAAATTCCTCGGTCAATGATATATTTTATTGCAAAAAAAGAAACCGGCATGTTTCAAAAAGCTAATTTTTAATTTTTTTAACTTTATCAATTCAACTAATCGTACTATAATTCAAGAGAATGATCTTAATTTTCCATAAGACTCTGAGAAAATGTTTACATTTTAAAACATCTTATTTTCAAAAATTTGCTCTCTAATGTGTGATTCAAACTTCACCAAAGGTTAGATAGAGACTTAAACTATTATAAAAAATTAAGTTATAGTTATAATCTAATATTTTTTGACGAACGGACCTCCTTAAGTTTAATTTTTCAATTTTTTTAATTTGGTTTTTGTGACATCACAATTTCCCCCTGTCACATTTTGTCACAAATCTGAGATGCCCCCCCCTTACTGTGTCACGTAATTTATGGACGGCCCCTAAGAACGAATAGAAATCTCAACGATTTTAAAAGATATAATCATTTTTCTGCTCCCTGTTGGCCTTTGGTGGGAGTCAAATATTGTATTCGCGATATAAGTTCACTATTTTAACCTTTCACCAATAATGTCCTCGTAGTACAGTGCTGTCTTGGTCTAGCTATTGTTCACTTCTATTTTATACCATACCTATGATTCGATTCCAGCAAATGATATTTTTTTTTCTTCTTCAGAATCTATAAATATAAAATTAAGGTTTTGTCTGTACATTGCTCCAAATCACGCCAAATTTTGGTTGCACACGTTTCAAACAAAGTTATGAACGAAAACACCCTCAACAAAATTTCTGTCTGTATGTATGTCTGCCTGTTTCAGTGGTTTCCGAAAAGTTGCTCACGATTCACGTATAAACGGCTGAAGGGATTATTATGAAATTTCATATTTACATCAGATGTCTTCTAACTTACGTTTTTAGCTATATAACGTTTTGATATTTTGACCCCAGAAGGGGGTTTGGGGGTGCACCAATGAAAATTATCAAATAACTCCTAAACTATTAACCCTACGGCAAAGTTTATGATAAACAAAGTTGTAGGGATGTGATTTCTGACAACTTTTGTTTAAAAAATTTCCCCAAAAAACCACCCAAAGGGGGGGGGGGTGAGAAAAATGTAAATTCTTGCCCTTGGAGCAAACTCAACCAAATTTTGTATACATAATGTCTGGGCCTCTAGAAAGCTAGAAATGCAAAAACTAACCACCCAAAATGGGGGGGGGGGTCAAAAATGAAAATTCTTTCTCTTAGGCCAAACTCAACCAAATTTTGTATACATAATCTGTGGGTCACTAGAAGGCTAGAAATGCAAAAACTGGGTGTGGAAGGTGGGTGGGGGTGGGGGTGCATGGTGGTGGTGCGGGGTGGAGTTCAGGGGGCTAGGCGGGGTGTGGTGCGCAGGGTTGGAGGGCCGGGGTCCGAGGTGCGTGGGGTGCAGGTAGTCGTGTAGGGGCGGGGTGGGGTGGGGGTGAAGGGGGTTGTGCATGGTGCAGGAGGTGGGTTGCTGGGTGGGTTTCGGGGGATGTGGTGGGTGGGAGTGGGGGGTTCGAGGGCTGGGGGTCCAGGGGGCGTGGCCCCTGGCTAGCAAGAGGGCCGCCGAAGACGGGCCTTGCAGCTAGTACACTATTGGTATACAATCGATTTCTCGAAAACTGCTCAAACGATTTCGCTAAAAATTCGTGTACTTATCAAGTCTCATGAGTTATTAGTCGTGTCAAATTTTTAATCCGATTGAAATAAAGGAAGGGGGTGTAATCATGTCGTAAAATAAATATTTTAATCGTTCATATCTCGTCCTCGGTAAGTCGCAGAGTCTTGAAATTTGAAAATTAAGCTATTTAGAGGCTATAAGAAGTACCACAAGATTTTGGCTAAAATAGAAGTACCGGAAGTTGATGTTTATGTACGTAAGAGTGTACGGGTACACTATACATAAGCAGGGGCTTTCTCAACCATAAATCTCAGAGCTACGAAATTCGAAACTTAAGCTCGATATATGCTAGAAGGAGTACAGCAAGCTTTTTCTTGAAATCAGAACACCGGAAGTAGACATTTACATGAAAGATTTTTCGTTTTTTTTTCTCAAAAACGACACTAACGATTTTTTTAAATTGGTGTAATTACTGTGAATGTAATGTCATGAGTTATTAGTCGTGTATAGATTTTAATCCGATTGGAATAAAGGAAGGGGTGTAAATTAGGAGTGTCGTAAAATAAATATTTTAATCATTCATATATCGTCTTCGGTAAGTTGCAGAGCCTTGAAATTTGAAACTTAAGCTATTTAGAGGCAAAAAGTTACCGAGCATTGCTCGGTGCTCCAGGCACTAGTAATTATAACATTTATTCAGTATTTTGAATAAAACTTAAAAACAATCTTCCTAAACTAAACTTTAATTAGAATCTGTTAATCATCATCAATAACAATATATGTATTAGTTACGAAATTCCTGGTATGCGATTCCTACTGGCATTCGTCCGGCTTATTATTTTTATACAAAAATTCTCCCTTTAACAATTTGTCATCATTTGCAAAGGGGAAACTGTTGATAATGCCAAAAGCTAAATAATTGCGTCAAATTGATCAAAGTTGAATTGTACAATACATACCATGGCAGCTGTCAGCTAAAGAGATGAAGGGACTGATGCTCCAACAATAGTAGGAACGGATGCTTCAATTGAAAGAAGCCGGGTCAAAATATCTTCAATCATCTTTATTCATATAATATTTTCTCTCTATCCCCCGTTTGCTTTATTATTAATAGATTTTAATGATTTTCCATAGTTTATTTTTGATTCACTATTTTGACAATCCAAATCCTTTCCCGTCGCTTCACAAACGTCGATGGTTCGAGGAGCGCAACTCTTCATTTTCTAAGCCATATAAAACTCAAAATTTACTTTAATAGTATAAATAAGATATAGGGTGGTTCAAAAAGAGCTCCGGTTTTGATATATCAAATTAAAAAATTTATTTTAAGAAAAAACATAAACAAAATACATAATTATGTTCATGTAACCCTCCCATTTTATGTATGGAAAGGCATATGACCTCCTCTACTGCGTTGGCATGCAAGAGCTCTGTCCATGAAATTCACTATGACTCCACGACAAGTTTCCACTCCCATTTCGCCGACAACTCGTCAAATTTCCTGCTTCAAGTCATAGATATTTCGGGGTTTATTGGTATACTCCAATGACTTAAGATGACCCCAAAGAAAAAAGTCACAAGGAGTTAAGAACATTCCCTAATATAGCTCGGATGCAGTTCGCTCTTTCCCCTACTCTCACATGCGCAGAAAGGCAAAAATATTTTAACTGCGTGGTTTCTCGGATCTGGCAACATTGAATTCTTACGGACGCTAAAAGACAAAGAATAAAAAAAACACTTCATGAAACAGCTCAATGCGAAATTCCAGATGAGAACAGTATAGTTAGGTTGAGAGAATTAGCTAAAAATCTCAAATGCACCAGCTGCAGAAGTTTTTTAGATATGGAAAAGTTCAGTGATTTTAGTGCGACGTTGCTAAGTCGCCATCTCTCACTTGTCATGCCAGAGAAAAAATGAAAACCATCAAAAGTACCTAACTTTTAACATTTTTCATACAAAACGAATTCCGCTTGATATAATTATTTTAACAGAAAAATATCTTCAGTTAATGATTCTCAGTTTTTCAAAATAATTTCAAGAAAATTAGGATTGTTATTTAATGAAACAGTCGCTTTAACATCAATCGGGATAGGATCCGCGTGTTAAGTATGCAAATTTCAAAGGTCAACATTTACAAATTTAGTACCGCAAAGACTATTGAAAAAAATTTCTAGGTATAAAGGACACTTATAAATATGTGTATTCAAAGTTTTAAAAGGATTTCAAGAAAATCGATTTATTAGGGAACGTCCTTAAGTCACATGCCCTTGGTGTCCATTGATGATCAGAATTGCGCGAAATAAGGCGATCCGGGAACCAAGGTCATGCGACTTAACTCATTGTGACTTTTTTCTTTTCGGTCATCTTAAGTCAATGGAGTATGCCAATAAACCCCGAAATATCCATGACTTGAAGGAGGAAATTCGACGAGTTGTGCAGTCATAATGAATTTCATGGACAAGAGTTCTTGCATGCCAGCGCAGTATCGGAGCTCATATGCCTATCATTTTTCATACATAAAATGGCGAGGGTTATATGAACATGATTATGTATTTTGTTTATGTTTTTGGTTAAAATAAATTTCTTAATTTGATATATCAAAGCCGGCACTTTTTTTTACCACCCTATAGATACAAATCTGTACGGTAGCCGGTAGCATATAATCATTCGGAAACAAGGAAAAAATTAACGTTTCTACACAAGTTCAAAATGAAGATTTTAGTAATTAAGATTTATAAAGAAAATCACGACAGATGGTCAGCTACTGTTGATTTATGCTTCATTGATAGTCAAGAGGTAGAATGTATTGAATTTTATCGTCTGGCGTAAAACTAATGTTCAATTTCTAATATTGGAAAATATTTTTAAGTAACTAAATTGGTTGACCTTTAGTTTATCATCTTCTCATTCTTCTACTAGTATAGTTCTTTCTTTTCACCTGTTCTAAGCATTAATGACTTCAAAGGACTAAAACTTTCTCCCAGGCTCCGTTTTTCTCGACAATTATAATCTTCAAATCTTCAAGACCCGGTATCACAGACACTTACGTTTCCACCCTTTCGCTTGATAAAATCTTTCTTTTTGATTTCGAGATTCATAGATCTTCTTGGTGCCCCCTTCTTGCATTCGATCGCATTAAAAAAAATTAATAAGCCTTCAATCTCAAGAGCCACATTTTGAGCATTTTTTGAGAGCGTTAATTTTATTATTAAAATAACAATTAATTTTAATTGTTTGTTGTTTTCTTGTTAAATAGATATTAAACATAGCTAAGTACATGATATACATACAGAGAGCATGAAAATTTCTCAGAATTTTTTCAAGTACTTAAAAAGTGTGCTGTTATTTAAATAAATAAACCAATATGACTAAACAATAAATAACTATTATTAGACTAGTTTCAATAAAATTTAGCAAAATAATGCATTTTTTACTTAGAGAAAGTGGTGTAGGTTTTAGGTGAAACATGATATTAATTAATAAAGTAAAGGGTGTCTAGTTTCACAGTGAATGAAATAAAACTCAAGGAGGTTTATACAAACTCAATATATTTCGGATTATTAGTCCATCATCAGGGTCCAGTCCAAAACCTTTTTAACCTGTAAACTCCTGATGATGGACTAATAATCGAAGTATATTGAGTTTGTATAAACCTTTTTGAGTTTTATTTCATTCACTGTGAAATTACACACCCTTTACTTTATTAATTAATTTAAAAGAATGTATAATAATTGTCCAAAACTGTACCCTTGTTTGGGACTCGTTTAATCGATTTGTCCGGTTGATTCTCAAGCTCTTAGAGACAAATAATTTCTTTTATTAATTAGTATTTTTAAGACACCCCACAAAACTATACGACGAAAATCGAATATTTGGTAGTTTTCACTAACACTTCCACTGTGTCTTCCACCCTTCTATGCATGGTTGATGAATAAAAATAATTTTCATCATGTTATAATTTGTTATCCCGAAGTTTTCTGAAATCTCGATGCTTAGGGTTGCTTGCATTTTTTTTCTTTGCTAGGGAATGTTATGCTGGATTCCGGGGGATCCGCTTCCTCGTGGCTCCCTTCATAAACAGATGTAGCCACATTACAAATGGGATCTCGTATCTCCCTGTTCTAGAGACATCAATTAAGAGGCCAGATATAAATTAGCAAGAATCCATTTCAGTGTTAAGGAATTTGTAAAAAGCGACGATGATAGAAAATAAGTGGGACAAGTGTGAATTGGGGTCGCAACTAATATAAATATATATATGGCTCGTCGACTAAGGCAAGTGAGGCAGTGTTTCAGTAACAAAAAGAAAAAAAATTAAATAATTCAAAAATATACAGCAAACCATATTTTATCCACGGGCGGATTATCCGCTTTGCGCCTATTCCGTGGTCTTCCTCCAAGAGTCTCAAGTGAAGAAGAGGCATTTAATCTCGAAACAATAATAATAATAACAATAATAACTGCTGTCGGATTATTTTGTCCAAAAGTAAACTTTAAAAACTATTTAACTATATGCACACATACATATGTTTAATTTGTAAAATAATAAATTTTTAAACCTGCTTCTACTCTAATAAACATTCCTGTGTTGATTAGTGTCTTTTTTGACTATTTGGCGGCTTATCCGCGGAATTCTCTTAAATATATAAATAAATCTTTATACCTCGACCTTCTTAGAGGCACAAGTCCTCGGTGGATAGGTCCTCCAAATATCAATGCAATCTAACTACAATAAATTAACAAACATCAATACAAATTAGCTACAATAATTTAACAAATAATAAACAAGTACAAATAAATAAATATATGCTCATTAACAAATAACATGACCGTAGATTTCCATCAAAAGAAAAAGTAATTAAAAAATTCCTCGCAAAAACCCGATACCAGGATCAAACGACGCCTTAGCCATCCCGGCATTTTCCAGAAGTTGTTAAGGAAACCTGGTCAAAACCTTAACAAGGATGGTATGACCTCTCTTTAATCTCGCTAATCACTGCTTGTGAGAACTAAATAAAATTTTGTAGAACTCTAGGACATTAGGACTTGACAAAATATATAATTGATTTAATCATAGGGGTAGAAGACTATAATCCCAAGTAGTAATAGACAGACTGTTCCACAAATCAATGCCAGATCCTACAAATGAATGCAAACCTACATTAATATCTGAATTAACAAAGTTGTGGGAGAACCAGACCTATTTAAATTAATACCATTCTTCCCTAAATCCTTATAATGTAAATAATTATCTTAATCATTCTCATAACAAAACCAGCCACTGGTTCCATCCTTCTAGTCCCAGCCCTGAATTGACTACCCCTATCAACCATATTATCTAAAAAAAACAACTTATTTTAAAAATAAACAAAATATTTACCTTAGCAACGCAGATATTTCCTTATTCCAGCCTGATTTCAAAACCAACCCTTATTTTTCCTATCTCTAAATGGAAAGAAAAGTTAACAAACCCCTCTCCCCAAAAGAGATAAAAAAAGAACTAATAAAAACCTACAGAATGCTTTAAATTCGTAAGACAGCTTTTTGTTTACCAACCCGACTTCAAAGAGATCTAACTAACTCAATCTCTTATCCGCGGTTGCCGCACCACCCAATTCCGCGGATAAACGAGAGTTTATTGTATTTATATTAATAAAACTTGCTTGTTAAAATATGTAATTTGATAACTTTTAAGGAGTTAGGTGTTGGTTCTAGGTGAAACATTTTAATATAATAATAAAACTTGAGCAAGATGCGAGGTAGGTTTCACAAAAAAAATAAATAAAACAAAATTGAGTTTTGAATTCGATATCGCAGTTTTCTCTGACTCCTGATGATGGGCTCACCCCCGAAATATATCGAATTCAAAACTCAATTTTGTTTTATTTATTTTTTTGTGAAACCTACCTCGATTCTTGCTCAAGTTTTATTATCATATGTAATTCGATGCTAAAATTATTAATTATATTCGAATATATCGCATATATTTCGATGATAATTTTACCATTACTCTCTCCATACGCTCAGCAGACGATTAATATTCGTAGGGAAAAAGCAAAAGCAAGTCTTGTACTAATTATATGTTGAGGCAACATGATTGAAAGTGCAGCACACCCACGCGTTCTCGAATCCTTATTTATGCTTCAGTTCAAGCCCAAGTGGCACATGCGCTTTGTAGGCTTAAAAAAATTGAAATCTGAAGAGATGAACAATCGATGATATTGTGCATATTTTCCCGAGATGTTCTCACTTTGTTTGAACAACTAGAAGGAAGAGGCAGGCGATTCTGCATCCGATTCCTTCCTTCCTTTCATGACAAATCCACACCCAGCCATCCTGTCAACTGTCAATCTATGCATCTCTTTTTTATTATAAGACTCTTTTATAGTAAATTCCATTTTTCTTGTTTTATTATTTTGAAAATTTTATAATTTTAATTTTTTAAGAACCCTCCCCCTTAATTTTGGGTTCGATTTCAGCTTAAATCTAATCAGCTCTTAATCTCAATACAAAATAAATTGACACGTTCTGATGTGGCCATCTGCTTGACTTTACCATACACTTCTGGTTGAGTTTGGCACAAGGGCCTAGATTTTAATTTTTTGACCCCTCGCCCCCCATTTTGGGGGTTTGTTTTTTCATTTTTAGTGTTCTAGGGGCCCACTGATTATGTATAGAAAATCTGGTTCAATTTGCTCAAATGACCTAGATTTTTATTTTTTTGCCCCCCCCCCACCCCTATTTTTGGCGCCAGAAAAATATATTTTTCGTTATTTTAGGTTCATTTAATAGTATATTTCATTTTTCTTGTTTTTTTAGTTTGAAAATATTTTAATTTTTACTCCCCCCCCCCCCCCCCTCTTAATTTTGGGTCGATATGCACCAAAATCTAATCAGCTCTTAATCTCAATGCACCAAAACTACGTTTGAAATTTGGTTTTGATAGTCACACTAGTTTTTGAGCTAGTTCGTCCACACAATTTTGTAACGCACAGATAATACTTAATCAAAAAGCGTGGGGCACTTTGTCGAAATTAATTAAAAGTACATGTTTCTGCCCCCCACACTTATTGATTAAGTATTACCTACATTGTTTTGTACTTTTTGGAAGCACGTTTTCTAAGTTTCTTTAAAATATTTTTTTTTTGATGATTCTACTCCCTTATTTGCTCCCCTGAGTTACGAGTAAGTAAATCTCCTTTCATGAAATCATAACATGTTCTTGGATCATTCCCCCAGCATTCCAATGCACCGATATGATAAATTCCATTCTTTCCCTGTCTCTTCTGGTTTTCTTTTTCAATCCAGTGTAATTCGTTTATTAAGCCTTTCTCCTCCCCACTGAAAGATTTTGCTTTTCTGAATTTCCATCCGTTTCATTCTTTTGTTTTACGTTTGGGATAATCTTTTTCTGGACTACCTAAATCAATCTTTTGTCTCTTGCAGCTTTGACTCTTTCTCGCGCAAGGACTTTCTGCTGTGACGTAGGTGACCTCTGTTTTGGCAGAGTTCATGCACCTCATGATTTGAAGTTCAGGTCCTGCTTAAAACTCTGAAAGCCAGCAGGTTGTTTATCGCCATGTTAGATCTTTAAGTTGACGCATGCGCTGAATACAATATTTTTATTTTGAAGTCCACTTCTCACTTGTTTTGATTGTTTGATAGTTTTTTTATCTAGAAATCTTGTTAACATATGATTTTTTATTCTTTTTAAGATAAATTCCATTCCACAGGCTAACAAAGCAATACAGAGTGGAAAATAAATCGTAATCAGATCAGATCAGAAGACAACCAATTTGCAATAAAAATACTTATTTTTATTAATGATAATACCTCGCCTCGTTTCTTTAATCATTGACTTTTCCCGCTTCGTAAATAAATAACTAATGATTTCTGGTAAAAATAATATATAACCTATATATCACGTTAATAATTGTGGATTATTTTCCTATAGTCTACGGGGTACAATGCTCTGACAGTTGGACAAACAGACACACAGACTTCGTAGTAAAACGATTTTATGGAATCCTAGAGGAATTTCGATTGACCTGTTCGCTTTTGACTTAACTAAATGTTATTTGCAATAAGAGAAAGAATTTAATTTTTACGAGAAATTCTAAGATTATTAAATTGCGATATCAGAGGGGATTCATCCCGTCAGGAGTCGAACCTGAGAACTAACATTCTTTCCGGGCAGTCAGCTCACACCATCGAGACAAAAACCTCTCTGAAGGTTTTCTACATTTTATTCGATCGCGACTCTAATGTAGGGAATTTTTGTCAAATATTGAGTGAAAATAATATTTGAACTTATATATTTCTAACTTGAAATAATGATATTAAATAAATTTTAATTTTCTCATTAATATATCAAAGAATAATTGATACGTCAACAAGAATTATTTTGACCGCGCTGATTTGAAAAAAGATATTTTTATCTCGCGAGACTACTGCGGATTACGCTATTGGAGTCTGCGGAGTATTAAGTCTGGACCAAGAGAGAAAAGATGTAATCCACTTAGCTACAATCCAACGTCATTTCGCGTATAGCAGATCTAGCGCTCTGGACTGGGAGATCGAGTATATGACATCTGAGATTTCCAATTCACTCGGTGATCCATCCGAATGTCTAGCGGGCTATACGCGAAATGACGTTGGATTGTAGCTAAGTGGATTACATCTTTTTCTCTCTTGGTCCAGACTTAATACTCCGCAGACTCCAATAGCGTAATCCGCAGTAGTCTCGCGAGATAAAAATATCTTTTTTCAAATCAGCGCGGTCAAAATAATTCTTGTTGACGTATCAATTATTCTTTGATATATTAATGAGAAAATTAAAATTTATTTAAAAACCTCTCTCTGAATCGCTTTAAAAAAATTGGTTAATTTTAACTTGAGGTGATTTTTTGAAAAACATTCCAACTATTTTCAAAAAAAGATGCTCAAATCTTTAGTTATTTGCAATTAATCAATACGACAGATATCCCAAGATATTTTTACTTTACCATACAGGGTATGGTCAAGTATTGTAATCGTGCATGAAAAAAACGTTTTTTTTCCTTCTTTTTTTTCGAAATATCTCAAAAACGGCTGAAACTAGTTTGATTAAAAAAATTGACCGAAACCATGGCATTTCGGTCTACAAAAAAGTTCTAATAAGTGAACATCGAAAAAATTATATTTTTTGAGAAAATAATTGTTTTGTCAAAATGTCTGTTAGTCTGGTTGTCTGTCTGTGCGTTACCAAATTTTGTGGTCGAGCAAGCTCAAAAACTAGTGTGAATATCGAAACCAAATTTCAGATGTAGTTTTGGTCCATTGAGATTAAGAGCTGATTAGATTTTGGTGCATATCGACCCAAAATTAAGGGGGCTGGAGGGGGGTTAAAAATTAAAAATCTAGGCCATTTGAGCAAACTCAACCAAATTTTGTATACATAATCAGTGGGACCCCAGAAGCCTTAAAATGCAAAAACTAACCGCCCAAAATGGGGGGGGGGTGTAAGGTCAAAAAATGAAAATCTTGGCCATTTAGCAAACTCAACCAAATTTTGTATACATAATCAGTTGGACCCCAGAAGTCTAAAAAATGCAAAAAGAAACCCCCTCCCCTACATGATTATAAATAATTTTATTAAATATTAAATATAAGTGAGGGACCAGGTTGTATGGTAAAGTCAAGTGGATGGCCACATCAGAACACGTCAGCTTATATTTTTTTTTTTAACAAATTGCTCTAATCTTTAAAATAGCAACCTAACTTTTGAATTATATAAATTTATTTTTCGACTAGAATAAAAAAGTTTAGCGTTTAAATTTTCTAATCACCACTTAAATGTTTCACTTGGGCGATCAAAATGTAGAAGAAATTAAATGGGAACATAAAGAAACGAATTACATAAATCTATCGTAGTAAGTAATGTTTATTGATGCCAATTCGAAAAGAAAGTGTATCCTTTTTTGCTTGGCTCCTTAGATCTATCTTGGTGAAAATGTGTTGTGGGTTAAGTCATTTCCGAAATGAATTGTCATTTAGGCCGAGCTGAGTATTCCCCGTGGACTCAGGGCCCAGAGATTGATGTTAATTGACGTTTGGGAATGTGGGATGGCTCTCTTCAGTAATTTGTCACCGTTATCGACGTCCGTCTCTGGATAACCGATGGGCGAGTATCCACTTCTTGCCATGCTTCACAGAACAACCACTGATTCATGGTTTTACAACTTTTTCTTCCTTAAATATTACATAGTAGCTGCTCCAGGCGTGCCTTTGGCACGCCTTCTGCACCTGGGCCCTCCGGGCAGGTTGTCCTGGCGGGCAGCGTCTCGAGTAGGCCAACAGATTTTTTTTAAATGTTTATTAAACTCATTGGCTAAGCACGGTCGCTATCTGACCAATCAGAATCGTTCTAATAATCTAACGCTTTGCCATTGGCTATGCACTGGCCAATCTGATCGTTTGGATCATACAAACATATATACATACTTTTCCATTTTATATATTGTATATATATATAGATAGATAGATTAGAATGAAAGATGTTAAATTGAATCGTATTCAAGATAATAATCCTCAGAGTATTTTTTTCAGGATCACATTTATTTGGGTGAAGTTATCAAAAACAAAACTCGAAGACAAAACTAACAAAACGCAAAAGAAAAAAAAATTAAAAGTTGGACATAATTTGAATCCCTCTGTCAGAAACAGAATTAATTGTTTTCAAGTCGTTTTCTCGTTACAAAAGTCTCCTTATCATAATTTATTTTTAGATTTATTATAACATATAAATGATAAGAATTTGTGGCAGTGAAGAGTTCAGATGATAGTGTAAGCTTTGAGTCACTAAGGCTTGCTGGGGGACGTTTCGAAGGGTGAGTTAAGAAAGAATTAATTAAGTTAAAGAAAAATCTAGAAATTTAGATAATAATATTTTCCCAGTTAATAAAATTAATAAAAACATAAAAATATTAAACTTGGTGTGATATATATTTCAAGTAAGGGGCCGTCCATAAATTACGTCCCACGAATTTCAAAATTTTTAGAACCCACCCCCTGTGTCAAATTCTATCCCATTTTCATTGAGCGCCCCCCCCCTCTACTGTGACGTCACACTCACTTTTATACCCTATAATTTAAATTCGAGAAATTTTTTTTTATAAACTGAACTCAACAAAAGGGATTTAATATATTTTAAGTTTAACTTTATTTTAATTCATTTCATTTAACACATTATTCACTATAACTATTATTATTGCATTATAAATAAATTAAAAAATATATATTTAAAAATTTTTCAATTTGATTTTTGTGACATCACAATTTTTAAGATCTCCGGCCTCCCCTTGTCACATGTTGTCACAAATCTGAAATAGTAATGGTATTTTTGATTTTTCAATATTACAGCTTTTGTGTGTGCTATGATGGTGTTTTTTTTACCGATTTTAAAAACAAGTAGTTTTTAAAATTTTTACATATTTTATGGGGTAAGGACATGTAAAACTCATCCACTATATAAAACCGAGGCATATATGAATGCTTCACTTGCCAAATCGATTAACTCCATAAAAGAAAAAGTGGAGAAATGCGATCAAATAATGTAGGTATTATTACATTAATTATTATTCAATGGCCAAAAAAGTTTTGTCATTTAGTGGTGTATATTATAGAAATTTGTTTTGAATATAATATTATAGAAATTTGTTTTGAATATACACTCATAGTCCAGTCAAAATAGACACAAAAAAGCCCAAATAAATCAAAATTCGCACAGAGCTAAAAATTTGCACGAAGCTTTGAATAGTCATTTTAAATGAAATGTAAAAAGACCCTCATCGATCCGACATGTGCTAAAAATTTTATTCAAATTCAAAGGTCATGAAAATCAGTTTTTCGCGAATATCACTTAAAAGCTTAGTTTTTTTTTTATTTATTTAATGTCACCAGGAACAAAGCCCATTTAGACAGCACATAAGTAGAGTGTTAGTAGTGAGGGAGCCGAGTTTTCAGCCCGTAGAAATTTTTATTTGCCAGCTAGGATCGAACCCCGGACCTCCACCTCAACATCGTCATAATCGATCGATGCCGAAGTGAAGCCAGTGCGTTAGCTGACTGAGCTACTCGACTCCCCAAAGGCTTAGTTATATTGAAAAAATAGTTGCTATCAAATTTATAGAAAATGCAATTTTCAACAAATAAGGTCCTTACACTTTTTCTGCTACAAATTATTGATCGCATGTTATGGCAATTTAGAAAACTGCAAACTTGGAATTCTCACTAATATATGTACTCTTTCCCACACCAACTTGTCGTTAGAGTACTTGGCACATTTTTTTTAAGTGGAAAACATTTATCCAATTTAACATTTTGAAAGGGCGTGGGTGATGAGGGGGGAGGTCACTGTTCACAACCAGACGACTAAAAAAAATTGAAATACAAAATTTATTTATAGTCCAGCCAAATTACGATTTTAACAGGATTTATCTCCCGGTAAAGGTTTTATTGCTTGATTACCTTTAATGGTGGCCCAATATTACTACCCTACGTTTTCCCCCAAATCTGAATTGTGGGCGCCTC
This sequence comes from Forficula auricularia, assembly GCA_024734495.1. Classification (NCBI taxonomy): domain Eukaryota; kingdom Metazoa; phylum Arthropoda; class Insecta; order Dermaptera; family Forficulidae; genus Forficula; species Forficula auricularia. Next base: position 3,259,022 of record JALMQS010000117.1, read on the forward strand.
AAAATGAGCAAATTTCGTTTTTTTCAGTTTTTTAAATAACACTAAAACGGCTTATCCAATCAAAAATATATTTTTTAGAAAAATTAAAGCTCTTGAAATTTCGAAAATCATTTGAATTTCAAACTTTCATCTTAATTGGATAATGGTAACCCGTGCCGGAATGTGGTTGAGGTTTTGAAAACACTCGCAGTTTTTCCTTCATAAAATGAAAACCACTCATCCTATAAACTTGATTCCTGTCTCATTCTCTAAGAAATAGTGTTGACTTGAACATTTACTTGGATCACTTTTTGTTAAAACTCTTAGATTTATAGATATCCAGCATTTTCCATGACACTTTTGAGGATTTGGATTAAGTCCTGTCATGGAAAATGCTAGATATCTATAAATCTAAGAGTTTAATCAAAAAAGTGGTCCAAATAAGCGTTCAAGTCAATAAAATATACTAGACAATGAGATAAAACTCAAGTTTCTAGGATGAGTGGTTTTCATTTTAAGAAGGGAAACTGCAATTTTTTGCAAATAATTGATCATTTTCTGTCATGGAAAATGCTGGATATCTATAAATCTAAGACTTTTAAAAATAAGTGGTCCAAGTAAGCGTTCAAGTCAACAAAATTTCCTATAGAATGAGACATGAATCAAGTTTCTAGGATGAGTGATTTTTATTTTATGAAGGAAAAACTAGGATTTTTTTCAAAAAATTGCTATTTTTCAAAACTTCAAACACATTGCGGCACTCGTTGTGAACAGTGACTCGCCTTCCTCATCCCCCACCTCCTTTCAAAATGTTAAATTGAATAAATGTTTAAAAAAAAATGTGCCAAGTACTCTACCGCCAAGGTGGTGTGGAAAAGAGTGCATATATTCGTGAGAATAACAAGTTTGCATTTTTCTAATTTGCCATAACATGCGAACGATAATTTGTATCAGAAAAAGTGTAAGGATCTTTTTTGTCCAAAATTGTATGGTCTATTAATTTGATAATAACTATTTTTACAATATATTTAACCGTTTAAGAGATATTCGCGAAAAACTGATTTTCATGACATTTGACCCTGAATAAAATTTTTAGCACATGTCGGATCGATGAGGACTTTTCACATTTCATTTAAAATGACTATTCAAAGGTCTGTGCAAATTTTTAGCTCTATGGGAATTTTAGCTATGTTGAATGTCTATTTTGACTGGACTATCAACAGCAAAACAAATCGGAAACTTGATATTTTATATTTTTTGATAAAATGAATTAAAATACATTTTCTCAAAAAATAACCGAACCAAAATATGTATATTGAATAATAATAGACATAGTTTAAAATGTTAACACTTTCGATTAATTCATGGAAACTTAATATTAAATCGAAAATAAAAAAAAAAAAATAATGAAAATCGATCATTTATTCTTTGTCTTCCAAACTGTTCATACTTTTATCGTATAAAAGCTCATATATGAGACATAACCAGACATTTTTTTTTAATTTATCATGATTTTTTTAAATTTAATAGATAGCCGTTACAATTTTCTATTTTTTTAAAATCATATCTTATTAAGGAGTTTCTTTCGCAACAATTCACACGAAAAATCTTAGCCTCGTAACCACTCTATAAATATGAATGGTGTTAAAATTTTAGGCTATGTTTTTTTAACGTGACTGTACTTTTTACACTACTATATTCTCTTTATGAATGGATCGTTTCCAACCCATTGATATTTTATCCCCTTTACTAAAAATAATCGACCAAATATGTTTTTTTTTTATTTTTTAAACTACGTGGTAAATCATTTCAATTTTTTTTTAAGTTACTCCGAATATATTTTTCTAACAAATATTAGTTTTCCATCAAGATGGTGAAAGTCCTTCAATGAAAAAAATAAAATAATGATCATTTTCCCACCCTTTCCCAATCTACCATATGTAAAAATACATCATCATTTTTAATTTCAATTATTTCATGTTTGGTGTGGTAAATCGTCTTCAAATTTTAACAGTGTGTTTTTATGCTTTTAATGACTTATATTCCAAGTTTCGAAGGCTTCTTGAATTTTTGCATTTGTAAAAGAACTATTTACCTTAAATAAATATAAAAAAAATAAAAGGTATTTTCTATCATGAATTTTAATCAATTTAAAATTCGCCCCTCTACCTAGAAAATGTTCTAGACACGGATTCAAAAATTATATTTTATACGAGTTTTTTAATGTCAGCTTCGAATATTATATATTTTGAATTTGCCACACTAATTTTATTTTTCGTTTCAGGACAGAAGAATACTCGTAGAATAAATCAATTTAAGACTTACCATGGTAGTTTAAAAAATAAATTTTAATTTCACTTAATCAAATAATATGCAAATGGACTGAGTGTGCAAAGTGATATATATATATATATATATATATATATATATATATATATATATATATATATATATATATATATAAATGTTTTATAAAAAAGTTTTGAAGACTTCTTGAATTTTCGCATTTGTGAAAGAACTACCTTAAGTAAAAAAAAATTAAAAATGCCATTTTAGCTTTAGAAATAATTATTTTAATTACCTACCTAGTCAAAATATGGAAATATTTTTTTTAATATTGTACTTATTCATTTTATCTAAACATTTTCTAGTGTCCGGTTCTTTCTTTGCTTTTGAGTGTATATACAACTAGGAGTCAATCATGTGCAAAATTTAATAAAATTTAGAAAGGCGGAGTTAATCGATTTGGCAAGTGAAATATTCATAGATTGAATAAGCCAAATCTTGCCTCCTAAAAATAAAATTTCTAAAGCCGGCCCTTGTCTGAGTAGTCAAATTCCTGTTCACGAGGGACAGGACTGGGAGAAAATTGAAGCATGCAGTCGCGATGGGGTCCGCAACCTCGACCGGGCCCCCCCGCGCAGAAATGGCCCCAGGGTCTTAGCATGCACACGCCAGCCGGCGAGACCAAAGGCCCCAACCCGTTTCGAAATGACCAACCTGGCTAAATACACTATTATTTCCTTCATGGAGGTCACGCCTGGCTCTTCAGTGCGTCACCAAACTATTGACAACATCTTCGCTCTTTAATCTCCATGTCAAAAACTATTAACGGGAATTCACTGTCCACTAGTATCACATAGATTTCCTCACATCAACCGCATCTGTGCTGTTTTTTTGCCAGCCATCACTCAGCAAAAAAGTTCCAATTTAAGGAGATTGACAACATCAATTTACGAATTAAACGATTCCAAAGAGTCTTCCTCTCTGCTATCTTTTTTTTATTCATTCATACAAAATAAGGGAAAAACTACTACTTGTGAAATGAAACTCCTCTCCCCAAAATTCATTGAATTACTTATTACAATTTGTTTGTTGTAAAACATCCATCATTTTTTTTATTTTTTTTATTTTATTTATCATATAGAGACCGGATTCTTCTGCAATTGCATATTTTGTTTGCCGCCACATACGACACAGAGGATCAATTATCTATCCGAATCATGCATCTAGGATACTATGGGTTAATTTTTATACTGCATATTTGAGTAATATTGCATAAAATTGCATATTTGAAGAATATTGAATAAAATTCCATATTTGAAGGATTTTTTGGGCAAAATACAGATTTTTTAAAAGTAAATTTTCGGAGAAAGAAGGAAAAAAATGAAGAAATAAAACAGGGGGACATTATTTTTTTAAGACCTTCAGTAACTATAGGCGATTTTGAACATTGAGTGTTCGTGTGTGTGTGTCGAAGTGTGTGTAAATTAGTGTAGGGAACAGAGCCGGTCAAATATTTGCATTATTTTATTAGTTTATTATTTGTAGGTACCTCAATATGAAAAGCTTGTTAATATAAAAAATAAAATAAAAGGAGTACAATACAATCGTGTCTGTTAAATAAAACTAACCCCCCCCCCCGCCCCGTATTTTTTCGTTCAAATTTTTTGAAATATTATTATATTTATTATGTTGATTTTCGAGAATGTTCAAGCGGGAGGCCCGGGTTCAAGCCTTGCTAGCATATAAAATTTCGACCGGCTAAATCTTGGCTCCCTCACTAACCCTACTAACACTTTACTGATGTGCTGTCTAAATGGGTTGTGTTCCCGGTGACAATAAATAAAATAAAAAAAAATATATACCCAATCAGAATTTTGTGCAAATTTTTTACGCAATAAAAGTACAGATTTGACACATGGTTTTATTTCTTACATAGCACTTCATCAATTATATAGTCATTTTGTCTTCAATTTTAATTTTTTAGTGCATAAAATAATTTATTTTGCCATCTTTTACTGCATATATTTGCATATTTCAGCAATTTTAACTGCATATTTGGCAGTTTTTACCTAATAAAAATCCGGTCTCTATATTATCAATAATAGGCCAAATTCAAGATTTCTCTGGGTTCGTTCCCTACTGCAGAGCTATGATTAAGTTTTAAAAGTGGTCCTGTTTTATGTGATTTCGTGCTTGCGACCCCCAGGTATAGTGGAGTCAAATTATAGTACCTACATAAATATGCGAAAATCTCTGAACTTGGATATTATATTCTCAAGACTATGTACTAAATAGCCCGAATAGTAAAAATTTCCACTTTTGTGGAAGATTAGCAATAAAAATCCCGACCATGTGCTAGTCGGTCCACATACCAAGGGTTCTGTATCTTACAACTTTCACAATACTTGAGATATCAAATTCATTTTTATTTTTCGTTGATAAAGAGCGAATAAGGGAATGTATGGAATTTTGATGCAAAGCCATTTCTAAACGCCGATAGGTACAAAAATCACTTAAAAATGGCCACTCTGAAACTTTGACATTTAGTCACACGTCATTTTATATCGAAATAAATTCAAAAAATAAACACAATTCTTCTTAAAGTAATTTTTACGGAGATACCTCACATTACTCCTAGCGAAATAATTATTAACTTCATGCTTTCCAGTAGTGTTGAACTAGTTGCCTATCTATCAGGTAAATTTATAACTTACAATTGAATGGGGATGGGAACGATATATCGATTATTTTTTTATATCGATATATTTACAAAATATAAGTATCGATATACGCTTTGCGATATATATCGAATATCGATATATGCCTTGCGATATATATCGAAAAATATATCGGAATTTTTTTTCACTTGCAAATACCAAAAAACTGCTGCAATTTTTTAATTGCATAATTTTATACGAAATTTTCACAACTATCAAAAAGTACTTTGACTAGGTACTCTAAACTCAAAAAAATAAAAATTTATGTCATCTATTGTAATAGAGCCGAAAAAAATACCATAATACTAGAAAATTAGCGACAAAAATCGCAGCCATCTGACTGGCAAAATACTCTCCAAGCTTTTGTTTTTGGAATCATTTTGTGGAAAGTAGTTTTTTTCATATTTTTTGTGTAATTTTTTAAGTTAATTTTTAAATTTAAAAAATTTACTCCAGATGACTATGACTATTGACTACTGTTTTTGTTATATAACCTTAGGTAAAACTAGCTTTGAATAAAAAAAAAAATTTTTTTTGAGATTAAATTATTTTTAGTATCATAGGATGTTTTTATTTCTCAATAAGTTATAATTACTGATTAGTTTTTGATATGTTAATATTTACAAAATAATTAATAAAAATATATCGATATAAGGTAAATATCGATATATTTGCTGCGATATATTTATGTATCGCGCTATAAGCTATATCGATATATCGATATATTAAAATAATTTACCATCCCTACTCATTAAGTCGAGCTAATTCATACATACCTGTTATTTCTATATATGTACTATAATATATCATTTTATAGGAATATCCTTTAGTATCCCAAATATGAGCTATACAAGAGCTTGAAACACCTTATATTTGTCTTTGTATGTTAGAAGGTTTCGACCCCTCACAAGTCAAATCCGAGAGCCAAGCCTGCTTTCCGGACTAGTGTGGCTTGACCCTATGGGTCAAAAATTCTTCTAACATAAATTATATACTCAGCTTAAAGAAATTTTATTCAAGTTTATAGAAAACTCATTCGTAAAATTTACCTGGTACTTAAAATAAATTTCACTCGCCTGTCTTAACATTTGCCGGAATCTAATGTCAAATAATATTGCTTAAATTTAGACCATTTTTTCAAAAACAATTGAAATAAAATATGTAAACCCTTTATCTCAAGAATGTTTATTAATTAAATTATAGTTAATTAAATTCTCTTTTAAACCATACAAAGCTTATAAATAAAATAATTTTAGAAAAATATAATAGTTTAATTTTAAAGTAAAAATGACTTTTTTTAACTAATAAATTTTGAAAGACCTTAAAATTGCAATAGCTTTTGATTTATTGGCCAAAATGATTTCATTTGTTAAGTGACTAGCATACTATAACAACAAAGCGAATTTCCCTACTTCCCACCGGGCACTCATGAGAAATAATAGATAGAAAATTTTTAATTAAAAATAATAGTTGATTAAACTACTAGGTATGTTTCACATCAATTAAACAAATATATTTAATGACTTTTATCTCGATATATAATTTCGGTCTATTATTCCATCAGAGGAGATAAAAGGTGTTACTTCTCCAGTTATTCATTGTATCCTCTGATGATTTGTTGATAGCCCGAAATTATATATTGAGATAAAACTCATTAAATATATTTGTTTTATTGATTTGAAACTCTACCTAGTAGTTTAATCAACTCTTATTTGAGATGTTTCACATAGAACCGACACCAATTATTTAAAAATGATCTAATTAAAAAGACTGATGATCAGGTCTATTCTCTAAGCAAAAACGTTAACTTTTAACATCCGAAACCAGCGTTAATTCATTTTAACACCTCCTTGCCTAAAATTGCTATTCTGTAAGCAAAAACTAACACCAAAGCGTTAATATTTAGCCAAAAGTGTTAAAAATTAAAATCATGCCAGAGGGTGCCTTTAATATTTTAACACCGTATTTAATGCACAAACATGGCGTCTTTAACCAAAAAGTAAGGTTGATTTTGACAGGTTTGAGATAAAAGCAACACATTTCTGATCCATTTGAACTGTGAATGTATTTTGATTTCTATTTGTTTTTTAGTAGTCCTTGAACTTCTCAGCTTTTTGCCTTCAAAAACTTTTGCTGTTAAAATAAGATTTATTATAATTTTTAGGATATATTTGTTTATTTTAAGAGTTATATTTATACTTTCAGTTTTGAGACATCTTAGATACTAGATTGAGAATAACAAATCAAGTTAGTAATGCGCATGCGCGAGAGGCTATCGAGGGGTGTAAAAGCACGATTAAGCAGAAAACGTAGCTATCCTCATATGGATCGTTAGCACCTGGTTTTAAAAAGTAAAATGTTAACGTCTCTGTTAAATCTTGGCTTAGAGAAAAGCATTTTTTAACGCTGGTGTTATTACTTTACTTTTTAACACCCAATTTAGGATGTTAAATTTTAACGTCTGTTTTTAAAGAATAGACCGGGATGAAGGTCAAGAGGTGCAATAAAATATTTTTTCGAGTTATTTTACTCAAATTGTATTTTTTTAATGAGAACGTATAAGTATGAATATTAATAACAATTTCTTAGTAGTAATAAATGAACTTCGCAACTTCTATTGTGTGTTATTGCTAGAATAGACATACACCTTATTTTTTTATTTTAATTATAATTTTTGAGTAACCTACATCCAGAAATTCAGCCACCATAGGTAAGTAAGTCCACCCTCCTAGTATAGTATAAAGAATATTAGATAATAAATCATCAAAAATGTGTTTTGTAATGAAAATTCATCCTTTTGTTGCTGACCACATTTGTTTATTAGCATAGTATTTTATAAAGCATATCATGAATATTCAATAAATTCATTCGTTTTATTAAACGTTAAAGAGGTAATTGTCTAAATTTAATAAAGAAGAACATTTGGTTCTATGGGAACAGGTGTAATGGGCAGGCAAGACTTTTATTGAAATAGGGCTGAAAGATATATGGCTTTAATCAAAGCAAAAGTTTATTAATAAAAATAAAATGAATACTAAAGTGACTATCATATAAAGAGAAGGTTCTTTTTGTCTGAAAATAATCATGAATTAAACGAAGCTGATTGTAATATTCTTTTAACAAGGTTTTCGTAAACTTTACTTTAGTATTATTCCCGGTTTATATTCGCCCTACTTTATTAGATAAGCTGAAGGATTTCATGATAGTAAACAGACTTGGATCGTTTCTCTTTACTTTCAATTGAATAGAACGGTAAGCCAAAAAACACCTCGTCGTTGCATAGAAGCGTTTTTTCTTCTGAAGGAAATTTTGCACTAAATCAACTAAAAAGTTGTATTCATTTGATTTGATTAATGGTACATAAATATTGGTATTTGTAAAAAATTCCACACTAAAACTAATGAAAATAAGTTTTTCAAGTGATAACGCTGAATATCTCTACTATTAAATTGAAAGTTTTTGTGCCGAGAGTAGCAGAATTTTTATATATTGAAGGAGACAATAAAGAGTGTGTCTTCTGCTGGATTTATAAATTTTATTTATTTATAACGAAACTATAGGCTCGTTATAAATAAATAAAATTTATAAATCCAGCAGAAGACACACTCTTTTATTGTCTCCTTCAATATATAAAAATTCTGCTACTCAAAGAGGTTTATACAAACTAAATATATTTCGGATTATTAGTCCATCATCAGGAGTTTACAGGTTAAAACTACTCTTACTTAGTACGTTTGGCGGGTACGCTCGCTTATATAGGTATAGTTTGTTTGGCACCGACTTCAAAAAGTAATTTCATGTTAATATTTCGTCGTTTAGTTGTAACTAAATAAGATAATAATTATTTTATACCTTTTAGTGTATTTTATTTGTTGCATTTAATTTTTTTGAAGTCGGTTTTATTTTTTTCTTAAAAATTATTTTTATTTTTCTCTTTTTAGTGATGTTATTAATAGTGATCATCTCATCAGAACTTGGCCAAATTAATATGGCACCATCCCTAAGATACCCTCTTTCCAATAAAAAAAGAATCATCGAAATCGGTTCATAAACAAAGAAGTTATGCCTGAACAAACCTAACAAAAAAGGTCTAATACCAATGAAAAAAAACAGGACCAATCGGAAGCTAGACTGAACCCGATGCAAATTTTTTTTTCAAAATCGGTTCACAATTGGCGGAGATATGAGGTAACATAGACACAAAAAAAAATTCAGTCGAATAGAGAACCTCCTCCTTTTTTGAAGTCGGTTAAAAATGACGTTTCATTTGGATGTGATATTATATGATAAGCAAGATTCATTTGGCATAGTAAGCAATGCGGATGTACACAATAAACATCTATTTAAGGAAATTTATTAAATTAATTCGTAATATTTCTCTTGCTAATCTTTTCTTATAACATTTCTTTTGATATTAACTACTTGTGGGTTTGAAGCTCAATTTTTTTTTTTTTAAATGTTTTAAGTTGAAAATTTTTTTTATATTTTGAATATAATATATTTTATATTTTGAATATAATATATTTTATTGCAACGAAATTTTCTCTGGAGAGACGGACTGGTAGAATTTTAATTGAAAGTAATGGAAGGCAGCCCAGAGGTAGTGAGGAAAGAAAAAATAACACATATAAAATACCTTACTGCCTTACTGGCCCCTTAGCCAATTCAATTTAAATAAAATAGGGCCACCAAACACGGTTCTTTTTAACATATAAAATAAGGTGTAATTTATTGGAATCCTTCCCTCCTTTCCTTTCAAACCGACGTTTCGGAGGATTTTTCCCTCCTTTTCAGGGTTTCAAAGGGTAATGAATGAAACAAATAAAATGTTTCCTTCTTGTGGAGAGAAAGAAGGAAACATTTTATTTGTTTCATTCATTGACCCTCTGAAACCCTGAAAAAGGAGGGAAAAATCCTCCGAAATCTGTCGGTTTGAAAGGAAAGGAGGAAGGATTCCAATAAATTACACCTTATTTTATATGTGTTAATTTTTTCTTTCCTCACTATCTCTGGGCTGCCTTCCATTACTTTCAATTAAAATATATTTTATATTTTGAATATAATATATTTATTTCTCTTCTTTTGAATTAAAATATACATAATTAGAACTTTATTCAATAAACTTTAATTGAAAAGTTCTTATTTTGCCGAGAGTATCAGTTGTATAATCATAGAGAGAAAGAAAGCGGTTTTGTCCTTTGCATGATGCAAATAAACATACACACATATATATCAAATATATATAGTATATATATCTATATCGTCGCCTTAGAATGTAAACCCGCTAACTCCATTTTTTATCATATATAACATATTAATATCGTTCGAAAGAAAAAGAGATGCAGCATCGTCCAAGTAAAACTGCTATTTAAAATGACGATCGTAAATTGTAGAAAAAAATGTCAAAAATAGTTTTTTCCATAACAACAAAATTTAATATTCTTTTAATATATAACTAAATATAACTAAACTTCTTGAGGATACAAATTCTCATTTAAATAGGTGTTGGTTTTATTCTTTTTTGACAAAAAAACACATTTTTATCATTTATTTTTCTTTATTTTATTTTATTGTTACCAGGAACGTTTTGACATTTTCTATTATGTCATCTTCAGCCTAAAACATTTCATCATTACACAATTTTTATACAATGCAAATTTCTTATCACACAGACAACAACTTAAAATTAACAACATATGTCATACCTTGGAACAATTTAAAGATGGTAATTTCGATGTAAAATTTTTTTTTACCATCTTTAAATTGTTCCAAGGTATGACATATGTTGTTAATTTTAAGTTGTTGTCTGTGTGATAAGAAATTTTCATTGTATAAAAATTGTGTAATGATGAAATGTTTTAGGCTGATGATGACATAATAGAAAATGTCGAAACGTTCCTGGTAACAATAAAATAAAATAAAGAAAAATAAATGATAAAAATGTGTTTTTTTGTCAAAAAAGAATAAAACCAACACCTATTTAAATGAGAATTTGTATCCTCAAGAAGTTTAGTTATATTTAGTTATATATTAAAATAAAAAATTCTCAAAAATCTAATCAAGAAATTAATATTGTTTGTTTTTCTCTGCCCTTTAAAATTTCCTTGATGTGAGTTAGCAGGTTTACTCTCTAAGGCGATATAGATATCAAGATATATATATCAAGATATATAATATATATTTATCAAATACAGGTATATTTTTAGTTGCATCAAGCAGAGGGCAACCCTATTGATCTATCTTTATGAACTAGTATTAAGTAACAGATTTAGCAGAAGTTCAATAACTTTGTAACAAATTTCAACTTCATAGTTTAATTTTTCCCCCTCTAAGACTTCTCAATTAATTTCTAGTCCCTGGAGCACCGAGCGATGCTCGGTAACTTTTTGCCACTAAATACTTAAGTTTCAAATTTCAAGGCTCTGCGACTTACCGAAGACGATATATGAATGATTATTTATTTTACGACACTCCCTTCCTTTTTTCAATCGGATTAAATTCAATACACGACTAATAATCGTTAGTGCCGTTTTTTGAGAAAAAAAAAAAAAAAAAAAACGAAAAATCTTTCATGTAAATGTCCACTTCCGGTGTTCCTATTTCAAGCAAAAGATTACTGTACTCTTTCTAGCATATATCGAGCTCAAGTTTCGAATTTCGTAGCTCTGAGATTTATGGTTGAGAAAAGCCCCCTGCTCATTTTCCCTTTAGATTAAGACCTACAGATATGACTACAAATAAAAGACATCTAAAAAAATACAAATCTTTTAAAAAACATTCTTCAAAACGTTTATTTTAAATTTATTTAAAATTAATGTTATTTCTTTTTAAATTAAAAATTTCCATTGATTAAGGGAGAAATTCTTCTGATACGTTTAGACATAAAATAAACGTTTTGAAGATTGTTTTTTAAAATACTTATATTTCTTTTTTTTTTTTTTAATTATAAAACAATCAATAAATATTTTTTTCTTTAAAACACATCCTAACAAAATATTTGCTTTCTTAATTTCTTATAATTATTCATTTCGAAAAAAAAATATGGTCTCTAATAGTTTGTATATAAAATTTCAATTTGCTGAGAGATATAGACTCAATCATCGTGGAAAAAAATCATGAGATTATCTTGTACTGTGATTCCGAGGTGCTATTTTTGATATTACATTCCCGGGAGGGTGAATATAATAATAATAAAAAATAATTTTTAAGAAAAAAATAAAACCGACTTCAAAAAAATTAAATACAACAACTAAAATACACTAAAAGGTATAAAATAATTATTATCTTATTTATCTTATTTAGTTACAACTAAACTACGAAATATTAACATGAATTACTTTTTGAAGTCGGTGCCAAACAAACTATACCTATAAGCGAGCGTACCCATCAAACGTACTAAGATCCGTTGACCAAACTAATATGACACCATCCCTAAGATACCCCCTTTCCAATAAAAAAAGAATCATCGAAATCGGTTCATAAACAAAGAAGTTAGTCCTGAACAAACCTAACAAAAAGGGTCTAATACCTATGAAAAAAAATGGGACCAATCGGAACGTAGACTGGACCCAATGCAAATTTTTTTTTCAAAATCGGTTCACAATTGGCGGAGATATGAGGTAACATAGACACAAAAAAAAAAAATTCAGTCGAATAGAGAACCTCCTCCTTTTTTTGAAGTCGGTTAATAATAATAATATATAATAATAATATAATATATAACTCTTCTGACTTTTAATAAAATTATGCATAACAGATCGGATTCAGTAATATATAATCTCTTGATTTTTATTCAAAATAGTTTTTATATTTAAGAGTGAAATTGCATTTACTCGAATACATTTTACAATGCTTGATTAGAATAAGTAGAGAAAGCAATCGTATATAAAATATATCTTAAAAGAGAATTTCTTTTAAGGTATTTGTTTTGCCACAATACTAGCAAAAAGTTAATGCTAGAGTATATAGAAGGGGCAATAAGGATTCATAATTCATAAACCCAAATCTTTTTGCTGTATATGTACCACTACACTGGCCAATCCCGTGCTCGTTTGACAAATTTGGCAACATTGTCCGAGCTTGTATATATTTTATCATAGAAATTTAAGATAAAGTACATTATAAAAGGAGATTTATAAAACAAAAAGTTCTTAATAAGCGATTGAAAGCTGTTTCGACAATGGCTGAAGCGAAAAAACATCAAAAAAGTACTAAAATTAACCCACTTTTTAGGTTAAATAAATGCGTTGCTGCCAGCTTGTTTTTAGTCTAAATTTTTCATTATTTATTAATTATTATCTCAGAAATTATGTAGTAACTATGAATTAAAATTTTCTTAAAAAATATATTAGTTATTGTACAATGTTGGTTTAGTTTTTTATAACAATGGTAAGAAGAGTTTCTTAATTATGATCAAATATGTATGTAAACTTTTCGGTATCCCGTATAGTGCAATGTATACGAGTATGAAAAACTATTTTTGGAATTTAATATCTCCGGAACTATATTGTTCATAAATTTCGTTTTACCACCAATCGATGCAGAAGTATTTAAATAATAATCTCTCTAAATTTCAAAAAAATCCTAAATAAACCCATATGGCGAAACAACTACCTTAATATATGTATTTAGTTAGAGTTTATAATATAGGAATTAGAATAGATTTAATTAATTGTATTATAGCGAGAGATTAGAAAACAAGCTCAAACTTGTTTGCTCGAATCGGAATAAATCTCTCAATTCGATACTTCTAGGATTTCCCTTTTAATTATTAGGTGCTTGTACAATAACTCTCTATTGTAGGGTCCAAAGTTCACTCCCCACCACGACCCCATGCTCCATTTAGCCCTTGCGAGTGGAATTGTGAACCCCACCAAGCCAAAATCTCCGCTTTCGAGCAAGGACTCGCGCCATTGAGAGAATTACGGCACACCCATAAAGGGACGAATTCCCTTTTTTGGAAATTTAATAGATAGAAGAAAAAAATAAGATGATAAAATCGTCAAAAATATAATCTGTAATATAAATTCGTCCCTTGTTTAAGGTAATCATAAGTTTCCTGTATTTGATTCGGTCGCGAATCGAATGCAGATGATTTTTGTCAAATATTAAGGTAGTTGTTCCGCCAAATGCGATTTCGTAGGATTTTTCTGAAATTTAGATATATTATTATTGAAATACTTGTTCATCGATTGGTGGCAAAACGAAATTGATGAACAATACAGTTCCGGAGATATTTAATTTCAAAAATCGATTTTTTCCGGCTCTTTAGCATTGCACTATACGGGATATCGGAAAATTTACATACATATTTAATTATAATTAAGAAACCCTTCGTACAATTTTTATAAAAAACTAAACCAACATTAAACAATAACCAATACATATTTTAAGACAAGTTCATTCATAGTTACAACACAGTTTCTGAGATAATAAGGAATAAATAATGAAAAATGTATATAAAAAAATTCTCACTAAAAACATTTTGGCAACAGCGCATTTATTAAACCAGCGAAAGAGGGAGTAAAAAGTAGAAAGCGCGCGTGCGCTAGATTTTTTCAAAATTATAATTTTCATAAGATGTAACGTAGGCGTTGATTACATTTGTTAAAAAATAACAAAACGATATTTATAGAAATTTTTGAAAATATTATTATTTTTATTATTATTAGTTCACTCTTTAAAGTATATAAGTTTAATTTTTTTTCTGGATAAGGGTATGGCTAATCATTTTTTACTTTACCATACAGGGTGTATGGTCAAGTATTGTGATCGTGCATGAAAGAAGCGTTTTTTTTTCTTCTTTTTTTCGAAATAATAATTGTTTTGTCAAAATGTCTGCTAGTCTGTTAGTTAGTCTGTGCGTTACCAAATTTTTGTGGACGAGCTAGCTCAAAAACTAGTGTGAATATCGAAACCAAATTTCACACGTAGTTTTGGCCCATTGACATTAAGAGCTGGTTAGATTTTGGTGCATATCGACCCAAAATTAAGAGGGGGGGGGGGTTAAAATTTAAAATTATAATCTTTTCAAACTAAAAAAAAAACAAGAAAAATGAAATATACAATAAAATAAACCTATAATAATGAAAATATTTTTTCTGGGGCCAAAATTAATGGTGGGGGGGGGGGGGCGAAATCTAGGCCATTTTAGCAAACTCAACCAAATTTTGTACACATAATCAGCGGACCCCCTAGAAGTTTAAAAATACAAAAACTAACCACCCAAAATGTATGTTTCTTTCCAGTACTGACATGAGTTAATGTATAGCAATCTTGACATTTTATTGAAAAAATAGAATTCAAACCTAATCGCCTTTCATCAACAATATTTTTTAATAAAATATCTTTCTGACAGTGACAACAGGTTAGGTTATTCGCCAACTCGCCCACTTCAATTATTCGGGTACCTACATTAGCACTCTTAGTACACATTTTTTTTCGTTTTTTTCCCTCATTCATTACCGCAACAGCTTTTAATCGTTTATTTAGAACTTTTTGATTAATAAATCGACCTTTAAAATGTATTTTATCATTCATTTTATCTGTCATTTTAATGTCATGTATAAAAATATTCAATCTCTTTCGATGTTGTCAAATTTCTCAAACGAGCACGGGATTGGCTAGATTTGGTACAAAAACAGCAAAAAGTGTTGGCCTTATGAACTATGAATCCTTATTGACTGTTCTATATACTTGAGCATTAACTTTTTGCTGGTATTGTCGCGAAACAACTACCTTAAGTGAAAATAATATCCGAATTTATATATTTCTAACTTGAAATAGTGAAGTTAATTTTCTCATTAATATATCAAAGAATAATTAACACATTAACGAGAGTTGTTTTTGATCGCGATTTTTTTAAACAAGATATATATATAAAAGATATTAATTTGCCGATGGTAATAGATTCAAATTTACTAGAAAATCATAGATCAAAGATGGTGTCATCTATTAAATCCGATGGAGTGGAATATTTTTAATTATATGTCAGAGGGGTTGTTTTTCACCCCCTCGGGAATCGAACCCGAGTGCCAGTAACAGCAATCCGGGCCACCTGGCTCACCTGCGGGATACGAACCTCTCTGACATATGCAAACGCGTAAAATATTTTACTCAAAGATTGTTATCTTAATTTGTAAAATTTCGCGATATAGTGATTCTAAATTTAAACATATAGCCATGCCATATAATTTAAATAAAGGTGGTTGAGTGTTTCGAATTTTGAAGAAATTCAAAATTCGAAGGGCAATGGAATGACTTTTCCTAATTTAATATAAAAGATATTAATTTGCCGATGGTAATAGATTCAAATTTACTAGAAAATCATAGATCAAAGATGGTGTCATCTATTAAATCCGATGGAGTGGAATATTTTTAATTATATGTCAGAGGGGTTGTTTTTCACCCCTCAGGAGATCGAACCCGAGTGCCAGTAACGGCAACCGGATTGCTGTTACTGGCACTCGGGTTCGATTCCCGAGGGGTGAAAAACAACCCTCTGACATATAATTAAAAATATTCCACTCCATCGGATTTAATAGATGACACCATCTTTGATCTATGATTTTCTAGTAAATTTGAATCTATTACCATCGGCAAATTAATATCTTTCATATTAAATTAGGAAAAGTCATTCCATTGCCCTTCGAATTTTGAATTTCTTCAAAATTCGAAACACTCAACCACCTTTATTTAAATTATATGGCATGGCTATATGTTTAAATTTAGAATCACTATATCGCGAAATTTTACAAATTAAGATAACAATCTTTGAGTAAAATATTTTACGCGTTTGCATATGTCAGAGAGGTTCGTATCCCGCAGGTGAGCCAGGTGGCCCGGATTGCTGTTACTGGCACTCGGGTTCGATTCCCGAGGGGGTGAAAAACAACCCCTCTGACATATAATTAAAAATATTCCACTCCATCGGATTTAATAGATGACACCATCTTTGATCTATGATTTTCTAAGATATATATATATCTACTCTTATTAAACGAGCAAAAATTGTATATTTGTATATATATTTATTTATATATTTGTATCTTGGTTCTATTTTGAAAACGGCTTTACCGATTTTGATGTAATTCACGGGTTAGGGAGTTTTTGGGGTGACAATTCGATCTGTCACGGTCTCATCTTCGACAAAATTGTTTTTGATGGGTTTTTCGTAATCAAATTAATTATTCTCAGATAGACAAATCCCATTCTTAGGGTTTTAAAAAAAGGTTTCCCTTTTCCTTTTGTGCTCAGGCAGACAATGGTTCGGGTAAATCCTTTATTCTCAAAGGCCTTGAAGAAGTATTGTGATTGTGGATTTTAACATATTTTGTTGTCCCTAAACATTAGAAATATTAATAAACGTTTTTATAATTGTTTTTATAATGAACATTATTTAATTTATTTATTTAATAGAATAAAAAATAATCAAGAGAACATGTCTCAATTTTCTGAAAAAACAACACATTTTGATAGGTTTTATTTATTAACAATTGGATGAATAAAAATGAATCATATGGTTGAATCAAAACAGGTGCAGGAGGTGGGGTGCAGTGGTGGGTGATTCGGGAGTAGGGCGAGGTTTCGGGGTGGGGTCAGGCGGGTGGAGGGTGGGGGGGTACAGTGGGCGAATATTATATATTTTTGTATTTTTTTTAATTTGAAAGCGGCTCTCAAATAAAAATCGACCTTTTTATCAGAATTTTTAAATTAATTTAAAAATAATATTAAAATAAAAGCTTTTAACTGAAGGAAGAAGTTACCGAGCATCGCTCGGTGCCTCCAGGTACTATATACATAAAGCGGGATCAAAAACAATTCTCGTTAATGTGTTAATTATTCTTTTGATATATTAATGAGAAAATTAACTTCACTATTTGTTTAAGGTAGTTGTCTCGCGACAATATCTGAAGGCAAAAAGTTAATGGTAGTGTATATAGAAACAGACAAATAATATATATTTAACTTCATTATTTCAAGTTAAAATATATAAATTCGGATATTATTTTCACTTAATATTTGACAAAAATCACCTGCTTTGTATTCTCTATCGAGTCAAATACAGGAAGCATACGATTCAGACAATAAGAATTCATAATTCATAAGCCCAAAACTTTTTGCTGTTTATGTACCACTACTAGCCAATTCCGTGCTCGTTTGACAAATATGGCAACACTGTCCGAGCTTGTATATATTTTATCATAGAAATTTCAGATAAAGTACATTATAAAGGGAGATTTATAAAACAAAAAGTTCTTAATAAGCGATTCAAAGCTGTTGCGATAATGGCTGAAGCAAAAAACATAAAAAAAGTACTAAAGTTAACCCACTTTTTAGTTTAAATAAATGCTTTGTTGCCAGCTTGTTTTTAGTTGTAAATTTTTCATTATTTATTCATTTTTATCTCAGAAACTGTGTTGTAACTATGAATTAAAATTTTCTTAAATAATGTATTAGTTATTGTTTAATGTTGGTTTAGTTTTTTATAACAATGGTAAGAAGAGTTTCTTAATTATAATTAAATATGTATGTAAACTTTCCGATATCCCGTATAGTGCAATGTATACGGAGTCTGAAAAACTCTATCTTTGGAATTTAATATCTTTGGAACTATATTGTTCATACATTTCGTTTTTCCACCAATCAATCGATGCAAAAGTATTTAAATAATAACCTGTCTAAATTTCAAAAAAATCCTAAAGAAAACCAATATGGTGAAACAACTACCTTTTTTCCTTTTTTTTCCTTTAGATTTAAAACCTAAAGATATAATAAGTATTTAACAAATTCATAACAAATATTTTATTAACCGACTTCAAAAAAGAAGGAGGTTCTCAATTCGACTGATTTTTTTTTTGTTTCTATGTTATCTCATATCTTCGCCAATTGTAAACCGATTTTGAAGATTTTTTTTTGCATTGGGTTCAGTCTTTTTTCATTGGTATTGGACCATTTTTGCTATGTTTCTTTAGGCATAAATTCTTTGTTTATGAACTTTTTACCACGTGGATCGATTTCGATGATTCTTTTTTTATTGGAAAGAGGTACTTAGGGGTCATTAATTTGGTCAAGTTCTGATGATATGATCAATGACGAATTAACGTAAATATCCAATTCTTTCTTATGAGCAAATAATCGAAATTATAATAAATAAAATATTTTATAAAAAAATAAATCTTAAAACGTTCATTTAAAACCCGCAAACGTTTTTAGAGAATTTCTATATTTATTAATTTAATTTTATTATCATTTTCTGATTCATTCGCCCGACCCTTTCTCTTACGAGATGCATTCAAGAGTATTATATTAAGTCACTATTAATAACATCACTAAAAAGAGAAAAATAAAAATAATTTGTATAAAAAAATAAAACCGACTTCAAAAACATTAAATGCAACAAATAAAATAATAATACTCAAAAATAAAATAAAATGCACTAAAAGGTATAAAATAATTATCTAATTTAGTTACAACTAAGCGACGAAATATTTACATTAAATCACTTTTTGAAGTCGGTGCCAAACAAACTATATAAGCGAGAGTACCCGCCAATCGTACTAAGTAAAATCCGTCGAGTTTGATTCATAAAATATATATGTTTGGCACCGACTTCAAAAAGTGATTTCATGTAAATATTTCCTCGTTTAGTTGTAACTAAATTAGATAATTATTTTATAGCTTTTAGTGGATTTTAATTTATTTTTGAGTTTTATTATTTTATTTGTTGCATTTAATTTTTTTAAGTCGGTTTTATTTTTTTCTTAATGTAAATAAAAAATGTATCAATAAATATTTGTTTAAATAATTGCACGAACTTTGATATTAGTGCAATGCTAGTCACGTGACCTGCCCCGATTTTTCGGAGTCCAGTCAGTCCCGTTCTCCACGCGACTCCGAGAACATCACCTCTCCTCGCCATTCAATTCAGCTACTGAATTTTATATTAATTCGCAGTGATTAGCTAGTTCAAGTAATTTAAATTCGAACCCCACTTCTAATTAATTTTCCGAAAGTCTGTTTTCACAGTCATCAGAAAGCAAGTAAGGTAGGAAAGCTCGCGGCTTGATACTATACTAGCTTTAGTAAAACAATTTTAAGTACCTACCAGCTACTTTTGTCCCATTGTAAAAGGAAAACACAATTTTTATAGTAAACTCAGGCAATGCTTATTACCGAGGGGTGAACCGCGACCTAATATGCTGTACACCTACTTCCACTTGTACTTCCAAATATTTCCAAGTACTTCCAAATATTTCCATGTACTTCCAAATATTTCCAAGTACTTCCAAATATTTTCAAGTACTTCCAAATATTTTCAAGTACTTCCAAATATTTCCAACCACTCTCCAAGATATTCCCAAATACTTTCAAATGTTTCCAAGTACTTCCAAATATTTCCAAGTAATTCCAAAAATTTCCAAGTAATTCCAAATATTTCCAAGTACTTCCAAATATTTCCAAGTACTTCCAAAATACTTCCAAAGAGGTGTACACCTACTTCCAATCGCGGATCACCCCTCGCCTATTACCAAACATTTTCATATTTCTAATTATCACCTTATTATTACATTAGATCTTGTATTTTACTTGAATTAATACTGGTTACATTTGTATATATATAGTTATATTATAATTAATAATTAAAAAAAAATAAGCTTCCAAAAAAATCTGACTACTCAAGTAATCAGGCTTAAAACAAAAAGTATTACACTTAATTCGATCATTAAATTTGGTATTTGCATTACAAAATGTCCAAATAAAAAAAATATTTCATTTTTCAGTCTGTTTTTTCCAAATTTAAAGGCAGCTAAAGTCACCAAAAAATATACTTTTGAAAATGTACATGTTTGTGTGGGTTAGAATGAAAGCATATGCCATATGTTATATATTCTTTTCTTTCAAATTGCAATGTTTCGTTCACAATTTGGACTTCATCAAGCTCTTAGATTATTTTTAGTTAAAAATTAATTGTTCCAATTGTACTGCTAATATTAAAACGTTTAACATTAATTCATTTAGGCATTTGCAAACCGACTAGTATCACAAATCTATAAAATTTATATTAAGTTTATTAATAATTACCAGGGGAACTCTTTAGTGTACCGAGTCTTGAAAAAGTTTCATTTTATTTATTATTTAACTAACCTTTGATCGATTCTCCGATTCTATCATTAGAATCTGATCGAGGAATTTATTAAAGGAGTGTGGATTGAATAATCTCTATTTCCTTTAGAGCTAACCCATTGCATGGATGCCAAATACAAGCTCACACCTGTTTAAGACTATAAGATATTAATTTTTTAATTTCTATTATTCTAGGAATGACCTTTTTGCAAAATTCCAAAATTCTTCAAGTTAACATGTTCTTCTGGTTCTTCGATTTTAGCCAAAATATCGAGATACTATTTCTTGCCTCTCTAGATAGCTTAAATTTCAAATTCTAAAGCTGCGATTTACCGTATATGATAAGAACGATTAAGAAAATATTTATTTTGCGACATGACATGAATATCAAAATAAAATTTCAAATGTAGTTTTTTGAACAGGAATTATTTAACGGATTATAGTGGTGTTTCACAAAGTGGAAATAAAATTAAAAAAATTAAAAAAATATTTTAAATTATTTTGGAGATTTTTTATTTATCTCTATACATATTTCGGGCTATGAACCCTTCATCAGGAGGTTTAACAAAAAAACTAAGTAGTTTTTGTATTCAGTTTTTTCGACACTCCTTATATACTCCCCTTCCTTTATTTCAATCAGTTAAAATTTATACATGACTAGCACCTTATGACACTTGATAAATACACCAATTTTTAAAAGAAATAGTTGGATCCGTTTTGAGAAAATCACAAATAACGAAAAATCTTTTTTGTAAATGGCAACTTCAGCTGTTTCGATTTCACCCAAAAGCTTGGTGTAGGGGAGACCGGGTCTAGTTGATACAGGGTCAAGTTGATACAGGCCAAAACACTTCCTAATGCGTAGACGCAGACAAGTGGCGACTGGCTTGGCTAGACAACCGATTGGTACTCTGCAATCACGCGTGATCACTTGGAGGAGGTTGCTTCGCTTTGTTAGTTGTGAACTAAAAACTGTTTTTCATCGTCGAAAGTAAATTTTCACTACTGTTTTTCAATTATTATTGTAAGTTAATTTGTTCGTAAATTGTGTTATCGACGACATCACGTTGTTACATGTTATAAAGGTAAGAATTTCACCTTTTTAACTTTGTTCTAACTGTTTCCGGTTTCACGTATTTTAGAGTTTAGTGTAATGGCGACGTTTGGGTCAAGTTGATACGCTCATTTTGGGTCAAATTGATACGGTGTATCAACTTAACTCACAAGCGTTTCAAGAGTTATTCTTCATCCAAACCTGGCCAAGACTGGATCCAGTGTATTTCCTGCAAGAAGTGGGCACACATCGCCTGTGCAGAGAACAACCCCTTTTACACTTGTATTAACTGTCAATCAGACCCAAATTCCTCTTCAGAGTCGGAGTAATCGGTCACAATCAATGATTGTTACAGCTTTCATTTTTCCCAAAATGTTGTAGATTTTAAAATATCTTTTATAGTTACAATAAAACTTGTTCATATTTCTGTTTTGTCTATTATTTTATTAATTCCTGACACCGTATTAGCTTACTCAAAGGCGTATCAACTTGAGTTGATACATCTTGCAAATTTTTTAAAACTTTTTTTGACAAGACAAATTTAATTTTATAAAGAATTTAAATATCACAAGTTATAGCCAAATAGTTATAGTTACGAATTACACCTACTTTATTTCAAAATGATGACAGGAAAAAATTACAAAAATCAGGAAGTAAAAAGTGTATCAACTAGACCCGGTCTCCCCTACTCCTTCTAGTTTATATAGAGATTAAGTTTCAAATATCGTAGCTCTGAGAGACTTAAGGTTCTGAAACTTATGGGATGTTTACATAATATACGTACGCAAGGATCAATGGATTTTTGGTCAATCTTTGGCCTTTGGCGTCTACAATATCCGGTTTTTTGTCTTAAATCCAGGTTCATACTATTAAGGGCATTGATTCCTGTCTAGCAGTTACAATGTCAAATTAACTTTGTTCACTTCAGAGATAGAAGCACTCAAAGTGTCAGACAGGACTCTGGGAGGTGTTTACAATACTTACACATTATATTTTTTAAATAAAAAAAACAATATTAAAATCGTTATCATTGTCAAATTGGTAAAAAGTGGATATTTAATTTCACGACAACTTCCCATGCAGCTTGACGCCTGTTAATGACCTTCGATTTTAACCGTACTAATTCTATTTTGCTTTACTAGTTAAACACATAAATCTTCGTTACATACTTTCAATCTAATTAATCTTAAAATTTATGCCCCGATTAAATGAAAAAATCGCTCTTTTTGGTCTCTGGAAGAGACCCGGAGCTATCTTGGCAAATTCATCAGTTCCTGAAATTCGACCTAATCGAACACTACCATTTTTGACTTTGGGACCATGGGATCCATGCTTTTTATTTTATCCCTCGGAAGTTGACCTTGGCGTCTGACCGAAATCAATACTTGAATGTTTATCCCATAGAGCTCGCTACTCGACTCTATAGATAGGTGGCCGAATTTTTTGCCCAACACTGCCATTACTTCAGAAGTCAAATGTCAAAACGAGTTTAGTAGCAATCTGATGTTTTAGGGATTATTTTTCGATAAAAATTAAATACCAAATGTATTGAATACGCGCATTCTCACTTCACCTGACACAACTCTAATAAAGAACTCAATTAAAATTCTACTCTAATATAATTATATCTATTATTTAATCTGAAAAGAAAAAGAATATGATGGGCGATATTTGATTAGTTGCTTTGAAACCCATTGATCGCGAACTTATGAAAACAAATTCCCAAGTTATTCTCACTCTCTCATTGATCATATAAATAAAGGTGGGTGCTGAACAAACCCCCTACTACCCCCCGCCAGTATTCTCATTTCTTTTTCTTTTTTTTTCTTGGGGCCTCCACATCTTCCCTTATAGCCCTCCGATCCTGCCACAATCTGTTTTCTTTGTTTGTTATGTTTTTACTTTCAAAAATTTTACTTTCATATAAATATCCTATAGATATCAGTACCTGGAGCACCGAGCGATCCTCGGTAACTTTTTGCCTCTAAATAGCTTAAGTTTCAAATTTCAAGGCTCTGCGACTTACCGAAGACGAGATATGAAGGATTAAAATATTTATTTTACGACACTCTTAATTTACACTCCCTTAACGCAATCGCTATCAACTTTCTTATTTTCTATTGAACTCTCTTCTTTTTGCATCATTAGATTAAGTGTTCGAAAACCTAATAAAAAAGTTTTATTAAATATTCATTATACCTAAAATGAATAGTTTTTTAAATAAAAAATATTTTAAATTTCACTCGTCTAGATCTTATTTATTATGTTTAAATAATTAAGATCTGGACGAGTGAAATTTAAAATATTTTTTATTTAAAAAACTCCTATTGGATTTTTATGTAGAATTCAAAAATACTAAAATTGATGCCATGTTTTATTTAAAAAAAACTGAGTATTAACAACTTTTTGATTTTCAGAATTAAACGATTATTATGGTCATCCTGGATATAAAATTTGAATTTTTAAGTAAGATTTTTTAATGTCTAATTAAGAGTTCTGATTGATCAAATTAATTCTACAAACAATAGTTTAATTATTATTAATTTTTAAAGATGAACGCTAAATTGGTAGATTTTACAAACTATCTAAAATAACTCAGAAATTATAAATTTTAGACATCAAGTGCATTATACAAAATCATCTTAGTTTTTAACACTTAATCTAATGATGCAAAAATATTTGGGGGTTCCATAGAAAATAAGAAAGTTGATAGCGATTGCGGCAAAGCAGAAAGTGTCCAAAAGTTGTTAATAATTAATTTTAAAAGAGCATATTCCAAAACATGAATATGTCAAAGTTCAAAATTTTCTCTCAACTCCTTCCATGAAAACTTTTAATGAACGAGTTCAGAATATTATTTTTAAAACCTATTGAAAATCATCAAGTGAAGTAGTCAATTACTAAATGCGAGGTGTTACGGTTTATTTTTATTGTGTCAGAAGAGTTGTTTCATGTATACAAAGTTTTCAAGATAAATTGTGAACTTATACAGTTTTGAAGCAAGGAGGTAAAAAATATTGTGTTGAATAATTATTATATTTAACTATAACGAATATGTAGTTTACAATTTTAAACTTATGCTAATTAGGTAAATCATATGATTGAGTATTTTATTGTTAAGGTAGTTCTTTCACAAATGCAAAAATTTAAAAAGTCTTCGAAACTTGGAATATAAGTCATTAAAAGCATAATAAACACACTGTTAAAATTTGAAGACGATTTACCACACCAAACATGAAATAATTGGAATTAAAAATGACAATTTTTTACATATGGTAGATTGGGAAAAGGTGGGAAAATGATCATTATTTTATTTTTTCACTGAATGGACTTTCACCATCTTGATGAAAAAGTAATATTTGATAGAATAATATATTCGGAGTAACTTAAAAAAAAATGAAATTATTTACCTTCGTAGTTTTGATAAAAAATAAAAAAAACATTTGGGCGTTATTTTTAGTGGAGGGGATATAATAGCAATGGCTTGGAAACGATCCATTCATAAAGAGAATATAGTAATGTAAAAAGTACAGTCACGTTAAAAAAACATAACCTAAAATTTTAGCACCGTTCATATTTATAGAGTGGTTACGAGGCTAAAACTTTTTGTGTGGATTGTCGCGAAAGAACCTCCTTAAGTTAATTTTAATGTTCAACGTGTCTTAATCATTTAATATATTGTATCCGACTCAAGGGTCGGTCGATGTCAGGTTGGACGAGTTGTAGGAAATTGATAATATGCTATAGTAATTCTGGTAGTTGACGGTTGTTTGTGTTAGGCAAGCAAGCCATCTCTTCTGCATGCAGACACATACCTCCATTTGACCGCTGACATCCATTACCAAGCTCCTCTGAGTTCTGTCCCTCACATACTTATAATTAGAGAACGGATTTTTATGCAGTAAAAACTGCCAAAATATGCCATAAAATATGGGATTAAAAAGGCTGAAATATGCAAGTAATTTGCAGAATACGTTGAAATATACAAATATATGCAGTAAAAATTGGCAAAATAAATTTTTTTATGCACTAAAAAATTAAAATTGAAGACAAAAAGACTATATATTTGAAGGAGTGCTATGAAAGAAATAAAATGATAAAGTAAGCTATAGACACCAAGTGTCAAATATGTACTTTTATTGAGTAAAAAATTTCACAAAATTCTCATTATATTTAATATATATTAAAAAATCTTTAAACTCAAAGAAATAATAGGTGCTCTTGAATAAAATCAACATAATA
Organism: Forficula auricularia; assembly: GCA_024734495.1. Classification (NCBI taxonomy): domain Eukaryota; kingdom Metazoa; phylum Arthropoda; class Insecta; order Dermaptera; family Forficulidae; genus Forficula; species Forficula auricularia. The sequence goes on from JALMQS010000117.1 coordinate 3,285,425, forward strand.
AATATAATAATGTTTCAAAAAATGTGATCGAAAAAATACTAGGGGGGGATAGTTTTATTTAACAGACACGATTGTATTGTATTGCTTTTATTTTTTTATATTAACAAGCTTTTTCTTATTGACGTACAAATAATAAACTAATAAAATAATGCAAATATTTGTCCGGCTATAATTTGATCACTACACTAATTTATACACACTTTCACACACACACACGAACACTCAATGGCCAAAATGGGCTATAGCTACCGAAGAGATTTAAAATAATAATAATAATAAAAAGAAATAATTAACAAAGGATCTCAAAAATAATTAAAATTTGATTGTAATTGTGAATATTTTATGTTTACAAGTATTTTTCTAAATAAAAATGATCTTCAGGTTATTATGTCTACGGTCACTTAAAATTGATTTATACGATGAAAAGGAGCGCTCCACATCCTCAGATCTAATGGGGGCAAATTTAAAGGAACTTTATATATATATATTTCTTCATTTTTTTTCATTCTTTCTCCGAAAATTTACTTTTAAAAAATCTGTATTTGGCGCGAAATAGGCAATATTTGACAAAAAAATCCTTCAAATATGCAATTTTATGCAATATTACTCAAATATGCAAAAATATACAGTATAAAAATTTAACCCACAGTATCCTAGATGCATGATTCGGATACAGTTTAACAAAATTATATTTAGAAAAAACTTTTGTTCGCCCCGAGACGCTGCCCGCCAGGGCAACCGCTCGGAGGGCAGCTGCTGAAGGCGTGCATATATATATATATATATATATAGCAAGTAGTCTTAACACGTTTCCAAATATATTGAGAGCATTTTCTTTTTTGATCACTAACAGTTATTTTTTTCTTTTTGCAGACCACGGGCAACATCCTCAACTTCTGCGAGGTGGGTCTGAAAATCAGTGGTATGATTCCCATCACGGCTCAGGCTGCTCTTGCCTTCAACAACACGTCCATCACAGCCCTGGCCCTGGCCACCACCGAAAGGCACACCGTCGCTTTCCTCGGTTCCAGTCAGGGCTATCTCAAAAAGGCAAGTCAATCTCCACTCTTAATTTTGCCTTGTAATTAACTTAATCTCTATGGAATGTATAAGTAATGGAAGATACAGATTCGATCCAGATCGGTAAACACACTAAATAGAGATGAATGAGATCTAAAATTATTTAATGTTACGTACCTACTATCCAATTTTAAAATGATATCGAAAAGAATTAGTTTGCAGAAATTAGCAGAGTTGTTGAATCACTAGGAGAAATCAATGAGGTTGTCATTTGACTCAACCATGTACCTATATATACCTATATAATATATATCAGTGGCGTGCGGCGCATCTGTAAAATTTCAACCATTTAGAGCAGGGGTTCCCAACCTTTTTGCACCTGCGTACCACTTGACTTTTTGAGAAATTTTGGCGTACCACCAGACCTAAATATTTTAATAAACGTATAATATTTACTCTTCTAAAAGTGTTCAAAGGATTTTTGAATTAAATTCCTGAGAAAACTTCATATTTAATCGTTAGATATTTGTTTATTTATAACATGCTTATAATAAAGGAGAAATAAAAAGATTAAAATGGTATTAATTTACAGTATTATTTATTACCCATAGGTCTAAAAACATACAAATAAAAAATTAGTACAAACTCAGCAAAAAATTAATCATCATACAAAATATACTTTTATAGTCTTTAGTTCGAAACTTGTTGTTGTTTGCCTGTGATTAAAATATCAACATTAGGAGTAATGGAACTTATCTTCACTCTTAAGTCCTCTTCAACACTTATTCTGCTTCTATGTTTATTTTTTACGTACAAGAGTTCAGAAAATCCACTCCCACACAAGTAACTCGTAACAAATGGCATCAAAAATAGCAGAGCTTTCCGGAAGATCAAAGGGTACTCGGTTTTACATCCGATCCAGAAGTTAATTAAAGATTTCTCTTTAAAATAATCTTTCATGGAACTATCTTCTGTAAAATCGATAAAACTTTCTTTTAGTTCCAATTCATTTGGTGAGGTTCCCGAAAAAGGTTTTCTGATCCAGTCCACTTTTGAATAATCTTCAGAGAAATACTTCTTAAAGCTTTTTTTGAGCTATTAATAGCAGGTTGCTCACATCACTTACGCGTACCACCAGTGGTACGCGTACCACCGGTTGGGAACCCCTGATTTAGAGTATTTTAATAAATATATAAGATCGACTTCAATATTTCTTGAGGATCTTTAAATTTTCAAATTATTATCCGTTATTTAAAATATTTCTATAAAAAACATTGTTTGTTTTGAAAAGTACTATATTGGTTCTCGAAATGAAATAAAATTGTTGCATAGTTTAAAGGGGCAATTAAAATGAGTGATTTTTCCGAAAAGGGTGCGAATAAAAGGTTTGAACTCCCTGCCTAGTAGATATATCTTCCAGTTCAAGCATGCCAAAGACAAGTTCAGACGAGTTATAGTCGAATAAAAATTGTTCTCGCTGAGGAACTATTAAAATAATAAGAATACAAAAAAGAATAAATAAAGATGATTCGGGAATCTTTGAACAATTTTATTTCATATAACCCGTCAAAAAACTTGTGTGTTTAATATGTTTCACTATAAACCAACACCGCTTTCCCTAAATGTTATGTGTACTAGTTTACGTTTAAAACTACCTACCAAATAAATTTGGTAAATTTTGTTAAAGGAATAAAAAAATTTCAGGAAAACAAAAGTAAAAATTATAAATAATCAACTAGTGTGAATACCACACGACTTTCACATTAGTTTTTCCCTTATTTCTAATCATCATGCCAATTTTCTTCTTTCTAATTATCTTCTTCAAATTGAGTTTCCCCCAAGATGTTTTGAGAAACCGGAAAAAAGCCAAAAGAGAAGTAACTATAAATAGGTATCTATTCCCAGTTCTATAATTTCAACCAAAAGCATAAATTACTTCTTCTAGCCATAGATATTTTAAGTTTCAAAGCTCTGCAACTTAACATATCCGAATTATAGACGTTTAAAATTTACTCCCTTCACTTAATAAATTACAATCAAAATTTCCCAAGATAATTGATAAATGTACGGATTATTAAAAATAAGAATCGTTACAGCCTTTATGGAGAAAATAGCAAAACAACAAAAATATTCAAATAAATAAATACTTCCGATTCTTCGAAATCAACCATAATTTAGAGGTTGGTATTTGTTCTAGCCTCAAGATAGCTTACGTTTCAAATCCCGCAGCTCTGCGCCTCACCGTATAGATAAGGACATTGATTTTTTTGCGACATGACTAATTTACACTCCTAACTTGATTTCATTCAGAATTTATACACGTTGAAGAACTTATGATATTTGATAAGTGTACTGATTATTATAAAATATCAAAAATATTCAAGTAAACATATACTTCCGGTTCTTCGATTTTAGCCGAAATATTTAGGTACTTATTCTAGCCTCTATAGATTGATGAAATTTCGAATCTTGAAGTTTTACAATTTACGATATAAGAGATATGGGCGTTATAAAAAATTCAAAAGATTGAGACATGGCTATTTTACTCCCATCCTAATCGGAATTTATACGCGATGAAGGACTTGATATTTGACAAACGTACCGAATATGATAAAAATCATTTTTGAGAAAATTGCAAAATACCAAAAATCTTCAAGTAAACATGTACTTGCGTTCCTTTGATTTTAACCAAAATCTTGGGATAACTACTTCTTTTAAGTTTCAAATCCCGAATCTCTCCGACTGACCGAATCCGAAATAAGAACATGACTAATCAGCTCCCCTCCCTTGATTCCTATTTATACGCTTTGAAAGAAATTATAATATTTGATAAGTGTACCGATTATTTCAAAATACCAAATATCTTCAAGTAAACATGTAGGGGAGAGGTGGTATGAAAGGGACACGCATTGAAAGGGACAATTCAAATAACTCTCTAAATAAAGGTCGCCTCGGAACGAGATTATTTTTGTTTTGTGGCTACCTCAAATTACATACATTGACATCTTAATTCACACTACTATCATTTCAAGGATGCCGGTGAAGTGCATGTGTTTGTAATCATGTACTAAATTATTTTTTTGGCTCTTTATTGTAAGCTGTTAATTGAACAGTTTAGCGTTGTTTATTATTGGCTATATACTATACATGCAGATATGAGAAAAAAAATATCAGTATAATTTTATTTCGAATTGTAGATTTTGTGGTCATGTTTTTAATTTGTGTTTGATAGTTATGAAAGGGACACAACAAACGGTTATGAAAGGGACGTCCATTTCATGTCTAATATTTCATAAAAAATTGTTGTTGTTACTTTTTATCATATAGAAAAAACAATTATTTTAAAACAGAATTATTACTATTAAACGAACTATGATTGTTTTGTTTTTTAATTATATGAAGGTAAATGTTGAAAGAGATAATAAAAGAGTGTGTCTTCTGCTGGAATTATAAATTTTATTTAGACTATAGTTTCGAGGACTTTGGTTTACGGTGATTTCCTTATATTAACGCGCTGTCCCTTTCATAAATGATCGTGTCCCTTTCGATACAACCCATTTTTGAAAGGGGCAAAATATACTTTTTTTTTAAATACGAAAATATAGTAGTAAGAACAATTTAATGTGTTTTATTTTATTTTATTTCCATAGCCAATAAATTGAAGTTTTTAATTCTATTTTTACCTCTTTAAAATATTATATTATTTATTTGTTAGAGCCTCCTCAGCAAAAATGTCCCTTTTATGCCACTTCTTCTATTTTAATCGAAATCTTGGGGTACTTCTTCTAGCCTCTAGCAGACTTCCATTTTGGGGGGGGGGGGGGGGGGGCATCTACAGTGGGTGGCCAAATTATTATACTCAAATTATTTTTATCAAGTAAATTTATTTTATTCAAACTTTTCAAAAAATCTAGTAGTAATCCAGTCTAATAACCCTTTTGGACTTGCCTAGCAACTCGCCAGACATCAACCCGATCAAAAATGTATAGGGGGCTCTAAAAAAAGAAATTTGAAAAGATAAAATAATTACTAAGAAAAGGGACTTGATAGAACATATTATTAAAGTATGGCACAATACACCTGCACTTCAAGAAATAGCCAAAAAATGCATATCCCGATGCTCTGCGACTTATCGTATACAAGAAAGATATAGACTATTAAAATATTTTTTTCGACATGCCTAAATTACACCCCTTTCCTTTATTTCAATCGGATTATAATTTATACACGAATAACAACTTATGACACTTGATAAGTACACTGATTAAAAAAATCCTTGGATCCGTTTTTGGACAAAATTACAATCGTCGAAAAATCTTTTATGTAAGTGGCAACATCTAGTGTTTCGATTTCTTCAAACAACTTGCTGTACTGTTTCTACATAATATCGTGCTTATGTTCCGAATCTCGTAGCTCTGACACTTACGGAGTACATACATATGCAAGGACCAATAAATTTGTGATCACTTTTTGGCCTCTGTGGACCACAATATCCGTTTTTTTGTTCAAAATCTGGTTTTAAACCCTTAAGGACATCGATTCCTTCCACCTATAAATGACAAAGTGAAATTAATTTTATTTCCTCGGAGATAAAACCTCTCCAATTGTCACGTCTCCAGGAGGCGATTACAATACTTATACGAGGTTTGTTCAAAAGAAAAGGTGAATTTTGAATTTTCGCGGGCTGTGTACATTCGATTATCGAAATTTTTTTTGTTATGTTGGTACACATGTGTTAGTCATATGTTGCATTATCAGCCCATTTGGATTAGTTGTTTGTTGTTGACAACTGAAAAGGTTAGTCACGTTTGTGTGTGTTCTTCGATTTTTGACTTTTGAAAAAAATGGATCAAAGAATATGTATTAAATTTTGCGTCAAAAATAGAAAAAAGTGTTCCAAGGCACTTGCAATGTTGACTGTGGCATTCGGCGAGTCCACTTTGTCTCAAAAAAGTGTTTATAAGTGTTATAAGCGCTTTACAGAAGGCCGAGAAGAGGTTGATGACGATGAGCGTCCTGGAGTTGCAACCCACGTCAACAAGTGAAGAAAACATTGAAACAGTGAAAAAAATTGTTTAGGAAAATCTTCGAATCACTATTAGGGAAGTTGCAGAGGATGTGGGCATATCAATCGGCTCATGGCATGCAATTTTTAACCGACTTCAAAAAGAAGTTCTCTATTCGAATGATTTTTTTTTTTTTTTGTGTCCATGTAACCTCATATCTCCGCCAATTGTGAACCGATTTTGAAAAAAAATTTCATATTAATTTGGTCAAGTTCTGATGATATGATCACTATTAATAACATCACTAAAAAGAGGAAAATAAAAATAATTTTTAGAAAAAAATAAAACTGACTTCAAAAAATTAAATGCAACAAATAAAATACACTAAAAGGTATAAAATAATTATTATCTTATTTAAATTACAACTAAACGACGAAATATTAACATGAAATTACTTTTTGAAGTCGGTGCCAAACAAACTATACCTATAAACGAGCGTACCCGCCAAACGTACTAAGTAAGATCCGTCGAGTTCGATTCATAAAATGTATATTTTTGCCACCGACTTCAAAAAGTAATTTAATGTTAATATTTCGTCGTTTAGTTGTAACCAAATTAGATAATTATTTTATACCTTTTAGAGATTTATTTTATTTTTGAGTTATTATTATTTTATTTGTTGCATTTAAGTTTTTTGAAGTCAGTTTTATTTTTTTGAATATCCCAACAAAATTCATCTGTTTCGATTCCCCAAAGAATCAGACAGATGGGCATTGTAGTAAATTTATAAGAGCCATACTATTAAGAAAATAGGAGAAAACGCGCTTGAACTAAAGAGTTAAATATATATAAAAAAAAATTGATTATCTGACCTAGTCGGAGGATCCATCGCTTAGAAAAGGTATCTGCGGGCTTAACACAGAAGATGTCGGATCGTACCCGACTGGGTCCTTATCTTTGATGTGAAGCGCGAAATTCTAAAAATTTTTATTTAATAGTCTGATAGTTAATTCTACATATCGAGAAATATTTAATTATTTTTGAAAAAAGGAGAATATTTAATTATATATATAAGAATTGCTCATTTAATAATATGAGATATTGAATTATAAAATATAAATAAATAACTGTACTAATTAAAATCCTAAAATCTACCCTGAATTTGAACTTGATTTATGACGTTGGCGCGCCTGCATTTAGGCAACCAAATGGACACAGAAGAATGAAAGCTGCGTATGAGCTAGGCGAGTCTAGTCGTTGATGGAATGCTCGCTCCAGGGCTTATGGTATGGAAGCCATCAAGTATGGATGAAAGAATAATTTTTACATAAGATTTAAATAGGTAGATAATAATAGAAAAGGTAGAGTTTACCATATAAACATTCGAGTTTTCTCGATTTCCTACCTCAGTTCTATTTTATTAATGTGATTTTGCTTTTTATTTTATTCAATGCTAATAAGTGTTATCCTTTTTTTTTCGTCCACAATTTTTCCACACCGTTCAACCAATTAAAATGAAATTGAAAACCTACCATTACTTTAACAAATTGAAGCGCTGATTAGTTTTTGGTACATATCTACTCACAAACATTAGTACTTTATTCCAATACTTTTTTAGTTTTTTTTAAATGACTTAACCAATTTTGATGCAATTTAATATTCTAATTAAGGATCTTGAGGACAACAAAAAAGTTATATAAAGTTATTATCATTTCCGTCCAAAATTTGTATTAATTTGAAAGTTTATAATGGAAAAATAAGGACAAGTTTTTATGTGTGATTTTTTTATTTATCAGGCAACGTTTCGTCGACTTTGCCGACTTCTTCAAAGCTTCAAATAGTCATGCCACACATTCGTCTAAATTTTCTTGTTATCTTCGTTACCATCTGAAAACCATCAGAAAAACAAATTTCAAAAAACATTCGGCACATTCACATAAACAATTTTTCTTTCTTTTCTTTTTATATTAACAATTATATTAGATATATATATACAGAAATGGCAACACTCTTTTTAAAAAACAGAAAGAATCTTTTTTCTCTTTTGATCCTTACATAAAGAAATCTCAACCTTAAAATTGTTGTTTGTTTTATATCTAATGTAATTGTTAATATCATTAAAAAGAAAAGAAAGAAAAATTATTTATGTGAATGTGCCAAATATGTTTTCAAATTTGTGTCTCTGATGGTCTTCAAATGGTAACGAAAATAACAAGAAAATTTAGACGAATGTGTGGCATGACTATTTGAAGCCCTGAAGCAGTCGGCAAAGTCGACGAAACGTTGGCTGATAAATAAAAAAGTCACACATAAAAACTTGTTCTCATTTTCCCATTATAAACTTTCAAAAGTTATATAAAGTTTTTACTAAAATTATATTTGAAAGTACTTTACCTTAGAGCTTTGAGTAAGATAGTACCTACTTTTTTTTTAGAATTCTTTAAAATTTATTAATTTGTTTGGTTAAATGTTTTAATAACATCAAAAATGGAAGTATCTAATATTAGATAAGAATCGATTTTTATTTTGGATTTTAAGTCAACGTGGACTTCAAATAGCCTGATTAATAATCAAGGAATAAACATATGAATATTTCAAATGATTTCAAATGTTTATTTGTTTTGAAATCTACAATCCGTGCACAAAACAAAGAACAGTTCTTCAAAGGGATTAAAGGGGAAATTTTAAGAAGAAGCGATAGGTAACAAGAGAAATCAGATATCGTTTCGGCCCATGTTGTTTCACTCGAATTCAAAATACGAATAAATTAGTTGTTTTTTTTCCGTAATTTTAAGTTCTCTTTGAAAATCTCTGATTTTTATTTCGAAAAATAATAGCGGCGAAGAGGCAAATTATATATTGAAGATTCTTCTTTGCTCTTATAAGTAAGTTTAGGTGATCATTTCAATATTGTTACTAACCTTTTATATATTATACCTACGAAGTGAAACATTCATGATAGTAGTCGCCGTTGCTTAATACGAAGAGATGAGTTTTCCTGCGCATGCGAAAACGAAAGCTTGTTTTGTCCTTGAAATGTTTTAAAAATATCACCGCGGAATGTTTGTTCAGCGGAGATTGACAGTCTGATAAGTGAAGACGGGTTTTCGGTTCTCGGCGGATTTATCGATTTCGAAAACGAATGAAAAAAACGGAACAAAGAGTTTGTTTTAAAACCGGGAAATCAGCATTCGGGGATAAATGTCTGAGCTGATCAGATGTTTTTATCCGGTTCAATAGATTTGAAAATGCCCACGAATCAGTCGATGACGATCCCTGGTCAGGCAGGCCTTCAGTTTCATTAACTAACAAAAACATCGCAAAAATTATCGATCTAGTGCCTCTGACCGTTGACTTACAATTAGGGAAATGGCTGATGAACTGAATTTAAGTTTTTACGTGATTCAATCAAATTTAACTGAAAATTTGAATATGCGTCGCGAGTGTCAATCAGGGAATTTTTGGGAAAATTCACATTTCCTGTGCTTCCGTATCCTCCCTATTCTACTGATCTACTGCCTGCCGACTTCTACCTGTTTCCTAAATTAATAAACAGACACGTTCTGATGTGGCCATCCACTTGACTTTACCATACACTCTGGCCCCTCTCTTATATTTAATATTTAATAAAATTATTTATAATCATGTAAGGGAGGGTTAGTTTTTGCATTTTTATTCTTTTGGGGGCCCACAGATTATGTATACAAAATTTGGTTGAATTTGGTTCATAGACATATATTTTCATTTTTTGGCACTACCCCCCTCCCCCCATTTTGAGCGGTTAGTTTTTGCATTTTTAGACTTCTGGGGGTCCACTGATTATGTATACAAAATTTGGTTGAGTTTGCTCAAATGGCCTAGATTTTTAATTTTAATCCCCTCCTCCACTCCCTTAATTTTGGGTCGATATGCACCAAAATCTAATCAGCTCTTAATCTCAATGCACCAAAACTACGTGTGAAATTTGGTTTTGATATTCACACTAGTTTTTGAGCTAGCTCGTCCACAAAAATTTGGTAACGCACAGACTAACACACTAACACAAAATACAAAAACCAACCCCCCAAAATGGGGGGGGGGGTGTAGGGTCAAAAAATGAAAATCTAGGCCATTAACCAAACTCTTGTATACATAATCAATGGGCCCCCAGGAGTCTAAAAATGCAAAAACTAACCCCCCTCCCCTACATGATTATAAATAATTTTATTAAATATTAAATATAAGAGACAAGCCACGGTGTATGGTAAAGTCAAGTGGATGGCCACATCAGAACACGTCAGCTTATTTTCATGCACGATTATGTTACAATACTTGGCCATACCCTGTATGGTAAAGTAAAAGAAGAGATTTGATTCCATGAAAGACATCCAAACAAATACGGATGTTCTTTACACCCTTAAAACAGAAAATTTCTGGGAATGCTTCCAAAAGTGAAAACACCTTTGGAGTCCAATCATAGGGGCACGAATTTGAAGGAGATACATCGCAATAGTCTGTATGTAATGCCATTTGGAAATTAGAAGTCCAGTCTTAAAACTTTCTAATCATGCCTCGTATATATTATTTTTATATAAAGGCAAATAGTAAATTTACACTTTCAAGTCATTAAACCCCAATATTTACTTTCACTTTGTCATTTCTTGGGCGAAATTAATCGATACCTTTAAAAAGATTAAAAGCCAAACCCTAGTAAGAATTGATTGCTGAGGATTCTGTATCTAATATCATAGAAGTAATTTTATTACTTAATGTAACATAAAATAGAAAAATATTTAAATGAATTTTTACTTTACCATACAGGGTATGGTCAAGTATTGTAATTGTGCATGGAAAAAGTGTTTTTTTCCTTCTTTTTTTCGAAATATCTCAAAAACGAATAGAATCGATATTCTTACAAAGGATTATAATTAATGATAATGAATGATCATTATTAGTGATAACTAATGATCACTATTAGTGATAATTAGTGAATTTAATTAGTGAAATAATGCAACATACAGCCTATAAATTTTGTTTTCCTATTCTTATCAGTAATTTTCAAAAACAATGCATTAATAAATTGCATTGGTTGCGATTCATGATTTTTCCCGGGGCGAAAGAGGTTTACTAAGGTCATAATAAGAAAACTGTAATTTAAAATAAATCAAATTTATTTAGCAATAATTGATTTACAGCAGGGGTGCCCAAACTTTTCCGCCTTTTTTCAATTAAAATTTTTCCATGGCGCCCTATCATATATTATTTATTTGGCCACACAGGAAGGGGCCTCCTCTTACAACAGAAGTTTACAAATCCGGTCTATAAAATTATTGGTAATATTTACATTTTCTTTCTCTCCCTCTCTATTTACAGCACGCATTGTTAAAATTTTATACATATCTACCATATGTCAATAAATAAAAACAAATAATTTTTATAAAAAAAATAAAACCGACTTCAAAAAAATTAAATGCAACAAATAAAATAATAAGAACTCAAAAATCAAATAAAATACACTAAAAGGTATAAAATTATTTTATATTATTTAGTTACATTTAATTTATCTTATTTAGTTACAACTAAACGACGAAATATTAACATGAAATTACTTTTTGAAGTCGGTGCCAAACAAACTATACCTATAAGCAAGCGTACCCGCCAAACGTACTAAGTAAGATCCGTCAAGTGCGATTCATAAAATGTATATGTTTGGCACCGACTTCAAAAAGTAATCTCTTGTTAATATTTCGTCCTTTAGTTGTAACTAAATAAGATAATTATTTTATACCTTTTAGTGGATTTTATTTTATTTTTGAGTTATTATTTTATTTGTTGCATTTAATTTTTTTGAAGTCGGTTTTATTTTTTTTATAAAAATTATTTTTATTTTTCTCTTTTTAGTGATGTTGTTAATAGTGACTTAATATAATACCTTGCATGAATCTCGTAAGAGAAAGCGTCAGTGGAATGAATCAGAAAATTATCATAATTTCGATTATTTGGTCATAAGAATTGGAGATTTACATTATTTCGTCGTTGATCATATCATCAAAACTTGCCCAAATTAATATGGCACCATCCCTAAGATACCCCCTTTGCAATAAAAAAAAGAATCATCGAAATCGGTTCATAAACAAAGAAGTTAGTCCTGAACAAACCTAACAAAAAAGGTCTAATACCAATGGAAAAAAAACGGGACCAATCGGAAGCTAGACTGAACCCAATGCAAAAAGAATTTCAAAATCGGTTCACAATTGGCGGAGATATAAGGTAACATAGACAAAAAAAAAAAAAAAAAAAAATTCAGTCGAATAGAGAACCTCCTCCTTTTTTGAAGTCAGTTAAAAATGATAAAGATTAACAGAATAAATAAATAAATAAATAAAAAATGAAAATAAAATATGAACAAAAAGATTAAATAAATTACAAAACATAAATAAAAACAAAAAACATGAATAAAAATGAAAAATATGAATAAAAATAAAAAATATAAATAAAAGTATGTCTAATCGTAAAAGTAAGAGATAAAAATAAATAATAAATAAATTTGTAGCTTCTCGTTTTGTTTTTTTGTCTAGTTAGACAATAAATAAATAAGATTTGAATTTTTACTTAAATTTAACTGAAAATTCTGGGGAGTCGGGTAGCTCAGTCAGCTAACGCACTGGCTTCGCTTCGGCATCGATCGATTATGACGATGTTGAGGTGGAGGTCCGGGGTTCGATCCTAGCTGGCAAATAAAAATTTCTACCGGCTGAAAACTCGGCTCCCTCACTAACCCTACTAACATTCTACTTATGTGCTGTCTAAATGGGCTTTGTTCCCGGTGACATTAAATAAAAAAAAAAAAAAAAAAAACTGAAAATTCAAATCTTAATAAACTTAATCACAAAAATAAAAGTTTCAACAGCTTCATTACTGGAAATAAATAATTTGAAATAAAAATAAATATCTGTAGGAGTTATTAAGTTTTTTTTTAAATTAGTAATTAATATTTTCCTATCTTTAGTGTTTGTGTTTTAGTTTGAGAAATGTCTGAAACTGAGAAATTTTCATTCGTTCATGTATGTTAATTCAGATTTCTAAACCCACGATAGCGTAAAAACGAAAGTTCGTAGAAAGTTCATTCAGGTCCAATATCTAATGTTGATTTGTCTAGATTCCCATAATCCACGTTAATCCAAAAACGTAGTCATAATTATATTTTTTTTCCCCAATATTATCACTAGCCAAGAACGTATAATCGTTCAGTTCATTCTAGGACCAAAAAATTTGCATTTTAATTGATCACACACGCAGATATATATATAGAGAGATTTTCAATTTTTTGTATTTAAGGTACCTAAAAAATTGAAAAAAAATCGAATTCGAATTTTTTTTACGAATATAAAAAATTAAATCATTTTGATTTGGAAATTTTAATGACAAATTAAACACGTTATACATTTTCCATTATTTATTCATTATTATCTCAGAAACTGTGTTGTAACTATGAATCAAAATTGTCTTAAAATATGTATTGGTTATTGTTTAATGTTGGTTTAGTTTTTTACAAAAATGGTAAGAAGGGTTTCTTAATTATAATTAAATATGTATGTAAATTTTGCGATATCCTGTATAGTGCAATGTTAAAGAGTCTGAAAAACTCGATTTTTGAAATTTAATATCTCCGGAACTGTATTGTTCATAAATTTCGTTTTGCCACCAATCGATGCAGGAGTATTTAAATAATAATCTGTCTAAATTTCAAAAAAATACTAAGAAAACGCATTTGGCGGATCAACTACCTTAAAGATAAAAATATGTTGTTTTTTTTTATTTATTTATTTAATGTCACCGGGAACAAAGTCCATTTAGACAGCACATAAGTAAAGTGTTAGTAGTGTTAGTGAGGGAGCCGAGTTTTTAGCCGGTAGAAATTTTTATTTGCCAGCCAGGATCGAACTCCGGCCTTCCACTCCAACATCGTCATAATCGATCGAAGCCTAAGCGAATAAAACTATTTAAAAAATAATAAATTCTCTGAAATGCATTTGGGGTAGAATGCCTCACCCTTGTATAGAAACAAAATGGTGCGAAATATATGCTTGGGCGCTTTTATAACAATCAAGAATACATGTCGATACCTGTCTATATCCGTTGGAGACAAATAGCGCAGAGGCGTAGCCATAGGGGGTTTTGGGGGTCAGAACCCCCCCCCCCCCCACACGGTCAGGGTTCATGATGAGTTACAGCAACAACAAACCTTTTCTTATGGCAGACTAACCGTAATTAAATATATTTCATATATGTTTAATCAAGAATTATGCTCTTTTTTAATTTCTTGAAGTACCTTTAGTTAGTCCAGTTAAATTGTTCTCTAAAGGGCCGCTATCGGGAAAGTATTGGGGTAGTTTTGATTTCTTGATACTATATGTTTTTTGGTGTGCTGAATCCGAATCTGAGATTTGCTAACAAAATTTCGTAACGGAACATTGTCAAAAATGCAAAAAAATCTCATTTTTTGGCGGTTTTTTGCTTATCAACATCAACATTTCGTAAATAAACTTCCTTTTCAAAATGAAAGTTAATAAACTTTCATACAAAGGATATCATCAGAATCCTCAAAAGTTTCATGGAATCTATAAATCTAAGAGTTTTATCAAAAAAGTGGTCCAAGTAAACGTTCTAGTCAACAAAATTCCCTAGTGAATGAGACAGAAATCAAGTTTCTAGGATGAGTGGTTTTCATTTTATGAAGGAAAATTTCGATTTTGTGCAAAAAATTGCAGTTTTTCATAAATTCAACCTCATTGCGCCACCAGTTACCATTATAAGATGAAACTTTGTTTGAATTGTATCAAATTTACTCTAGTTTAAAAATGTATAAAGTTGTCTTTCATGGTCGAAATGGGAAAAAATCGAAAAAGTGCGAGTTTTTGGGATTTGCGGAAACAGAGAAAATACGCCAATTTTCAACTAGGGCCTGAGCCCGAACGTTGGTCTGAGAAAAAAACCTAAATGATGAAATTTTTACCAAACTTTATGAACTTTTATTTTGAATAGGAACGTTATTTACGAAAAGTTGATAGTTTTCTAGTTATAAGCACAAACCGCCAAAAAATGAGATTTTTTCACCTTTTTTTTGCATTTTTGACAATGTTCCGTGATGAAATTTTATTAGCAAACCTTAGATTCGGATTCAGCAAACCAAAAAACATAAAGTGTCGAAGAAATTGCAACTACCCCAAAACTTCCCGGGTAAAAACACAATTTAACTATTTGTTTTAATAAAAAAAAATTCCCACTAAATATTTTGCTTTGTGGATTGACCCTGAAGCTATTTTAATACTAATAATAAAATTGCATGCATATAGAGTTGAAATGTGTTAAAAAAATTGTAAAATAAAAACACAATACGAAATCATATACGGTTGTAAAGGCTATCTCAAGAGCAATCCAGTGATGTTCCTCGAAAAGGAGTTGCTTAAGGATGTTCTTTCGCGACAATCCACACAAAAAGTTTTAGCCTCGTAACCACTCTATTAATATGAAAGGAACTAAAATTTTAGGGCATTTTTTTTAACCTGACTGTCCACTCACACTACGAAATCTCTATATAGATACACACATACTTGCGGATCGTTTCCAATCCATTGTCCTTATATCCCCTCCACTAAAAGTAATAGCCCAAATAGGTTTTTTTTGTTTTTTTATCAAAACTACGTGGTAAATAATTTCAATTTTTTTTTTAAGTTACTCCGAATATATTATTCTAACAAATATTAGTTTTTCATCAAGATGGTGAAAGTCCTTCAATGAAAACAAATAAAATAATGATCATATCCTCACCCTTTCCCTATCTACCCTATGTTAAAAATGTCATTTTTAATTGCAATTATTTCACGTTTGATGTGGTAAATCGTCTTCAAATTTTAACAGTATGTGTATTATCCTCTTAATGACTTATATTCCAAATTTCAAAAACTTCTTGAATTTTTGCATTTGTGAAAGAACTACCTTCAGCGAAGTCGGGGACCAAAGAAAACCTCGATATCGTCTATGCGCATTAACGACGGCGCCAGTACATTTCATATCAGAGGTCTAATATAATTAATTAAATTTGTTATCGAATCGGCTTCTGAGCCACAGAGACATATTCACGGAAATGATCACGATTGTCGCTCCACCTTCTAATTTTAACACATTCTAAATTTTGTTAATGGAGAATGTTGTGGGTTCTTGATGAAACATTTTAAATAAAGTAAAGAAAATTAAATTTTTTTTTTTTTTAGGAACTTTTTAAAATTTAAAATATAAAATACTAGGTTGGTTTCACATAAATAAAAGAACAGATGCTTGTTTAGCTATAACATTGAGTCGTGCTAAACAAGCATCTGATCTTTTATTTATGTGAAACCTACATAGTATTTTATATTTTTAACCGACTTCAAAAAAGGAGGAGATTCTCAATTCGACTGATTTTTTTTTTTTTATATCTATGTTACCTGATTTCTTCGCCAATTGGAACCGATTTTGATTATTTTTTTTTGCATTGGGTTCAGTATATGGTAGTTTCTGATTGCTCCCGTTTTTTTTATTGGTATTGATCCTTTTTTGATATGTTTGTTTAGCCATTGTGTGATTTAAAATAATTTTTATAAAAAAAATAAAACCGACTTCAAAAAAAATTAAATGCAACAAATAAAATAATAAGAACTCAAAAATATAATAAAATGCACTAAAAGGTTTAAAATAATTAATTATCTATTTAGCTACAACTAAACGACGAACTATTAACATGAAATCACTTTTTGAAGTCGGTGCCAAGCAAACTATAAAGCGAGGATACCCGCCAAACGTACTAAGTAAGATCCGTCGAGTTCGATTCATAAAATGTATATGTTTGGCACCGACTTCAAAAAGTGATTTCATGTTAATATTTCATCGTTTAATTGTATTTTAGTGCATTTTATTTGATTTTTGAGTTCTTATTATTTTATTTGTTGCATTTAATTTTTTTGAAGTCTGTTTTATTTTTTTATTTATTTTTTTTTTAATTATTTTAAATTTTAAAAAGTTTCCAAAAAAAATTCCTCTACTCAACATTCTAAATTCCTTGTTTAGATTAAGATATCCACGATAACTAAAAAGTCGTTTTTATTTTCAAAACCAAGAACTGATTAGATTTTGACTTTCTATCTTCAGAGCTTATTTCAGTAAAAAAAATCTAGAAAATCAGGATAAAATCGAAATGTTATTTAAGGAGCTATTGATGAATAATTGAAAAGTTTTTATTTTGCCTAGAGTAGCAGAGTTGTTGAATCATAAAGAGAAACAGAGAGGTTGTCCTCTGCTTGATGCAAATAAACTTACACACATATACGAGCCCCGTCCCATCTCAATTGGCCCACCAATATTTTTTTCTTTTTAAATAAAATTATGCTAATTCACGGTAAATTTAATTTAAATATTTATTTTTATTATCATTTGGAACAACATTTTAAACAATTTAAATCATTTTATTCTAAAATTTAACTTAAAATTATTTTTTAATTGTTAAAAACAAGGAAAACATTCAAAATCCAAAACCTTTACCACTGTGTGACGTCGCCTTTATTTTTAATTACGGCTTAAATTCTTTTGGGCAACTTACTTATTAAGTTTTGACGCTCATCTTGAGTGAAAGTATCCCAAATATTTTGAAGTTTGTGTTTTAATTCGACTACGTTTCTAGCTGGTTGTATTCGTAATAGCTTTTTCATTGTGTGCGAAAGAGTTTCTATTGGTGACAAGTCGGGACTGTTTGCCACCCACTCCAAAAGTGAAACATTATGATCAGAAAGCCATTTAAAGATTTTCTTGATGTATGGCAGGCCGCCCCGTCTTGTTGGAACACAAAATTATTATTATTCTGCAATGCATCTGCCATTGTTGGAAGTAACGATTTTTTTAAAATCTCTAAATATTTATTGGTGTTTACAATTCCATCAATGAAGTGAAGTTTTCCAACACCTCTAGCAGACATTGAACTCCATACCATAACTGAAGCAGGAAATTTTACTTTCTTTTTAAACAATCTGAATTGAAAGCTTCATTTTTCTGACGAATAACTCTGCTTCGATTGTCCCCAACACAAACTTCAAAACGAGACTCATCACTCCAATGGACACTATTCCATTCATCACTCGTCCAATTAATGTGACTTTTAGCTCATTTAAGCCGGTTTTTCTTTTGTTTTAATGTCAAGAGTGGGTTTTCTTTCTCCTAAAAAAAATTAGTAAAATTACAAAAAAAAATTTTGGAATAAGTTGCAATAAAATTACCTTGTAGGTTTTAAAACCTAACTTAAGGGCTTCTCTATGGCATGTGGGTCTTGAAACACTTCGCCCCACAGCATGCGATGCGCTCCAAAGAACAGATAATTCACTATAGTTCGAACGCCTGTTTTTTCTAATAATCTTCTTCAATGCCCGTCTATCAGCATCTGATATTTTGGATTTCGACGCATACCGAGGTTTTTTAGCTATTATACCCGTTGTTTTATAAACTCGAATAATATATCTGACAGTAAACTTTGTTAAATTAACTAGATCGCCAATTTCCGCGTTTGATTTTCCCTTTTTAAATAAATTGATAATAATTGAGCTAATTCTTTCATCTACAACCTTTCCAAGAGTCATTTTTACTAATAATAAACAAAACAAACTTTCTTTTGTTGGAAAAAGCCAAAGCCAACTTGATTATTTCACATATTCAAAGATTCTTAAAAAAAAAAAAAAAAAAATCCTTGAAAAGCAAAGAACTATTTTTTAAATAAAAATATGTTTTTAACAATTAAAAAATAATTTTAAGTTAAATGTTACAATTAAATGTTTTAAATTGTTTAAAATGTTGTTCCAAATGATAATAAAAATAAATATTTAAATTAAATATACCGTGAATTAGCATAATTTTATTTAAAAAGAAAAAAATATTGGTGGGCCAATTGAGATGGGAAGGGGCCCCTATATGCGGGCTATACGCAGAATGACGTTGGATTGTAGCTAAATGGATCATATCTTTTTCTCTCTTGGTCCAGACTCCGCAGACTCCAATAGCTTCAACCGCAGTAGTCTCCCGAAATATATATTTTTCAAAAAAGCGCGATCAAAACAATTCTTGTTAATATGTCAATTATTTTTTGATATATTAATGAGAAAAATTATAAATTTATTTGACTCTATATTGTATTGAATTAGAGTAATTTCGCATAAAAAGACAACCATTAGTATTTGGTATCAAACTATACGATTGCTGAGTTCTTGCAATTTTTCAAAAACAAAAACCATTGCAGGTACTATAACTATTAAAAACGAAAAAAAAAACGTCCCGATTAGTCAATTTTTGAAATAGTTATGGTCGTTTGTAAGAAAAAACACCATTTTTTTAAAAAATTAATAACTTTTTTTCGGTTGAGTAGAAAAATTTTGAAAAAGGTTTTCGATAGGGTAGAAAAAGATAAAAATGTTTTCGATAGGGCAGAAAAAGATAAAAATGTTTCAGCCAAATCGAAAGAGGCCGTGGTCCAAATTGGTCGATTTGGCATGGAATGCCATTTATATATGTGTACTAGTATGTTTATTTGCATCAAACAGAGGACAACCTCTTTGTTTCTCTTTATGAAAGCTATTGAATAGTTATAATTATTGATTTGAAATTTGGTAGACATGTTCGTATTAAAAAACTAATCAAGTGCTAATTAAGTTTTAACTTACTAGCTCGAACCGTGCATTTAAAATCACCAAAGTTTGCAGCGTATCGAGCCTTGAGAGTTTTTTTTCACTTTTTTCACCGAACAGCATTTCCTCATTAGTTTGGACTACGGCAAGTTATTTCTATTTTTGGGTTTAGTTTCTATATGATGCGAATTATTATAGAACATTGGCGACCTCAGGTCCCATGTGCTGCAGAGTGTCCTTTTGGTCCTGGTCAACTTCTGGCTTACGTACGAATCGATAACTTTGACGATTTGTGTGAGGCCTGCGCTCTCCCACCTGCTACTTCTTTCAAACGGATCTAAATAACTAAAAAAAATAAAACAAAAACATAAAACAATATCCAATAATAACTTTTTGTAATGACGAATGACAAAATCATTTTAACATGTGAGTGTTTACCAACACCACAAGTATTAATCAGCTATTAATCTCAAAGCACCAAAACGACATGTGAAATTTTATATTTTGATATTCACACTAGTTTTTGAGCTAAAGCATATACAAAATTTGGTAACATACTAACTAACGTACTAACGCATTAAAACTAACTAACAAACATTTTGACAAAATCATTAATAGCTCGTAAAATATAATTTTTTCGATGTTCAGTCATTATTATCAGTATGGCTTCTTTTTGCGCGCCTTACACACTTTTTATTTTACTTGGCAGTAAATGGGATTGAGCCGTCACGCATCACGCGTCACGGTTAGTACCAATTCAAGCCACAGATGGCGCTGCAGCATTAACTCTAAGCTCAAATTAATATCTTATATTTGATTTTTGGCACTCATGTACATTTTTATTTTCCTGGCCAGTAAATGGAGATTGAGCACGTCACGGGTCACGGTTGAGCTGTGGTCTAGTGCCAGTTCAATTATTGTTGGAAAATATATTAATTATTCCTTTTCAAAAAATAATAAAATTATTAAAATTTATATTTTTATAAAAAATAAATTTTTAATTAAACTTTTAATTATTTTTTGGGGGTTGATAAACATATATTTATGTTATGTTATTTTTAAATATAATATTATTATATTATTAAATTTAACAACCCCAAAAACATAATTAAAAGTTTAATTAAAAAATGTATTTTTATAAAAATATAAATTTTAATAATTTTAGAATATTAGAATTATAAATGCCATATAAGTTATCACTTCTGTCGTATGGTCTTAAGCACACACCCACATTTTTATAGACCAAAACGCTATGGTTTCGCTCAATTTTTTTAACAAAATATTTTGAGTCGTTTTTGAGATATTTCTAAAAAACACTTTTTTTCATGGACGATTACAAACCATACCTTGTATGGTAAAGTAAAAAGTGTACTTTGATTTTTTTTCTTTGTCTCGTCTTTCGTTTTCCAACCTTATCTTGATGAAAGTTTTACTGTTATACTCATGAAATAATTAAAGGCGAAATAATTATTTTCCTGCAATCTGAATCTCTAAGTTCAAGTATATAAGTGCAATAGTAAAAAGTTATTGTCGTCGAAAAGAATTTCCAGAGAGTTGGGGGGTTATTTTAGCCTCTTCTATTGGCTGTTTTGCTTTTGTTCGCGGAATATCGTATCCCTTGATATGAGTGGAGTTGTTGTGCTGGAGGGCTAACGAGGACCCTGGAGCTGGAGGGTTGTTAGGTTTGCGTCAGCCGGACCCTTCATTGCCCATTAGTCATTAGCTAACCTTCTAGAGCATACATTAGATACATACAAGCCTCAATCAGATGCAATCGTTGAGACTTTTCACAAGTCCTTCTGTCTTTGAAAGCACCCCTTCATCTTTTCATCCCCATCCCTTGCTTAGTACTTATTCAAGCCCTTTTTTTCTTAGCTTAATTGCCAATTGTTATTTCACCCAAGGAAAAAATTACTAAATTAGCTATATTATATAAATTAATGAAGCAATTTGATATATATATATCTATGGATGCCGTGGATGCTGCGCATCCCTAAAATTTCAAGCTTACAGTATTTTCATAAATATCGACTTCAAAATTTCAGGAGGATCTTTAAATTTTCAAATTATTATCGGTTATTTAAAATATTTCTATAAAAAACATTGTTTTTTTGAAAAGTACCTATATTGATTCTAGAAATGAAGTAGAATTGTTGCATAGTTTCAAGGGGAAATTAAAATGAATGATTTTTCCGAAAATGGTGCGGATAGATGGTTTGAAATATAAGGTAGATATATCTTCCAGTTCAAGCATGTCAAAGACAAGTCCAGACGAGTTTTAGTCGAATAAAATTTGTTCTATTAAAAAAGAAATAATACGAAAATGAATTAAATAAAGATGATTCGAGGATCTTTGGAATAATCCATTTCTAAAGAACTCTCAATATATAAGATCGGAAATAACTAAGAGTGCTATAGACTAGAATAGAATTAGAAAAAATTTAGGATTTTCTTATAACGAAAATGATTCCGTATTCGCTGAAATTTGCAAAAAAAAGCGAAGATTAAAATAAAATTTCAAAAAATGAAGGATACTATTTTGGCAGCATTCTCTGGTGGAAAAGCCACCAACCGCCACTGATATATATACTTATTATATAATGACACTTCCAATCATTAGTGTGGGTGATTTTGAATAGACATTGAAGTTTCAAAGCAAAATGAAATTGAAAACAACACGTCGTAGTAGTTTTTATCCAATAATTTGATATATATTTATGTTTGCTTTTGTAAGCACGATGCATGAAATTATTAACAATTAATTCACACATCAAGGATATTATAGGTTACATAGCTAGGTTAACTGAGCTTGCTGCGTTATTGCCCAGTTATATACGAGTATATTAAGCGTTAATGATTATAGTCTCGGAGTGAGTGCTCATATTTGAGAATGATCACAGAATAAGCCGATCGAAACGTCATAGTTATATTGTATGTTCGTGTTTAATAAATAATTATAATTAATTATTTATTATGTGTGATTTAAATAAAATTTCTACTCTTAATAAATTTAATCACAAAAATACAAGCTTTAACATCTACATATCTAATAAATTACCTTTTAAATATTTAGGAGGCGATTTTGAAGCGTAGAGATGTTAATCAGAAGAGTTCGCAAATTTATAATATACTGAACTACATTCTTGTGTTAATAATAAACTTATTAAGTACCTGGATAATATTGTTATCTACTCTTATTAAACGAGCTAAAATTGTATATTTATTTGTATATATATATTTGTTTGTATATATATTTATTTGTTTATATATTTATTTGCATCTTGGTTCTATTTTGAAAACGACTCTACCGATTTTGATGAAATTCACGATTTAGGGGGTTTTTGGGGGTGACAATTCGATCTGTCACGGTCTCATCTTCGACAAAAAAAATTTTGATGGCTTTTTCGTAATCAAATTAATTATTCTCAGGTAGACAAATCCCATTCTTAGGGTTTTAAAAAAGGTTTCCCTTTTCCTTTTGTGCTCAGGCAGACAATGGGTCCGGTAAATCCTTTATTCTCAAAGGCCTTGAAGAAGTATTGTGATTGTGGTTTAAAACATATTTTGTTCAACCTAAACGTTAGAAATATTAATAAACGTTTTATAATTGTTTTTATAAAGAAACTTATTTATTCAATAGAATAAAAAATAATCAAGAATTTATTTAAAAATATATTTCGCATAAGCAGGTCTCAATTTTCTGAAAAAACAACACATTTTGATAGGTTTTATTTATTAACAATTGGATGAATAAAAATGAATCATATGGTTGAATCAAAACAGGTGCAGGAGGTGGGGTGCAGTGGTAGGGAATCCGGGGGTATGTCAAGGTTTCGGGGGTGGGGTCAAGCGGGGCGGGGGGGGGGGCACAGTGGGCGAATTCTATATATTCTATTTGTATTTTTTTAATTTGAAAACGGCTCTCAAATAAAAATCGACCCTTTTATCAGAATTTTAAATTAAAAATAATATTAAAATAAAGGTTTTAACTGAAGGAAGAAGTTACCGAGCATCGCTCGGTGCCTCCAGGTACTTATTTATTAAAGGAGACAATAAAAGTGTGTGTCTTCTGCTGGAATAATACATTTTTTTATAACGAAACTATAGTCTCGTTATAATTAAATTAAAAAATTTATTATTCCAGCAGAAGACACTCTTTTATTCTCTTTTAATTTATAAAAATTCTGCTACTCTCGGCAAAAAAAACTTTATTAAACTTTTATTATTGCTTGTGGTTTTATTAATTTACAGAGTGACATAATTAAGCTTTAATGATTTAAAACAATGTATAATTTGAATAAATAAATTTAGTACCTAAATACTATTTACTACAATAATAAATTAAGTACCTAAATACTATTTACTACAATAATAAATTAAGTACCTCGAGCCACCGAGCGATGCACGGTAACTTTTTGCTTTAGTTAACCCCCCCCCCCCCCATCATCACCACCACTGCACCCCACCTCCTGCACCCCCACTCCCACCTCGCACCCAGTTTTTGAATTTCTAGCCTTCTAGTGGACCACAGATTATGTGTATATAGGTTTATAATTATAATTATTTATAATTATTTTTTTTAATTAAATAACAATTTGTCGAGTTTTTTAATCAATTAAATTGACAAAATCTAATAAATAATTATATTTGTTATTAACTTTTTGTGGAATTTAAAACGCGATTTATAATCTATTAAATTTTCTAATTTAATATATAATAATATTTGTTATATTGTATTAGTGAGTTTTAAAATTAAAAAAACAATTAATAAATAAAAGATAATTGAAAAAAAATGGAAACAAACTTTTTTATTGACATTTTCATCTATAAATAATTTCTTTAATTAAGAAAAAGTCAATTAAGATGGATTTTGATGAGATCCAGACCTAGCCAGATCGCTTCCTCCTCAAAACTTGTTAATAGAGTTTGTTTCATCAAAATCGTTAGAGCCGTTTTCAAAATAAAAAAAACATACAAATATATAAATATACAATTTTTGCTCGTTTAATAAGACTAGATTTTATTTATAAAGATGAAAGATGTACTTTAACTCCACGAATTACTTAATTACATGTGTATAATTTCAGCTCTGTACCTCTAACGGCTTCTGAGCTTTAGGGGGGTCGAAGTGACTCGAAACTGTTCGTGTAAATAGTGTACAGCGTGTACAGCCAATGCTGATCAGAGTGCGCTATCAATAGATTCTTGGAAAATATTTGCCTATGGCTACGACAGATGCAAATTACTGGAATATGTCTGGGAAAGTAGTTTTGTCGCCAATGAAAGTTCCAGGAGTGAGTTTCAAATATTGTAATATGTATAAGCCTAGATATTAATATGATCGAACTTTATTAATACCACCATTTCAGTTGGTAAAATTGCTGGATTTGAATCGCTATTGACTCTTTGATATTCAATATCATTTGTATTCAATATCTATCTATACTAAGAGGAAATGAATCAAAGGTTCAGTCTGGTTGATTAGTTTAGTTAATTATTATTATTTTCAAATAATACTCGAAAAGGAGATTTTTGTTCGAGTGATTGATCAAGGCTAAACTAATTAACTAACCAAATCATTATCCTGGATTTGCGAGGTTCTGGATTAGCTGGGGGTTGAAATCGGGAGTCCAAGGGAGAGAATTCAGCTTTGAATCGCATCAGTTGCCTAGATGAATCAATGCATGTTATTAAAAGGTGACTTAACGGAAAACGCAATGGGGATCAAAATTAGTGGCAAGTCGACCGGATACTGGAATGCGAAATTTCTATACCTCGGATGGTCCTGGTCCAAATGCCGAGTCGGAGGCCATCGATCTGCATTGCAACTTGATTTCTGTTTGACAACCAAACTAATTGTACATGCAATTAACAGTCTGTCTATACATGAACAATCTAGCTGAAATTATATGACAAGCAAGGAGGGGGAGATCCGATCAAAATGACGAAACGCCGTTTACAAATTAAATTGGCATTATTATTTTATAGATCTTTACTTAGTTAGTAGTCAGGCCCTTTGAGAGGAGGGGGAGGCTGGTCGTAATATCAAAGGGCCACCGGAACCGGGCGAATTTTTTCTTAAATGGTTAAATGGTATAATTGAGTACACAGTTCTAAGACTGGTTTGACGCAACCACTCGGCTCTCTCCCGTGCCAGAAGGGACGGCGAAACCATGGGGTCAAGGGGGTCAACTGACCCCCCTGTGAATTTGTCTACGTATTCCATAACCCCCAGACCCCCCGGTACGCCTACATTGTGTTCCAAGTTTTGACCCCCCCTGGCCTAAGATCGTTCCGCCGTGCCTGCATTCCAGTTGTGCAAATGGTATATATTTTAGTTTTAGTCTTCGAAAAATTTATTATTTTGTATTATATCAGTGTTCTTCAACCTGTGTTCCGCGGAACCCTAGGGTTCCACTAAACGCTTTAGGGGTTCGGCGAGTCATTGCTAAAATTCAAACATGTAATTATGTAAATATGTAATTATATCAGTGTTCTTCAACCTGTGTTCCGCGGAACGCTAGGGTTCCACTAAACGCTTTAGGGGTTCCGCGAATCATTGCTAAAATTCAAACATGTAATTGTGCAGTAATAAACAAGCTCAACAAAGTCATTAATTTTTTTAAATATTTTTTGTTTTGTTTTTCTTTGTTTTCAATTAAATATGTATGTTTGTATGTGTAATACATATACTTTATATTTTATTATTATTATCATTTTCGTCCATATTGTGTATTAATGAGAGTTTATAATGGGAATGTTATAATTTGGCCGAGTAGTAAAGTTGTTTAATGGAAAATTCAATCCAGATCAGACATTTAACACAAGGACTAACTGTGCAAAAATTATTTAGCCCCTACACCTCCACAAATTACGGCAGGTTGATTTTAGCATTAATATTTCCTAATATAAAACATCTTTAGGGGAAATTTCGTCGCTGACTTCTTTGACACTTTTCCCCCATTTTAAAGGATACAGTGTGAATTTTCGAATGAACAAGAAAAAAAAATGTATTAAAAATGATCTTTTTCTCAAGTGTGTGGATATACTAGTATCTTTAACAACTAAATTCATGTTTTTATAAGAAAATCATTAACAAAAGAATAGTTTATGTATTGCAGTGTTCTAAACTTTATATAAGATATAAATTTGCATTTGAATTAATTATAATAAACAAAAACAAAATATTCCATATAAAATATAAATGAGAATTTATAATGGGAATTAATGACAAGTTTTTGTGTGATTTTTTTGTTTTTCCACCAACGTTTAGTTGACTTTGCTGACTTCTTCAGGGTTTCAAATAGTTACATCACACATTCGTCTAAAATACATTATTTTCCTTTATCTCTGTTACTTGTTAAGGAAGTGTCAAGACGGTTCCTAATTCTGAGCCTAGATATTATCAACTTTATGTAATTAATTATGAGTTCCTAATTTTTTAAGGTTGCATAAATCTGAATTATAGGATGAAGCAATGTCTATTGTCTTATTGATTTGTTTGCAAGAATTAATCGTTATGAAGCATACTATAATATGCGTACAATGGATTGGATTGGAAGGTAAATTCAAAAGGTCATTAATATAGATAAGAAATAGCGTGGGAGAAATGACAGATCCCTCTGGAACTCCAGCATTAGTATATTATAGAAGGAAGATAATGATATTTTATCAACCACGATCTTAATTCTACGTTTTGAAGGAAATTGTACAAATCAATTGCAGAGGCTTGACGGCTCGATGTGACAATTTGGCAAAAAGATTTGTTTGCTAGAATTGGTCGAATGCCTTTAAAATGTCGAAAGCTATCGTGAAATTTGGTAAAGAATCCCACTTTATTTTAATTCTTTTTCTTTAAACGCTATAATCGATTCCTAGGACGGGGGATTACGATGAAGTTTATTCTCTCCATTGTAATTTTCCTGGGGAAATTTTTCAAAGAGGTGGTTTCCCATTGCCTTCCCCTTGCTTTAGCAATACGCCTTGCATTTTTGATAAAGATGAACATTGTTCTTACTAAAGCGAGATTCGATCCCGAGTAAACTAGATCCCAAATCAAGCGCCTTTAGTCACTGCTCTATCGGCGCCTCAACTTATTTTAATTTCTTCTGCCTATTTTCCAGATCATTGAAAATGTGGCTGAAGTGTATGAGAGCTTGAAACTTTTTTAAAGAATAGGAGCAATTTTAGGAGCGCACTTTTAATTAGCATTGGTTGGAATGTTATCAGGGCCAGCGACTGAATCGACTTTTAAAACAGTTTTTTTTAAATAATGATGCAACCTCTGTAGTACGCGGTGGACCCTTGTATCGTGTAAATAAGAAAAGATTTAGGAATTGGGTCGGAGTCGAAGGTATCTGTGGATCCGGGTCTTGAAAGACTTAAGGTTATATGTTGCCTGGAAGATGGTCAGGGGAAGAGAGTTCCAGTCTCTAGAAGTTATTGGGATAAACGAATTGGCGAATGTGTTTGTTCGGTTAGTATCCAATGTAAGCACGTAGGAGTGTTGATTCTTAGAAAATCGTGTATGTCGCGCAAATGAAGCCTTTGAAGGGATTAATGATTTTATCACTTCAGAACAAAAGCCGTGATAATATCTATAAATAAGCTGACGTGTTCTGATGTGGCCATCCACTTGACTTTACCATACAACCTGGCCCCTCACTTATATTTAATATTTAATAAAATTATTTATAATCATGTAGGGGGGGGGGTTAGTTTAATTAATTTTAGACTCCTGGGACCCAGTGATTATGTATACAAAATTTAGTTGAGTTTGATAAATGGCAAAGATTTTCATTTTTTGACCCTCCGCATCTCCCCCCCCATTTCGGGCGGTTAGTTTTTGCATTTTTAGACTTCTTGGGACCCACTGATTATGTATACAAAATTTGATTTAGTTTGGTAAATGGCCAAGATTTTCATTTTTTGACCCCCCCCCCCATTTCGGGCGGTTAGTTTTTGCATTTTTAGACTTCTGGGGGTCCACTGATTATGTATACAAAATTTGGCTGAGTTTGGTAAATGGCCAAGATTTTCATTTTTTGACCCTCCCCCCATTTTGGGGGTTAGATTTTGCATTTTTAGACTTCTGGGGGTCCACTGATTATGTATACACAATTTGGTTGAGTTTGCTCAAACGACCTAGATTTTTAATTTTTAACCCCCCCCCCCCTCGACCCCCTTAATTTTGGGTCGATATGCACCAAAATCTAATCAGCTCTTAATCTCAATGGACCAAAACTACGTGTGAAATTTGGTTTCGATATTCACACTAGTTTTTGAGCTAGCTCGTCCACAAATTTGGTAACGCACAGACTAGACATTTTGACAAAACAATTATTATCTCGAAAAATATAATTTGTTCGATGTTCACTTATTAGAGCTTTTTTGTAGACCGAAATGCCATGGTTTTGCTCAATTTTTTTAATCGAAATAGTTTCAGCCGTTTTTTAGATATTTTGAAAAAAAGAAGGAAAAAACCACTTTTTTCATGCACGATTACAATACTTGACCATACCCTATATAGTAAAGTAAAAAGGGAAAGTACAGAGATAGATCTACGATGGGCTAGGGAGTCGAGAGTGTCAGTTAATGCTGGATCTCCTATGAGTCTGATAGCCCGCCTCTGAATTACATTCAAGGTAGCAACAGAATGCTAGAGGCTCTTCTCCACAAATGCTAGCAATTCGAGAGAGGAGCGAATTTCAGCCTTGAAATGTTATACTGCTTTACTGAGCTTACTGCCTCATCCCTGCCTCATTGGCATGATTCCCTAGCATACCATAGCCTTTTTAAAGAGGGTCATCCACATGAAATCAAAATCAAAATGGAGAGACAATACATTTTTCAAGGAGCCATGAAAAATGTTTAAAAAAAAACAAATATTCATGCATCTTTATAAAAAGAACGACTATATTTGTGACCAGTTCCATTTTGATAAGAGTAATTTGGAATCAAACTAAACTAAAACTAATTGTTTTGTTTATAGAATATAATTTAAGAGTCTTTGTATATTTGAGTATAATATTGTTTAAAAATTATAATTCTACACTTTTGCGCCATAAAGAAGTTGGTCACAAAACTATGAGACCCCCAAAGGGGTGGGGAGTTGGGATGAATGGGCAAAAAAAAGGTTGAAAACCACTACTCTAGGCGACTGGCATTTTCTATTCCTGTTCGATGTTTTCGCTTTTTGGATTTCAAAATAAAATAAATTGTTTTAAAATAATAAATATTAAACACAAAAAGGATTTTTTTATGAAGATACAAAAATCG
This sequence comes from Forficula auricularia, assembly GCA_024734495.1. Taxonomy (NCBI): domain Eukaryota; kingdom Metazoa; phylum Arthropoda; class Insecta; order Dermaptera; family Forficulidae; genus Forficula; species Forficula auricularia. The sequence continues at coordinate 3,315,408 of JALMQS010000117.1, forward strand.
GGTGCCCAGTTGACTTTCTGTCCCATCCCTTACTAGAGAGGATCTGTTGTTGGGCGCGAAGATATTTCTTTGAGTGGGGGCTTGACTATTCCCAGACGTAATATAATTTTTATGAATAATAATGTTTTTATCAAAGTCGATTCTTCATTTAAAAGAACCACGCCTGGGGGAATACCCTCAGCTATATAATTGCGGGCTGTACTTATTCTACGTCATCCAGAGAGGTGATTCAAACGAATTGGTAAAGTTTGCCAGTGGAGATTTAAGCGAAACACAAACCGCTCTTCGTAGCTTGTTTATTTGAAATATGAAGAAGAGCTGTTTTCTTAAATTGAATGTTTCTTTATCTCTCGTTATGTTAAGTTGATTTTATGCTCACTGCCACTTTAGTAATCAATTCCATCTAAAAGTGCTGTCTTATTATCTTGTCAATCTGTCATTTGATTCCTAGTACTAGTATACTGTGATAACCCTACTTATTTGCTTGTGGAAATTGACATGCCTCACCCGCCACAATTACACCTTGTGGCTTGTGGCATACAAAAAGTCGAATGGTAGGGATGCTGAACAACCGGCTATTGCATATAATTTTTTTATTTGCTTATAATTAAAGAACACCTCTACAAAATATTATTTCAATGCTATTACATATAACAAAGTTATAAGCAATCAAAATTTGAGTAGGCATTGAAAAACGGGGCGTGGCCTAGCAGTAGAGTAAAAGCCCGTAAATTTTCTTGGGGGGGGGGGGGGGGGGCAATCCACAAAGCAAAATATTTAGTGGGAATTTTTTTTTATTAAAACAAATAGTCCAGTTAAATTGTTTTTACCCGGAAAGTTTTGGGGTAGTTGTAATTTCTTCGACCCTATATGTTTTTGGTGTGCTGAATCGGAATCTGAGGTTTGCAAACAAAATTTCGTGACAGAACATTGTCAAAGATGCAAAAAAAAAAAGGTAAACAATCTCATTTTTTTGCGATTTTTTGCTTATAACTCGAAAACTATCAACTTTTCGTAAATAGCCTTCCTATTCAAAATGAAGGTTCATAAAATTTCATCATTTAGGTCTTTTCTCCGACCAACTATTCGGGCTCAAGCGCTCGTTGAAAATTGTCGTATTTTTTCTATTTCCTCAAATCCCAATTTCGATTGTTTCCCATTTTGACCATGAAAGAGCATTTTTTCGACAAAGACCACTCTATGCATTTTTGAAATAGATTAAATTTGATACAATTCAAACAAAGTTTCATCTTAATTGGATATTGGTAACCCGTGCTTCAATGAGGTTGGATTTTTGAAAAACTGCAATTTTTTAATCTATCAATGTGATTTTTGTTCTGTTAAATTCCGCAAACAGTTCTCTATAAAAATAATTGTTTACTCAATTTAACTGAAATTATATAATAAAAATAATTTGAAGAAAAAAAACCGACTTCAAAAGAATTAAATTCAACAAATAAAATAATAAGAACTCAAAAATAAAATAAAATGCACTAAAAGGTATAAAAATGTACTTTTTAGTGCATTAGCGAGTTTTTTAGTTTTTCAAACTATAATTTTAAAGGGCTATAGACGAATTTTAAATACCAAACAGGACTAGAAATATATTTACAGAGGAAAACGTTTAACGCGAAAACGCTTAAAATGAAAAATCGTTTAACAGGAAATAATAATGCGGGTACTAACAAAATAGTAGGTATTTTCATACATTTTTTTTTCTTGTAACACGAAACAAAAATCTCTTAACACGAAAATATTTCACTTCACAGAATTAATAAAATATGTTATTTTCCAAAAAATCAATAAATTTTTTTTGTTTTTTAAAAAAAAAATTAAAATTGCATACATATTTAAAGTTTATTAAGTTTTTATTAATATTTTTATTCATTTTATTGTTTTTTATTTAATATGTATGTACAAAATGTAGGTATAATACATTTTTTTTGTATGCAATGCAATGTGTTTAACATGAAATTCTTTTAACACGAAGAAATATCTCGGTCCCCTCACTTTCGTGTTAAGCGATTTTCACTGTATTTTAAAAAATAGTAGACCCTCCCTGCCTGCTTTCATTGGAAGTAACTTCTCTTTATTCTGGTATTATTTTCAGGAAATACAAAACATGGCCCAAGATCAGTTCTTGAGTATTTGTTAATGGACATTTTAACTTTAATTGAAAGATCAGGTTCGCTTTGTGGTTGTTGACTGTTTGTTTCATTAGAAGCCAGTTCAGTAGAATTAGTTATTGAGATATTACTTGTCTGAGATTCAGGTTCAGATGGCTGGGAAATGATATTAACATCTTGGTTAACAATTGCAAGATCAGAGGAGCCCGGACCCTCTTGGACCCCTCTAACACTCATTAGGGTTTATTAAATTTAATGCTTAATAATTATATTTCCTTTAAATTGAAAGTTTTTGTGCCGAGGGTAGCAGAATTTTTATATATTGAAGGAGACAATAAAAGAGGGTGTCTTCTACTATAGTTTCGTTATAAATAAAATTTATAATTCCAGCAGACGACACACTCTTTTATTGAGACCTTCAATATATTTCCTTTATCAATTAGACATTACGATAAAGAAAACAAGAGGCTCTGAAAATCAAAACTATTGAGAGATCGGATCTGAGTGAGACCGTTCCTGACAGAGACTTGAATTGAACCGCTTTACTGCTTATATGGAGTAAGGAATATACTTTTTAGAGGCCTTTTGATAAAAAATAAATTCCATGCAAGCAGCCCATTCTTTGTTAAGCCTCCTCTCAGTCTCTATGAAAATAGCTACGATTGCATATCTTGCCTATTTGTTTTCTAATAAAGTAGTAAAGTAAAAAGGAAAGCCATATAAATATATTATGTTTGCTTGTAATGTTACGTATGGAGGTTTCTTAGATTGTTTTGATATTTATTAAATATTAAATGAATAGGAAATTTATATTAATTCGCTATAGCCGAAGCAAGCCTTTAATTTTTTTAATCTAATGCAATAAAAGGTGCACCAAGAATATGCAACCCCTAGATATTGAAAGACCCTTCCTTGATTTACTAAAGCGAAAGAGAATGTGATCAAGCGAAAGGGTAGTGGCATTGCTGCTGTCTGGGCACCTCAATCGTGAAGTTTGAAAGATTATAAGTGTCGGGAAAAATGTCTAATATATTTATATATTTAAGGAGCTTTTCGTGAATTCCTTCGGCACGGCCTCCGAAGTCGGTCTTCCGGGCCGAAAAAGCTCCAAAAAGTTTATTCCTCTTAAAAAATCACACTCCAGGAGGCATATATCTGGAAACTGTGCAGCAGATATAATTGTCTCTCAAGCTTATCCTCATATTCGTCCTGAGACATCTAGAGAAATGACGACTTTAAGGCTTATGCCCGAGTTCCTCTTGGTAATATTGGAACAGCCTGTCGTAAGCCTTCTGCAAACAACACCTGTTTATTTGGAAAGTGTTGTTGCCTTTTAAAGATTATCTTTCACCACTTTATAGATCTACCAAAGGACCTATTTATTTCCCTGATATTCCTATTATACCGTTTTGAGAAGATTGTAATATATTAAAAAATCTTTAAGTAAACATATACTTCCTGTCCTTTGATTTTAACCAAATCTTGATATACTTATTCTAGCTTCTAGATAGCTCAAGTTTCAAATCCCAAAGCTCTGCAACTTAGTATATCGAGATATGGTCGATTAAAATACTTTTTTGCGACACGCCGAATTTACACTCCCTTCTTTTATTTCAATCGGATTAAAATTTATACACGACTAAAAACTTATGGCCTTTGATAAAATACACTGATTAAAAAAAAAAAAAAAATCCCTCGAGCCTTTCTTGAGAAAACCACAAAAACGAAAAATATTTCATTTAAATGTCAACTTCCCGTATTCCGATTTCAACCAAAAGCCTGCTGTACACTAATATCGAGCTTAAGTTTCGAATTTCGTATCTTTCAGACTTAGGGTTGCAATAAGCAGCGGAGGTACGCACATACATACATACATATAAACCCACTGACCAATGGATTTTTGATCACTTTTTGGCCCCTGGAGACTACAATATCTGTTTTTTTATTTTTGTTTTGTTTTCTAAAACCGGTTTCAGACTATTGAGGGCATCGATTGCTTCCTTCTAGAAGTGACCAAATAAATTTAACTTTTTTCAAGAAGCTCTTAAAGTGTTAAGATTCCGGGAGGTGAATGCAGTACTTCTACATTATATCTAAATATATACGTGATGTGAAAGTAAACTTGCTTACTGTAGAGTAAAGTACTTTAAAATTTAATTTTACTAACAAATTAATAATGAACCCAATTTGGAATTTTCTTGAGCATTTTTCCAGTTAAACACTATAAACCCCTGATATTTCAACTCCTCTATCCCAAGTATAAATTTTCCGAAATGATTATATAAATAAACTAGCTGACTGCCGGGCCTTTGGCCGAGGGTCTAGATTTTTATTTTTTAACCCTCCCACCCATTTCGGGTGGTTAGTTTTTGCATTTCTAGTCTTCAGATTAACAAAGAAAATTTTTAATTGATTTTAAAATGATTATAATTTTTTAAATAACCTGCCAACTTCTTTGCAGAAGATTTAAGCTATAGCACTGCCGACTATAGCTAAGTAAAATATGCCCTACCTACCACCGTACGAAACATTATATTTTCATTAATATTTGGTAGATTACTAGTTCGGCATATCGGAGAATGCCCATAGCAGGGCAATGTACTATTAATTTACTACATCTCTGTAACTACAGATCCCACGTGTCATGGGATCATATTGTATATATGTTTATGTATGTATAATCGGTCATTTAAGGTAGTTCTTTCACAAATGCAAAAATTCAAGAAGTCTTCGAAACTTGGAATATAAGTCATTAAAAGCATAATACACACACTGTTAAAATTTGAAAACAATTTACCACACCAAACATGAAATAATTGGAATTAAAAATGAAATTTTTTACATATAGTAGATTGGGAAAGGGTGGGAAAATGATCATTATTTTATTTTTTCATTGAAGGACTTTCACCATCTTGATGAAAAACTAATATTTGTTAGAATAATATATTCGGAGTAACTTAAAAAAAAATTGAAATTATTTACCTCGTAGTTTTGATAAAAAATAAAAAAAACATATTTGGGCGATTATTTTTAGTGGAGGGGTTATAAGATCAATGGTTTGGAAACAATCCATTCATAAAGAGAATATAGTAGTGTAAAAAGCACAGTCACGTTAAAAAACATAACCTAAAATTTTAGAACCGTTCATATGTATAAAGTGGTTACGAGGCTAAAACTTTTTGTGTGGATTGTCGCGAAAGAATCTCCTTAAAAGACAAAAAAAAAAAAAGAATAAAAAAAGACTCATCTTAACCGATGACCAAAGTTAAGCATCATTGTGCACGGCCAGTTGGATTGGAAACCGCCGCCTGGCAACTTCATGTGCCCTTGATATTTTTTATTTTCTACTTTCTTATTTCTTACAAAGTTGGAAATATTTCTGTCGAAATTTCTCAACAGGTCTCGGCGAATTACTCCCCATCTCGTGTTTAGCCCGAGGCCTACCTTAAGAAGTTTCAATTCAAAAATAATTAAGAACGAATTTCAATATAAAAAATTCGACTTAAAAAAAATGTTCATCTCATATTATGTTGACTTTTTATTATTATTACCTGATGAAAAACAGTCAATTTATTTTAAATTTTGATTTCAATTTTTAGATTTGCGAATAATTTTTATTTATTTATTTTATTTTATACAGTTTCTTTACTGCGACGTTATTTATTCTGATAGAATTTACAAAATAAAATATTTTTTAAAAAATTGACTTCTTTTTAGTGTATTTTTTTAGCTATTATGTTTTTTTAATGCTCTTTTCGGTGAAGTATTGTACATTATTTTATTTTCATCTCCGGACTGTATTAATCTTATTATATTAAACTATATAGCAATTCTTGTATAATATATAGAATCGGTTTCTCGAAAACGGCTCTAACGATTTCGATGAAATTCAGAGGTTAGGGCGTTTTTGGGTTGACATTTTGATCTGTCACGATCTCATGTTCGGCTAAGTTGTTTTTGATGGGTTTTTTGCTAATTGAAATAATTATTCACAGGTGGTTGTCTTGATAAAAATGTATAATTACATTTTTATTCAATTTTCTTTTAATAAATAATTTTTTTTTTTAATATTAAATCCCACAAAAAGATCATTACACATATTATTATATATTAGAATTTGCCAATTTAATTAATTAAAGGTATTTTTCTATAAAATAATTTATTAGAATATCAATTTCATTCTCTTAAAAAATCCAACAATTCGAAAGATCATCCCTCCTTCTTCAGGATTCTAAAAGGGTCAACGAAAGAACCTCCGTGTATATTAATATTATTTTTAATTGCAATTACATTCAAAACTTTGTGGCTAGTGATATGTCTTGATGATGGCCATAGCGGGTGTAAATTTTGGTAAAAATATAAATTAAGTTTTATTTCAATTTTATTTTATTTTGGCTGCGATTAAAAATCGACCTTTTTCACCTGAATTTAAAATTAAAAATAATATTAATATATCGCTTTTAACTGAATCAAATAATTACCGAGCATCGCTTCCAGGTACTAATTATAATTTAATATAGGTATATTTCATTTCGATTTGGTTTTTGGTGAAACTGTGCATTGAGAATGTGTCCACAAGCAAACACGTTCAAAGTGCAGACAATCACGCCTGGCCAGCCGTGTTTGTGATCCCGAACAAAATGAAAAAATGTTTGTGTACTCGTTCGTTCCTATATTTGTTGGTGCCCTCTCAGTTGTTTTGGTTTTATCGAAACGATTTGTTGCCCACCATTAGATAAAGTGAATTTTTTGTAAAAAAAACAAAAAAAAACACTCGACTCATTCAATAGATGTCAATAATCAATAGATTCCTATTTATTCTATGATATATCAACACTTAATAAGAAATAGAAGTTGTCATGAATTTGATAGAATTTAGTAGTCTGACCGAGAAAAACTTTTAATTCAAAAAAGGATTGTTTTAGTATGTAAGATCCAACTGAGAATTTCCCCCTTGGGAAGCTAATGAATGATTGTCTTTGCAGGTTCTACTGCTGAGTTCCAATCAGGCAGCTGAATACGAAGAGGTTTTGGTCGACCCAGGACATGCCATCTTACCAGACACTACCATAGCACCAGGGGGCGAAGCAATTTATGTGCTCTCCACTTCCAAGGTAAACAATCTTAGTCCTCGCTACTCTATTAGAAATTCAACTGGTGTGGGCACGGCACCACACGACTTTCGCATTAGTTTTTCCTTAATTTGAAATCATCATAACAATTTTCTTTTTATTTTATCCAATGCGAAGCATGGGTAAAACATTGTAATCGGTCTCGCGGCAAGCGCGACTTCAAAGGGTTCTCAGGCAAAGACTACGGAACCCATGGTCTCAATTAAAGTCACAAATTGTAGTATTCATTTAGGTTGAATTTTAGCACTTGACGGTTTTGCCAAAAATTACATCGGGTCTCGTCCAGAGGCCAAAAAGTGCGATTTTTACATTGTGTTCTTGCGGAAGGATGGATGGATATCAGTGGCGTGCGGTCCATAGATACTGTGGATGCGGCGCAACCCTAAAATTTCAAACATTTCGAGTATTTTTATAAATATCGACTGCAAAATTTCAGGAGGATCTTTAAATTTTCAAATTATTATCCGTTATTTCAAATATTTCTATAATTCTTTGTTTTAAATGTAGGTATATTCTCGAAATGAAATAAAATTGTTGCATAGTTTCATGGGGCAAATAAAACGAATGATTTTCCGAGAAGGGTGCGGATAGAATGTTTGAAGTCTCTGTCTGATAGATATATCTTCCAGTTCAAGCATGTCAAAGATAAGTTCCGACGATTTTTAGTCGAATAAAAATTGTTCTCGCTAGGGAACTATTAAAATTGTAATAATACAAAAAAGGAATAAATAAAGATGATTCGGGAATCTTTGGACTAATCCATTTCTAAGAACTCTTAATATATAAGATCGGAAATAACTAAGAGTGCTATAGACAAGTCATGGCTTGCTTATAGCAATAGAATTAGGAGACATTTAATATTTTCTTATAGGACAGGCTGATTAATCTTAGAAGATGGTCGATTTCCATCTCAGGGACTGTGGAGTTTAAGTCATAAGATTCTGACTCCTACGCTCATTCACACAAAGGAATATCCATTTGGGGCGAAGGTCCCAAAATATATTTTGAAAAATCTAATGTTAAATTTGAAAAATAACGGAAATGATGTCGTATTAGATGAAATTTACAAAAAAATGCGAAAATTAAAAAAAATTTCAAAAAATGAAGGGTACTTTTTTGGACAGCATCCCCTGGTTGAAAAGTCACCAACCGCCACTTGTATGGGTGTATGGATGGATGTTTTCGGGGTTTTTTCGTCCACGATTTTTTCCACACCGTTTAACCGATTGAAATAAAATTGAAAACCTACCATTATTTTAACAAACTGAAGCGCTGATGAGCTTTTGGTACATATCGATCCACAAACATTAGTACTTTATTTCATTTATTACATTATTCTATTTATTTTTTTAGTTTTTTCTAAATATCTTGAAAATGACTTAACCAATTTTCATAAAATTTATTATTGTAATTAAGTACCTTAAGGACTATAAAAAAGGTTATATAAAGTTTTAAGTAAAATTATATTTTAAAGTACTTTATTCTAGTCTAAGATACTACTTTTTTTAAAATTCTTTATTATTTTATTTTAAACATGGACTGCAAATAGCCAGTGATATCTGATTAATAATAAAGGAATAAACATATTAATATTTCAAATGACGTTGGAAAAAGATTAGCAAGGATCAGTTGCAGTTTATTTCAAATTACTTCAATATGGATTTACACCAATCGGTTTTAGAAAAACGGGAAAAAAACAAATCAAATATTAAATATCCTGCTTTATCATCCCATTACATGTATGTATGAAGCCAAAACCCATATAGGGTACGGGTGAAAATAAATAAATAAATAAAATATAATACAAAGTAAATCGAATTAACATTAATCGTTCTATCGTTCAACTGAATCACATATGGAAGTAAGCTTCTGTACAATTTAACATACAAACTCAAATAATTAAATAAATTCTATTTACTATTGTGTGATTGTAAATTTTTTTTCCAATTTCAAATATTTTTATTATTAAATTCGTTCCCATACAAATACTAATAAATCTTTATTCGTTCATATAAAATAACATAGTATACAATCGACCATTAGCAGTATCGATGATTCAATTCAAAATGAATTTCTAGCTTAAACAATTAAAAATAATCTTAATGAATTTGGCTTACAAACTTTGATTGCAGCGGCACCACTTTTATTTTTCTATTTTTTAAGCTCTTTCAGATATTTCTCGAAAACTGTTAATTTTTTTTCTTTTACTTCGAGTGTACCTGAAATCCTTGCAAATATCAACATTTCTACCAGTTTATTAAACATTTCTTCTTTAATATTTCGGTTCAAAATTTCTTTGGATGAAACGTCCCACAAACAACGAGAGATTTGAAATATATTTAAAAACTTTATATTATTTCTTTACATGTCCTCTTTAACTCGGTCCTTTTACACTGGTTACTAAAATACTCGTCGCTAATGCTAATGGACTATTCAGACTGCGCTGCCTGGGTAGCAGAAGAAAGTGTGAGAGTCAAGTAGCCGCTGCCTGCTACCAAAAGTTTGTCCAATTGTCTATCTTCACCAGCCGCTGACAAATACTCGCCGGCTGGTGGTGCGAGCAGCGAATTTTATTGTTACACCAAGTTGATCGACGACTGATAGTAGCGGCTTCCTTATCTACCAGTCTAGTATGACCAGGCTTTACGATTACGAAACGCAGGGAGGCTACGCACATATATAATACATACGTGCGTACGCACGGTCCGATGAATTTTTGGTCACTTTTTGGGCTCTGGAGACCACAGTATCTGTTTTTTGTTCTAAATCTGGTTTCTGTTTATTAGGGCATTAATTCCTTCCAACTAGAAATGACAAAGTAAAATTAACTTTTTTCACCTCGGAGATATAAGCTCTCAAAGTGTCAAGACCCCGGGATGCGAATTCAATACTTCCACATTATATTTCTTAAATATAAATGTGAAAGTGAAAAGAAAGGGCGGAGACAGTTCTAGAATGGGCCAGGGATTTGAGAGCGCCAGTTATTGCTGGATCTTCTATTAGTCTGATAGCTTTCTTCTTAATTACTTAATACAGGGTGGTAAGCGAATTCTTGGGGCCCCTCTTCATAGATGCAAGCCATATTAGAGACAGGGACGAATGAGAGCTTTGTGAGGATAAGCACATAATTAAGCGTCTGGTCCAGAATTGAATTAATCTTACATGTTGCAGGTTTTGCATTTGAAGTAATTTGGTCATTACAAGAAAAGTCAGATCCTATAGTGACACCCAATACTTTGTCACAAAATTTCAATGAATTCGAATCAAAGAAAATGTCAGGAAGTCCCCTATCAACGCGTCTAGATATTAGATAATATTGTGTATTGCCGCAATAAAGTTCACTAAGTTATGAAATGCTCAATTTTTTTTGTGCTAAATCTAAATTAATCATCGAAACAATTATTATGTGCAAGTATTGATCTTTATGGAGTGTACTATTATCTGCCTACAAATGGATTAGATTGGAGGGCAAATTAGATACGAAAGAGCGTGAGAGAAATGACAGAACCCTGAGTAACTTTAGCATTAATAGCGATTGTTTTTTTTTTAATTTATTTTTATTTTAAATCAGTAGACGGACAAAAGTATCCTTATACATATCAATACAAATACAAAATAAATTTACAAAAATATAAGGTGATACGTTAATCATAATATAAACATACAAGAAATGCAAAAATATAAGGCGACGAGCTGCTCCAGGCGTGCCCTTCGGCACGCCCTCTACAGCCCTGGCGGGCCGCGTCTCGGCATGTGATTATTAGGTCTATAATATAAATTTGTAATATTTTGCCCCCTCTTTCGCCTTTTGAAATTATTTTTTAGATATTTGCAAATAAATAATCCACAGTTTTCTAAAGAGTAAATGTACTAAAAAGCTAAAAATTTCTATAATTTGCCTCCCCACCCACCCCCTTCGCCCCCCATACAGTCAATTTTGATAGTTGATTTTTACAGGAATAGTTCCTTAAAGTAATAAAGAATAACTCTACAAAATTTGATCAAGATAGGAGAGAGTTTTAATTTTTGCCCCCACTCACATTTCGGATAGTTGGGAGTCGAATTTCAAAAAATCCTGAAATCCCTTTTTAGATATTTATATTTAGAATTTTATTAAGTAAAAATCAAGTAGATATCTTATTGTTCTTAATTGAAAATGCATAATTAGTGTAAACACATTGCAAAGATATTTTGCCGCTTTTGACCCCCTTTAGGGGTCGAATTTCAAAAAATCCTTTCTTAATGAGCCCCTATGTCATAGATGTAATATCCTCTCCAAATTTCATGTTTCTATGTCCAGTGGTTCTGGCTGTTTTGATGATGAGTGAGTGAGTGAGTGTATCGGGCAAAGAATTTTATATATATAGAAGATTAGTCATAATATAAACATACACAAATTTCGAAAAAATAAGGTGACACACCAATCGCAATACAAACACACACAAGATCTAGAAAGAGAGAGAAAAAAAACACAATAACAACAATCACAAGTACAAAGTAAAACATCGTGGAAATTTAACATTGACAGATCGGAAGCAAGGCATCGCCAATAACACGCAATTCGATGACTCAAAACAGATTGATTTTAGGAATCCCAAAGAGTCATGGAAGATATCAAAGCGATGTGAGATCCGATTAGTAGATCCTTATATTCGGTCAATCTCATTGTCATAACCATAATTTGTGTTATAACACTTGATTACAAACTTATGTCTCACTTGATAAAATTATAAAAAAAATTCTTTCTCATTATCTCTAGCACCCCCGAAGAAGCTTCTCGCGCCCTCAGGGATGCGTGCACCCCTGGTTAAGAACTAGCGTCCTAGAAATCTCCACGTCATAGGAAAAAATATGTAAATTTGTTTCCATCCAGCTTTCTATCCAGCTTTCCATCCAGCACCATTCTTTCAAATCGAAAGACATTTAAACATAATAGAAAACATAAACTAAAATATAAACTTTCTAGTAAATAATTATTTTCAAGTCCAGTATTTATTTAATTCCATCCAAGTTATTCGAAAATAACATTTAAGAAGAATCTGGCCATCTGTGATCAAGTATCATGGCTGACACAAACAGCATTCGGTAGCATGGTCAGGGCGTGGTCAGGGGGTGAGAGATTACCAGCAGATGTCGTTGGATGACACCGCACCCCAGACTTCTTCCTGCTTTTGATGAACAGATCAATTTAATTCAATACAAATTTCAAAGGAAAATATTGTCTTCTTAATCTCCGAGTTTGGAAATTGTTACAATTTCGGCAAACATGTAGTATATTGGATGCTTTAGAACGGTAGCAGAATTTTATAGCAGTATGAACGATAAAAAAAGACGAGAGATTTGTTCAAGATAGTTTTAAATTTATCTTCACTTTTAACGAGCCAACATTTTACATATATTTAAAAATCGGGGCTGAATTAAACGAAACGATATATAAAGATCCGAGTGTTCTTGTTCATTGTGTATAGTATAGCGATCTCAATAGAATTTTTCTAGAGTGACCAAGTTTACCTCTCTTCTTGGATTTTACACTCAACTTCACATAAATCAACTGGTGTTTTCACATTTTCATTTATTTGAAATCATCGCGACACTACTAATTTACACCCCCTTCCTTTATTTCGTTTTTTTTTTGATTTTCTCAAAAAAAAGTTAATTTCATTTTGTAACTTCTAGGTGGAAGGAATCGATGCCCTTAAATTTCGTAGCTCTGAGACTTATGGTTGCGAAACGCATGGGGGTACATACGTACGCACTGACCAATGGATATTTGGCCCTTTTTTGGCCTCTGGAGACCACAATATCCGGTTTTATGTCCCAAATCAGGTTTCCAACTACTAAGGGCATCGATTCCTTCCACATAGAAGTTACAAAATCAAATTAACTTTTTGCATCTCTGAGATACAAGCTCTCAAAGAGTCAGGACCCAGACAGGGCATCGCAATACTTCCACATTATATTCTATGAATTTAAATGTGAAAGTAAAAATGAAAGTTTGGACCATCGGAAATGTTAAATTACATTGAGGAGTTTAATCGTCTAGAAATATTCTTTTATCTTTGAATAATGAACAAAAATCTTATACAAATTATTTAAAAAAAATTACTTTTTAATTAAAGTGAAATAGATATGAAAAAAGATAAACATTAATTTAATTAGGGACAAGGGAACTCAGCGAGCAGGTCGGAAGTAAGTGTGAAGAAAATTTACTTGATTATAATTAAAAAAAAAAAAAAGATGGCGCATTAAATTTCGTTCATTAAAAATAACAAAAACTTCAACCATTCTTGCTAAAACAGATGGAAACACATTAAATGATTATTAGAAAGTGGATTCCCAGACAGCACACAATGTATGAAAGACATACATTTTTTGTTCATAGGTGGATGTCTTCCTTACGAAAAAATAATTTTTTAAGAAAAAAATAAAACCTACTTCAAAAAATTAAACGCAACAAATAAAATACACTAAAAGGTATAAAATAATTATTATCTTATTTAGTTACAACTAAACGACGAAATATTAACATGTAAATTACTTTTTGAAGTCGGTGCCAAACATATACCTTTTATGAATCGCACTCGACGGATCTTACTTAGTACGTTTGGCGGGTACGCTCGCTTATAGGTATAGTTTGTTTGGCACCGACTTCAAAAAGTAATTTCATGTTAATATTTCGTCGTTTAGTTGTAACTAAATAAGATAATAATCATTTTATACCTTTTAGTGTATTTTATTTCTTGCATTTTAATATTGTGAAGTCGGTTTTATTTTTTTCTTAAAAATTATTTTTATTTTTCTCTTTTTAGTGATGTTATTAATAGTGATCATATCATCAGAACTTGACCAAATTAATATGGCACCTTCCCTAAGATACCCCCTTTTCAATAAAAAAAGAATCATCGAAATCGGTTCATAAACAAAGAAGTTAGGCCATAAACAAACCTAACAAAAAAAAGGTCTAATACCAATGAAAAAAAACGGGACCAATCTGAAGCTAGACTGAACCCGATGCAATTTTTTTTTCAAAATCGGTTCACAATTGGCGGAGATATGAGGTAACATAGACACAAAAAAAAAATCAGTCGAATAGAGAACCTCCTCCTTTTTTGAAGTCGGTTAAAAATAAAAGAACGTACGAAAGACACCCTCCAAACTATTTCAAACATGTTGTACCTGTTTTTTATCTAACCCGAAGTACGATCTTTGGATCTTCACTCAAAAACGTCCTTTTTATGACTTTTGGACATAGTCTAACGAATTTTTGAGGTTATTTAAAAGAGATACTTTGCATATCCGTTCGAAAATGTTTTTTGAACGAAGAACAAAGTGCATTGATCCATTATCATAAATTAGGATCCTATAGTCACAAACGAGAAAAAGGACATGTCATGGTTCGTTCGGGGTTATGTGGGACAAATGGTCGTTGTATTAGCGACGTGTTTGGGCGGCGTGAATATATCGCAGTGGGTGAAGATCGGGTCCTATTTGATTGAGTTTGTTGTTGTTAATGTTGTTTGGCGTGTTTTGGATCTTAGGAGACCCGAAAGGGTTGTGAATTGGTGAGTAGATGAAAGGGTGTTCAGAAGAACCGGCGCTATCCTGGTATTCTGAATAAAGTTCTGCTTAGATTTTCATTATTATTAAATGTAATTTTTTTTATAATTCGATCACTACAAGTCGAAATATAGTAATGTCCCATAAGGATATGTGTTAACTTATAAATTTATTATATCCGGAAGGAGCGCTCAGAATTTCATGAAATTTTGCCAGGATTTTTTTTTCATAAATATTTTTCAATTTCCAAAGTTTAACAAAAAATTGATTGTAATCGTTTAGGCCGCATGTGACTCTCGATGGACTTATATACGGCCCGTGGTTATATTTGACAAATTGTTTTTTATTGGGTATTTTAAATCGCATTAAAGTAATTAAAAGAATTAATGTTCCCTATAATGTAATTACATGAAGAATAACATATTAAATAATTATTAAAGTTGTCGGGAAATAAGGACTATATC
The DNA here is from genome assembly GCA_024734495.1 of Forficula auricularia. NCBI lineage: Eukaryota > Metazoa > Arthropoda > Insecta > Dermaptera > Forficulidae > Forficula > Forficula auricularia. The sequence continues at coordinate 3,330,687 of JALMQS010000117.1, forward strand.
TTTTATGCAGATAATTTATATTTTATTGCCAACGTTTCATCAACTTTGTTGACTTCTTCAGGGACCTAAAAAGTGATAAGGCCTCATTTAATACAGATTATAACATTTTCATCTCAAAAACCACTTCAATACATACAAAAAACAAATTAATACAGACAAAAAACTCATTTTACATACCAATTAGGTATCTTCCCTGCATATTTGTCATTTTTATAATTCTTTCTTAGTAAACATAGCAAGGCAAGTCATTAACATCAATTAGATTGAATTTTTTTTTTAAACTTATAAATATCTTTATCCCTTTATATACCAAATTGAAAGTTTTTGTGCCGAGAGTAGCAGAATTTTTATATATTGAATGAGACAATAAAAGAGTGTGTCTTCTGCTGGAATTATAAATTTTATTTATTTATAAATTTATTCATAAATTAACTCCTGTGAATCCATTGTAATAGACTGATGAAGAGGGCAAAGCCCTCGAAACTATAGTCTCGTTATAAATAAATAAAATTTATAATTCCAGCAGAAGACACACTCTTTTATTGTCTCCTTCCTTTATATACCTATATGTTGCAGTAAAAACCCGTTTTTTAGTAAAAACGCTTTTCTCTGAATACCTTTATGGCAACTAGAGCTTACTGATGTTGGTTGAGGTTGGTTCAAAGGTCTAGAATCTTCATTTTTGACCTTCCGCCATCATTTCTAGTATTTATTTTCAAAAAATTTTAAACGAAAATGTCAAAAATTACACCCTCTACACCTTTTCTTCTAATTTTTGACATTTTCGTTAAAATTTTTTTTTGAAAATGTGGCGGAAGGTCAAAAATGAAGATTCTAGACCTTTGAATCAACCTCAACCAACATCAGTAAGCTCTAGTTGCCATAAAGGTATTCAGCGAAACGCGTTTTTACTAGTAAAAACACGCTTTTACTAAAAACGGGTATTTACTGCATATATACATTTATCTTATTTTATTTTTTCTCAAAAAACACCAGAAATACACAAAAAACCAAAATAACCAGAGAGCAAACTGAACAACCAAATTCAAATTCAATTCCACCCAGAAAATCAAAATTCTTCCCTTTATTCTTTTTTTTTAAATTAAAAATCAAAATTCAAAAAAAAAAAAAAAAACAATTATATAGACCTCTTAGTTTTTATAAATGACAATAGCCAATCTATTAATTACAACGCCAAATTACAATTTATCTCAATTAGTAAATACTTTATTATTATCATTATACTTTTTAGCAACAAACTATAGGTAGCACAAAGTTCCTGCGTGTCCGTTCTAAAATTCACTGTATCACTCAAGGAGATATGGATCATTTCACTAATCATTCTTTTCGCGTATACAGACTCAAAATCCAATATCCTTGCATTGTCAAACTCGAACCGATGTTCAAATTCAAAATGATCAGACCCTAATGCTGTCTTCTCTTTTTCAAAATTTATTAAATAATAATAGTAAATTTCAACTAATGATGTTGAATGTTTTAGAAAAATAAAGTAAGCGAAAAGAAACGCAAATATCAGACAGAAAAAAAGAAAAAGCCATTCAAATTTGAAATATTGTTTCGTTTATGCGACTTAACTAATAATTTTGATTTTTTATGTTTATTTTACCAAACAAATATATTTTGTTGTTGGATCAATGTGTGTTTTCATTTCATATCCGGTTATAGTATTGCTTTTTTCCACATTTACACTGATTGAATACTTTAAATGTATCGCTACATTCAAATTAATATTAATAACTTACTTAAAAATTGATAAGTACCAAATTCGTTGGAAAGGCACATTTCGAAAAAAAATATTGAAAAAATTGTAATTATTCTTATTTATTATTAAATGTGCGGTCCTCAGAAATTTTTAAGTCGTCAATCGGCACGTGGTGCAATTTAGGTTGGCCAGGCTTGCATCAGATAGTATTAGTACTCAATTGCTCTAGAATTGCCCGTTTTGCTTATTTCCAATTACAAATATTTAATAGATTTTTTAATAATAAAAACTCGAGACTATTTCAAACCAGTTGAGACACGCATGGACAAGTTGAGACGTGTTGCCGGAAAAAAATGTTTACTCGAATATTTCGAATTATTTATTTTCTCTGTTGAAAAAATATCAATTACGTAAAAAATAAATATCGATTTATAAGATACATATTATTTTCATTTGCTTTTACCTGAAAACGTTTCATGAGAGTACAAATTGCCAATCTTGAAAGGTTTTAGTTAATTTAGTAGTACGCAACTATGTATTTTGCATTACAATGCACCAAATTTTAGATTATTACCTGAAAACGTTTCCTGATTATATAAGTATGCATTTTTTGCATGATTGTATTATTTTTCATGATTATTTTTTTTATATTTGATTAAAGAGTATAAATATTTAATTATAAAATGGACCAATGAAATAATACAATTTCATTTAATAGACACATATTTATTAGCTAGTCTTAGTTGAAAATTTTCCATTGAGAAAGGGAAAAATTCTCCCGAAATTTTTGGGTTTGATTAAACTTTTAAAGATTGTTTTATAAAAGATTTGTATTTATTTTAACAATCAATAATTTTTTTTTTGTTTTTAATATTACCAACTATCTTTTTTGATCAACAAAATCGATAGAATTAGTATATTTTATCTGCGGCCTGTGACCATTTTTCCTTCAAATGTGGCCCGTTTAAGCCAAAAGGTTGGACACCCATGCTTTAGGGGGCAACTCCCTTAAGTAAAGGCGATTTTTAAATAAGTGAAAGTGAAATAAAAATGTCGTTTTTCTTTCAGTTGTAAGCACTTGATTGATCGCTTATGGTAATATTCATCCTAGTTGAAAATCAAGCCATTTGTTGATTGGAGATGCTCGATTTAGCAGTGCATTTCTCGGGTCCGATTGACAGGTGGTCTAGAGCTGAGTCTTATTTGTTGAACCTGATGTGAATTTTTCGTTTTTTTTTTGTCCGCAGGTGTCCAAAGTGAAAGTGGAGCACTGCAGCAATTTTACAAACTGTTCGAGCTGCCTGGAGGCCAGAGACCCTTACTGTGGCTGGTGCTCCCTTGAAAAACGGTAAGTCCGCTATTTGCAAAACTAACGCCCAACTCCAGAAGCTTTTGCCTTAACTAGATCTCATTTTATTGGGGTAAATTTCCCGGTTCCGATAGTGATTTTGTTTGAATTAAGGCCCCGAGTATTAACATTTTATTTCAACCGATATCATACCATATATAGCCTTGATTCTATTTTAATATATCATCATTATTTATTTACAGCTTAAGGAGGTCCTTTCGCCGCCAATGTTAAATAAGAAATATTAGATTATAACTATAACTTAATTTTTTATAATAGTTTAAGTCTCTATCTATGCTTTGGTGAAGTTTGAATCACACATTATCGAGCAAATTTTGGAAAATAAAATTTTTTAAAATGTAAACATTTTCTTACAGTCTTATGGAAAATTAAGATCTTGACACTTTCTCTTGAATTATACTACTATTAGTTGGTTATATAAAGTTAAAAAAAAAACTAAAAATTAGCTTTTTGAAACATGCAGGTTTCTTTTTTGCAATAAAATATATTATTGACCGACGAATTTACTGATATATTTACTTTAAAAAATCACATAAATGCTATGTTTGGATGTAAACAACAGTCTTAGGGCCGGTTGCATGTCGCAAAGTAAATGCTTTTTACCACTAACCAAGGTAGATGGTAAATGAAGGGGCATCCACAGCCTTGACTGAAAGTTCCTGTCATCTGATTGGCCATCCCAGCCCCTCCATTTACCATCTACCTTGGTTGGTGGTAAAAAGCATTTACTTTGCGACATGCAACCGGCCCTAAATCAACGCATTGCCAAATTATACAAGACTTTCAGCTGATTTGAATAAATCAAACTAACTTTTGTATTTAAATATTTTTTTTATAATTGTATTTATTTCAAACATTTACGGCTTTCATCCTATTTATTTATTAATTCTATTATTTTTCATTTGTATTTTAACTTATTTTATTAAATATTATATACTACACTTCTTTTGACTCAACTGGAGCAAAAGGACCTCCTTAATAGGAACTTAACCAAATTTAACATCATTTTGCAAACATTTCTGGAGATGAGTTAACAATAAAAAATAAAAAAAAAAGATTTTTAAAAAATACACTTTTCTATCACAGAACCGTACTAAAAAGAAGAAAATAGATTCCAGGATTTCTGAGGTATTGTCTTACGCTTATAGTTGAATTCGCTCAGTTCTAATTTAATGGGAAGTAGAATAGTCGTACGACGCTGAAAAATCAAAAACATTCCTAGAAGTAAAAGTGTGAAGCGCTGATTAAGTTACAAAGAATTTTACTATCGCTTCACACTTTTACTTCTAGCAATGCTTTGATTTTTCAGCGTCGTACGATTATTGTGCTTCACATTAAATTAAAATTGAGCGAATTCAACTATAACTGTAAGACAATACTCCTCAGAAACCCTTGAATTTATTTTCTCCTTTATAGTGAGGTTCTGTGATTGAAAAGTTTATTTTTTTTTAATCTTTTTTTTTATTTAATACTTTTTTTCTCTACCCTCTTGGCCTCGGGAACTAAATGCCCATTTAGTCAAATAATACGTTTTAGTCATAATGGAAATAGTTGATTTTGCTGATAAATGAGTAGTTTTTAAGTAGTTAAGGGTTGGATTTCGATAAATCCTTTGAACACTTAAGTTATTGATTCCAAGGATCAACTGTGCAAAATTTGTGTAAAAAAAAGCGACAACGATTTTAATTTTTAACGTTTAATTTCGCTAAAGTTGGAAAGTGAGCTTATATTATTTCTTAGTATTGTATTAATTCCAAAATCAAAATGATGTACTGTAATTAAAAGTCCGTGTTTTTTGTGCACACACTTGAACTAATTATTAATTTTATAATTATGTTCTTTAAAAAAATTTAAATTTTTGAAAATCTTCAAATCCGCAAATTTGAATTCTTTTAGAAAATCTGATGTTGAGGATTTAGGGTTGGGTTAGATGGATGGGTGGCAGCCAGGAGACGCTTAATTCCGAAAATGAACCGCCCTGAGGGGGAAAGATAGACAGGAATTAATGAAATTTATTAATGCCAACTTCCCCTAAAGACACTTTTTCCGGAATTAAAAATTGTTTGGGAGGTCGGATTTAGGGCGGCTAGTGGGGGGGGGGGGGGGGTATAACCCAAGGAAAAAATACCGAATATACATTCACATACTTTTGAAATAATCTATTTACTTAACCAGCTGAAATCAATTATCCCCCTAATGCCCTCTTTACGAGAAACACGCGGTTTTCTAACGCTCAGCACCCCTTCGCTGTCAAATTGGATAAAAGTCGAACAAGCGCTTTCGCCAACTCTTTTATCCTTATGACCTCCAGAGACTGGAACTCGCTCCCTGCCACCATCTTTTCCGCGACTTATAACCTTCAGCTATTCTTAAGACCCGTATCCACAGATACCTTTCGACCCCCGCCCAACCCATAAAATTCTTTCTTCTTCTTTTTCACGATGGAGGGGCCAATCCAGGCCTTTAGGGGCTGCACCTTTTTGGTGTAACTCCTCTCATCATTATCATAAAAAAAAAAAAAAATACAGGGTATGGTCAAGTATTGTAATCGTGCATGAAAAAGTGTTTTTTTTCTTCTCTTTTTCGAAATATCTCAAAAACGACTGAAACTATTTTGATTAAAAAAAATTGAGCGAAACCATGGAATTTCGCTCTACAAAAAAGCTCTAATAAGTGAACATCGAAAAAATTATATTTTTCGAGATAATAACTGTTTTGCCAAAATGTCTGTTAGTTAGTCTGGTTGTCTGGTTGGTTGCCTGTTAGTTAGTCTGTGAGTTACCAAATTTTTATGGACGAGCTAGCTCAAAAACTAGTGTGAATATCGAAACAAAATTTCACACTTAGTTTTGGTCCATTGAGATTAAGAGCTGATTAGATTTTGATGCATATCGCCCCAAAATTAATGGGGGTCGACGGGGGTTATAAATTAAAAATCTAGGCCATTTGAGCAAACTCAATCAAATTTTGTATACATAATTAGTGGGACCCCAGAAGTCTAAAAATTCAAAAACTAACCGTCCAAAATGGGGTGGGGGGGGGGGGGTCAAAAAATGAAAATCTTGGCCATTTACTAAACTCAACCAAATTTTGTATACATAATCATTGGGACCCCCTCTCTGAATCGCTTTAAAAAAATTGGTTAATTTTAACTTGAGGTGATTTTTTGAAAAACATTCCAACTATTTTCAAAAAAAGATGCTCAAATCTTTAGTTATTTGCAATTAATCAATACGACAGATATTCCAAGATATTTTTACTTTACCATACAGGGTATGGTCAAGTATGAATGTCGTGCATGAAAAAAACGTTTTTTTTCCTTCTTTTTTTTCGAAATATCTCAAAAACAGTTGAAACTATTTTGATTAAAAAAATTGAGCGAAACCAAGGCATTTCGATTTACAAAAAAGCCCTAATAAGTGAACATCGAAAAAATTATATTTTTTGAGATAATAATTGTTTTGTTAAAATGTCTGTTAGTCTGTGCGTTACCAAATTTTTGTGGACGAGCTAGCTCAAAAACTAGTGTGAATATCAAAACCAAATTTCACAGGTTAAGTGCGTTGAGATTAAGAGCTGATTAGATTTTGGTGCATAACGACCCAAAATTAAGGGGGGTGGAGGGGGGGGGGGTTAAAAATTAAATTTTTTAGCAAAATCAACCAAATTTTGTATATGTTGAAGTAAAACCCCGTTTTTTAGTAAGAACGGATTCTTACTAGTTCTCTGAATAACTTTGTGTCAATTAGAATTTACTGATGTTGGTTGAGTTTGGTTCAAAGGTCAGTACAGGGATTTCCAACCATTTGGCTTACACGGGCCACATTTGAAAATAAACTGGCACGTTCTGATGTGGCCATCCACTTGACTTTACCATACAACCGGCCCCTCACTTATATTTAATAAAATTATTTGTAATCATTTAGGGGGGGGTTAGTTTTTGCATTTTTAGACTTCTGGGGTCCCACTGATTATGTATACTAAATTTGGTTGAGTTTGGTGCAAGGGCCTATATTTTATTTCTTTGACTCCCCCCCCGTCTTTTGGGCCGTTAGTTTTTGCATTTTTAGACATCTGGGGCCCCACTGATTATGTATACAAAATTTGGTTGAGTTTGCTCAAAAGGCCTAGATTTTTAATTTTTAAACCCCTCCCCTTCCGTCCCCTTAATTTTGAGTCGATTTGCACCAAAATCTAATCACTTCTTAATCGCAATGCACCAAAACTACGTGGGAAATTTGGTTTTGATATTCACACTAGTTTTTGAGCTAGCTCGTCCACAAAGGTGTGGTAACGCACAGACTAACAGACTAACTAATAGACATTTTGACAAAACAATTATTACCTGGAAAAATATAATTTTTTCAATGTTCACCTATTAGGGCTTTTTTGTAGACCGAAATGCCATGGTTTCGTCTAATTCTTTTAATCAAAATAGTTTCAACCGTTTTTGAGATATTTCGAAAAAAGAGAGGGAAAAAAAGACTTTTTTCATGCACGATTACAATACTTGACCATACCCTATATGGCAAAGTAAAAAGATAGTTAATAATGTAGAAATAAGAACTTTATTATTTTTTTAGCTCATAGTGAGCTTCTAATTTTACTTTTCGTAAATTTTATACGTGAAAATAGCTTCTCGTATATGTAAATACATACCTACATAGAAAATCATAAGATGGTGTCATCTATTAAATCCGATGGAATGGAATATTTTTAATTATATGTCAGAGGGGTTGTTTTTCACCCCTCGGGAATCGAACCCGAGTGCCAGTAATAGCAATCCGGGCCACCTGGCTCACCTACGGGATACGAACCTCTCTGACATATGCAAACGCGTAAAATATTTTACTCAAAGATTGTTATCTTAATTTGTAAAATTTCGCGATATAGTGATTCTAAATTTAAACATATAGCCATGCCATATAATTTAAATAAAGGTGGTTGAATGTTTCGAATTTTGAAGAAATTCAAAATTCGTAGGGCAATGGAATGACTTTTCCTAATTTATAATGAAAGATATTAATTTGCCGATGGTAAAAGATTCAAATTTACTAGAAAATCATAAGATGGTGTCATCTATTAAATCCGATGGAATGGAATATTTTTAATTATATATCAGAGGGGTTGTTTTTCACCCCCTCGGGAATCGAACCCGAGTGCCAGTAACAGCAATCCGGGCCACCTGGCTCACCTGCGGGAAACAACCCCTCTGACATATAATTAAAAATATTCCATTCCATCGGATTTAATAGATGACACCATCTTATGATTTTCTAGTAAATTTGAATCTATTACCATCGGCAAATTAATATCTTTCACATACCTACATATTTTCAAAGAGTGATATTATGTATTGTATTTGTTTATATTTTTTCCTGGATAGATAATTAATATAAAATCCTAATAAAGAGACAATATTCAATTTTTCATTCAGATCGGTATCTAATTATTGTTTAAGAACATTCAATCAGAAATTTTGCAATTAGAAAATTTATTTCTAATGAAAATGGAGTCTAAAATAGACCAAAATGATGATTATTTCTTCGGAAATCTTGAAATCTAGTTCCAGATTCAAAATTTAAAATTATCACTTTTATTTTTCGAAAACTTCACAGTAGATTTTCAGATTTCTTATTTTAGAGAAAAATACCACACCCACCCCACCCCGCACCCAGTTTTTACTTTTCTGGCTTTCTAGTGGTCCACATATTATGTGTATATTTGTTTACTGGTACACCAATTTGCCCACATTCGTTCATATTGATAAACATTTAGGAAAAAAATAATTAAAAAAATATTCGTATAGGATCTGAAATAATAACATAAAATTAAATAAGATTTGTTTCCAAGTTATATAAAAAAAGCCACTTCAACCACTTTATTTGTAAACACACCTGTTTTGTTATGAATCCACTTGTAATGTTATGATTTAGACACCTGTTAATTAAAAAAAAAATTCATAATTTTAATATAATATATTAATATTTGTTATAACCTATTAGTGGGTTTTAAAATTAAAAAACCAATTAATAAATAAAAGATAATTGAAAAAAATGTAAACAAACTTTTTTATTGAAATTTTCATCTATAAATAATTACTTTAATTAAGAAAAGATCAATTAAGATGAAATGTGTCGAGGTCCAGGCCTAGCCAGATCGTTTTTTCATCCTCAAAACTTGTTAATAGAGTTGGTTTCATCAAAATCGGTAGAGCCGTTTTCAAAATAGAACTAAGATACAATATATACTTACAATTTTTGCTCGTTTAATAAGAGTAGATAGATAGATATTTATTAAAAATGTTTTTATACTTGAAAACAATCCCAGATAGATCGAAATACGTGTATCATATTTATTCGGTGTTTATTTAGTGATTAATAAATATATAGGTATAATATTGGAAATATGCTTTTCATAAAAAATTTCCCTTCTAATAATTATTAAAGTTCGTTCTACCAATTCAAAAGATGTATTATTTTATTTGATCACAAAATAATCATCCATGTATTATAGTTGGAAAAATAATACTTCATAACTTTACTACAAATAATGTTTCGGGCATTTGGAAATTACTATAACAAATTTCTGTTTCAAAAACTTGAAAAAAGTTAGATTGGCTATTTGATGGTTCATATAGAACAATTTCTTAACTGGCTAGGTATAATTTATTCGAAACAATCTTCGAAACGTATCAATTGCTTCAAGAACTTGACCTCTATGCCCATGTTTCCTTATTTAGTAAGCTCTTTTGAGTGCTCTAGCCACAACTAAAATTGACGAGGGGGATTTATTTATGTCCACTTGGTCTAAAAGTGAATTGTGTAAACAACTAAACTATGTACGACTTAAATAAAAATCTGTTAATACCCATAAATTACAGATAAATTAGGCGAATTCTCGGTAAACGAGCCGACTAACACTTGACCGGATGTTTAAACAACAAATCTTTTCTATGCAGCTGCGTATTGTACTATATTTAGTACCTATTAAAAGAGTTTCTAAAGTTCGATAATGTGATGTTATTCTAAGAAATTGTTCTTAAGCGTGGCTAGTTGAATTATTTAGGGATATGAAACATTCTGCAGTCGAGTATTGTTGTCTGGCACCTTTGACATCTTTTATTTAAAAAAAGTATTTCTTTACTTTAACATATATAGAAATAGAAAAGCATTGAAATAGCACCTTTCATCAAACTGACTTTTTGAATTGTCTTCTATATTATAGATTTGATTTTCAATTTTTGAATTCTATATATACAATACCTTTAATTAAAGTGTACTTTTGGGAAACATATTTGTACTGTATGGTCTCCAAAGATCAAAAAGTCTATCTGGTTGTAATTATTGAAGGATTTTAATTGAGAAGGCTGCAAATATATCAATATTCATAAAGAGAAATCAATGAGGTTGTCCACTGCTTGATGTAAGTAAAGATATATATATATATATATATATATATATATATATATATATAATAGAAATGTAATGTATATGTTGCAGTAAAAACCCGTTTTTAGTAAGAACTAGGTCCAGACCTAGCCAGATCGTTTTCTCATCCTCAAACCTTGTTAATAGAGTTGGTTTCATCAAAATCGGTAGAGCCGTTTTCAAAATAGAACAATGATATAAATATATATACAATTTTAATAAGAGTAGATAATGGTTAATGTCGTAGCATATAAATTACTGAAATAATAAATATTTTAGAAAATAAAAATATGAGAAGAAGAAGAAGTTTTAAATATTCAAAAACTTCATTATTTTTTTTATCTTATTATGTAGTTGAGCTTATAATTTTACTTTTAGTTAATTTTATTCTTGAAAAAAAGCTTCACGTGAAACGCGTTTTAACTAGTAAGAACCCGTTCTTACTAAAAACGAGGTTTTACTCCAATATATAAATAATCACTGGGCCCCCAGAAGACTACAAATGCAAAAACTAACAACCCAAAAAGGGGGTTTACCCTACTAAATAATTATAAATAATTTTATTAAATATTAAATATAAGAAAGGGGTCATGTGGATGGCCACATCAATTTATTTGTTTTTGTTTTTGTTTTTTGTGCCAAAGTTTAAGGACCTCTAGTCAAAGAAAACAGTAAAATTAAGACTGCATACGTATCTGAAAAAAATTATTCTAAGAAGTAAGTATACTTCGGAGACCTCTCTTTTCTATATAATATAGATATATACCTCGGTATAGCCGCCGGGCAGGCGACCCTAGTATTGAACTTTTATAAATGAATTTAATGAATTTATTTGGGGAAATATAGATATTTCCAATCTTTATATTCTTTATGCATATTTAGATATACTCATACATTTGAAATTTTTTCATATGAATCCAATACTTCTTCCTATATACACTGGGAAATATCGACTCCAAAATAAGCTTTTTTTTTATTATTATTATTAAATTGTGCTTTTGCGATATTATTTGGTTTGATCAGCTACATCTCTTCTTTTATCAAGTATTTTTTTTTCTAAATATTTGATTTAGATCAAACAAAGAGTTTAGAATTTGAATATTTCGCCTCTCTTTCGCCCCCACATACCTACTCATTTTGTGAAGATGATTTTCATGCTAATATTTTCGCAGTATCTTAAATATAGTAAGTCTACTAAATTTGGTTTAGATCGAACAAAGGGTTTAGAATTTGAATATTTCGCCCCTCTTCCGTCCCCCATGCACCTACTCATTTTATGTAGTCATTTTTTGCGCCAATGTACGCGATTTTTTTTTAAGTTTATTTTAAAAACTAAGATAGAAAGAATCTAGATCTTAGTTCATATCTATATTTTTTTGTATTATTTGTCAGAAGGGTTCGCCCCCTCTGGAGTCGAACCCGAGAGCTAAGACTGCTTTCTGGGCAGTTAGCTTAACTTTAGGCACGAAATCCCTTATGAGATAAATATGCACAGGATAAAAATAACTACTATAATTAAGTTATAGAAAAGTTGATTTATAAAATATATCTTTCGATTTTCAGCCCTTACTTATACCTTTCAGCTAGTGTCTGATATGATTGCGTGTCTAGTTAGTATGTTTTGAAATGAATAGGAGGTGGGTAAGTAGCTATTCGGTGTTGCAGGTGCACAGTGCGCAACTTCTGCCAGAAGGCGAGCCACAGTGCGCCAAGATGGCTCTCACTGGGCACTGGCCAGCAGTGCATCGACTTCGAGCAAGTACTTCCCGACCGAATCCCCATCAACCAAATGACCACCGTAAGTACCCGCCGGACTACTCTTGTTTTCAGCCACTAGACTCGATTTCATCTCGGGTTTAAAATTGGACTCAAAACTTGTGAATATTTTCTCCTTTGACATTTTTAACAAGATGATTGATTCATCATTCAAGTAAATCACATCACTATATACTAAATTATTTATTAAAAATTCTCGTTTACATTGTTGTGGGGTCAAGAATGCAAAATATTATTTTAACGTTTAAAAAGTGTTGGGTATAATTTTGCCCCAATTGGTATAACTGACTGAATTGCAATTTTATACTCTTTAGCAGCAAGGCAAGTTGATCGTATGGGACGAGCTCACTAACACTCACAGAAACGAGCGGTCGAGGCCCTAAACGGCAGTCTACAAGATATTCACAGCAATCATATTCTGATGGGTGGTAATGTTGATTTACTTGCTGACGATTTTAGATAGACCCTACCTGTTAATCAGAGAGGGAGCTGATGAAATGAACCCGTGTTTCAAGGCATCAGCACTGTAGATGAGAGTAGGTTACACCTTATCTCGTACATGCGTGTTTAACTTTACAACGAACTAGATTCATGTGCCTATGCCCTTAAGCTGCTGCAAATTCTGGAGGAAAAAATTCGTTTTACAAATGAATATCAACGTTATTCTTTCGGAAGATGAGCTCATTGCTAATGTTTTTTCGAACTAACAATTAAATATATATTAATAACGAGGTGTGGTTATGTGAAAGGACCAAAAATGACTCCATTGCTAAAATAATTTAAAGCAAATAGCCGGCAATGCTACAACTTGCTCCAGCATAACAGACCCATGGCGACCGACGACGTTATCAGCTATCACGTGGAGTTTTTGAACTCCTTAGAGAGCCGTCTCACAAATTTGAACAGAAGGTTAATATTCTAGTTCTGCTGATCTCTTGTTGCTCCGAGATTGTGCAATGGTACCAGGTTACGCATCACAAAGCTGGAAAGAAATATCATTAAAGCCAGAATTCTTACCTGGGCGGGGAGGGTGTATTAATTCTCAGCATCTCTATTATACTAACAATTTGCTCTTTAAATTTAAAATACTGTAATTCCCATTGAAAGTAACATTTACAATGAAAATTAATAAGTCACAGGGCTAACCATTAAAAGTGGCAGGAATACATTTAGGCACGCCAAGATTTTCCCGTGACCAACTATACGTTGCTTGCTCGCGAATATCGAGTGTCTAAAATTTGCATTTTTTGCTGAGCATAAGTTAACAAGTCATTCAATGTAGTGTATCGGAGTAATAAAAAAAAAATTGTTTAGGAGGTTGGGAGTGGGGATCGGCGTGTGGGGAGGTTTAGGGCCAGTTGTATGTCAGCCGGTAAAGTCTTTGTAAAAGTTGACAAAGGGTAAAACCTTAGAATTCACATTGTGCCCGACCGGATGGCCAATCAGATGACACGCACTTTGATCTGATTGGCCATCCCGCCGGACACAAGGTGAATCCTAAGATTTTACCCTTTGTCAACTTTTACAAAGACTTTACTAACCGACATACAACTGGCCCTAAGAGTGTCGGGATATTGGTGAATGTGGGGAGGGGGAGACCTCGCCTAGCAAGATGCCCGCCAATGCATAAAAATGCAGCGATGATTTTTTATTCAATTTTTACAAATATAAATAAAGGCATGGGGAGGGGATGGTAGGAGGTCCAGGGTGCGGGGATCGGGTGGAGGAAAGATGATTTGAATGGAGGGCGAGGAGAGCGTCCAGGGGGCGAAACACCCTGGCTAACAAGAGGTCCTCTTTGGAGCTATTACATAAATATATAACTTATAAATTTCAAGTTTATATCTTATTTAGTTTATGAGCTACAATGCTCTGACAGATAGACACACACACACACACACACACACACACACAGACATATATTCTGGCGACAGTATCTCTCTCCTACGCGTTGTTGTATGGAACTCTAAAAAAATTTTCACTTATGCCTTCATTTCAGGTGCAGCTGACCATCCGAACTTTGCCAGAACTGCCGAGTGGAGCCAAGTACAAGTGCGTCTTCGGCATGGACGACCCCATCGACGCTGTCGTTACCAACTCGGGGCTGTCATGCCCAACCCCAGGCGTCAATCGGAGACCCTCTATCCCTGAAAGACAGGTGGGAAACTTTTTGGAAGCTAATTAGCAAATTTTTCGTCTTTTTAAAAATTTTACACACTATACATATATATAAATTTTAAGGAGTTAGGTGTTGGTTCTAGGTGAAACATTTTAATATAATAATAAAACTTGAGCAAGATGCAAGGTAGGTTTTTGTGAAACCTACCTTGCATCTTGCTCAAGTATTATTATTATTTTAGGTTAAAAATAAAATGAGAGAGTCTTCTGTTTTTTAAATAAAATAATTTTTAATTATTTCTAGAGACTATAGTTTCTGTATAAGTATAAGTTTATGTATAAATCTTAATTTGTAACTAATTTGAAATATTTGTGATAGACTGATGATGAAGGCAATGCCTTCGAAACTATAGTCTCTAGAAATAATTAAAAATTATTTCATTTAAAAAACAGAAGACTCTCTCATTTTATTTTTAACCTAAAATAAAAAACAATTCTGTTACCATCGACAGTGAAATCTTTTATTCAACTAATATTATTATTATATACATATATATGTTTTACTCATTGAAAAATCCAACTTAAAAAGCATTCTTTTTATTATTAGGTATTATCATAATTTTTTTTATAACAATTACTATAATAAGAGGGTTTTTTGCTCCTTCGCTGTTTCTTTTTCTTCCTGCTATTGATGGAGTTCCTCGGGGTTTTGTCATTTCTGTCAAGCTCTTTCTTATCTATATTAATAACTTTTTAAATTTGTCCAGATTGGCTTTCAAGATTTTACTCTGGTGCTCGACAAATTATTCAATGTTTCTCTAGGAGATGATGGTCTATTGAGTTTCGTCCATTCACGTATTGCCGCTTGTTGACTTCGTAGATCTGTTGGGCGATATTGCGAGTACTGGCAGCAATGATATTGGTGTAGATTTAAGAGTTTCAGTCATCATCGTTATTACGTCATTTAGATGGACATTTATTTTATTGGCATGGCTGCTCCTATATTTCAAGATAATATGGAGAAGACATACAAATTATAATTAAAGTAATTGAATCGGGTTGTTTTTTTTTTGTTACAGGATCATGTATTAGTTCCACTCTCTGTGCGATCTTCGGAGACCAACAAGGACTTTGTGAGCCGGAACTTCGCGTATTACGACTGCGCCCGCCACGCCACCTGTAGAGAATGTGTCCATTCTCAATGGGCTTGTAATTGGTGTGTGTATGAGAACAAATGCACACACAACACCAGCTCTTGTCAGCGCACCGTTATCAGTGGAGAAAATGTAAGTAGTCTGCTGCCAAGCATGCTCAACGCTTCCGATTACTTCTATTGTATAAAAACCTTATCACTCACCAGCTCTCTTTCATTCTAGTTCCCCTCTACGCTAGTTTTAAATATTTAACGCAAAGATAAACTGATTCAGAGTCGTGTGAGAAGTTTCACTTCAAAAAATATTTTGAACAACCCAAATGAATTACGAAATTTAGATGAAATTATAATGTTACAATAAAATAAAATTTGGTGAAATACACCCATTAATAATATATATTTAAGAAGTTACCGATCAGACTGTGAAATTCGACCCCTAAATACCAATAATGTGAGTGGGGGCAAAAAAATTATTACTCGGATTTGAATCAAATTTTGTAGACTTGCACTTTAAGACTTTAAGAAACTATTGCTGTAAAAATCAACTACCAAAAATGAGTGCGAGGGGACGGAAGAGGGGGGAAATATTCAAATTATAAACCCTTTATTCGATCTAGATTAGACCCAAAGCATTTTTACATTTTCAACTCCCTAAAGAGAATGTGAGAAATTTTATATGTTATGTCTAAAAGTGTACAGGCTGAAAAAAACAGAGTGTTCCGGGAAGTAATGGCGCTAGTTCAGAAACGTTCCCATATTTTGGACTCCGAGGTCTCTTTTGATGTTATCCTCCCATCTCATTTAAGATCTTCCTCTTGGTCTTTTTCCAACTGGGATTTCTCCCAAACAGATTTTATGATACGGGACTGGTCACTTCGTATAACTTGCCCAGCCCATTGTAGTCTGCGACTTTTGATGAGTTGGACATTATTTAGAGACTGGTAGAGATCTCCAGATTGGACCTAATTTTGCACTCTTAGTCGCCATGTCTTGGGTTGGACCAAAGAGGGTTCAAAAAATTAAAATTCCATTTGTAATTGGCATAAAAGCGGCTGGAGATTTTTTACGAAATTCCGAATTTAGATCAGATGTCTTCTAACTTAAAATTACGAAATTTCGCATATTATGCACCCTATACAATCTAAAGTAAATGACTTCATATATGAAAGTTATAATGACTCAATGGGGAGGTCAAAAATTATTAATAGGCAAATTAAAATTTTCAAACATAAATACTAGAAAGCTATTTCTCTTAGAAGAGTTCCATATTTAAAAGAAGATATGATTAATTGCTAATGGGCCCAAAATTAAGAGGGGTGGGTTCTTTTGTAAATGATTATAAATTATTTGATTAAATATTAAATACTAGCTGACGACCGGCCCTTCGGTTTGGAACACGTTTACGCTACCAGATGTTGCGCAACATTGATTCATGTTCCCTGTTTGGATGGGGAACTTGCACCTTGCGACTTTTGTATCACGACAGTCGAGAAAAATGTCTCGAGACAATGCCGTGACTTTAGTAAGAAAAATAGGGCATGAAGGTATAATCCAAGGGTATTTTACCAAAATATCGACTAGGAATATATAATATGGTAAAGAGAAATAGCAAATAACGAATTATAGAGAAAATAATAATAAATGCTATAAGAGTAATTTATATTGATAACATTAGCAAGTCCTAAAAACAGGTCCACACCATATAGGAATTCATACAAGAGACAAGACTTGACAAAAAACCGATTTTAATTGAAAACTTATATTCTCTTTTTACTTTTACTTTTTTTAATTAAGTAGTTGAAAATTTAAAATATATTTTTATTATTTTTTCTTTGAATGATTTATTTCCTGACTTTTAAAAGTTTTTCTCTAGAAAATTTTTTTTTTCCTCTGCCAAATAAACAAATGTATCTCTCCTTTAATAGAATCCTGGACAACTTATGAGCCATGGAATCAATTTCTGTCCTCGTTTCCGTCACCCTGAGACAGCGATTCTACTTCCCAACAACGTTCCGAAAGAAATTGTTCTCGAAGTGGAGAATCTGCCCCATCCTCAGGTGGGCCACACCGGCTTCCAATGCATCGTCACAATCGAAGGAGCCAAGATGATGGTACCAGCCAGAGTGGAGGCCAACAGATTTATCGTCTGCGATAAAACAACGGTGAGTGCAAATTCCAATAGCAGTATCAACTTGAAAAGGGAAAGAAAGAGTTGGTTTCAATTAATGAGACCGCTCAAAACATTTTACGGTAGTTTATTTTATCACATATAAATTATAATTTCCCGATGAAACGAATTAAATTACGTATGTGTTAATGTTACCATCTGTATCTTTCTCGTGTATTTTCTGTTCTACGAGGTGAATTGCCTCAGAGCGTCGATTTAACAAATAAACAAATAGATATATTCTTTCGATTTTACTGTCTTCTAAAATTTGAGAAATATTTAAAAAAACACAATTTTTTTTTGTAAAATGTTACAATCTTTTCGCGCTTTCCCTATTTTATAGATACTATCACGGCTTGTGCCTCGATGAGAGAAAATCAATAATCCCCCCAAAAACTCGCTTTGCGCGTAGAACGCCACTCGCCGACTCCCAACAACCCTTCGAAGTTCAACTGAAGAAGTGCCGAACCAGTTTATTCGCCAGTACCTGTCTACAAGCAATATCTTAACGTATGTAACCCATACCAGGAACAAAGTCCCAAAGACCGAGAAAGAGAATTTCGCGATTGCCCTGGATTTCCCGAAGGTTTTTGATCACGGCACAAAAATCTTCTTGCCAAACTGCTTGCCTTTGGCTTCACCATAAAAGCTCAGCAAATGGTTTGAGAGTTTCTTCTCAAACCTTAGTATTAAAGTTGTGGTTTATGGAATATCATCCCACTCCTTATTTATTAATCCACTGGATTTCCTCAGGGCCCAATAATTACCCACACGCTCTTCCTAAAATATATAAAAACCTATCTAATTAAACTTCAAATCACATTCACTGTTACGCCGACCTCCCTCACTCCCGAATAATCACAGCAGTTTGCCATTCGCTTATATGCTTCTTGGTTCTTCAATCATTTTCGACCTGAACTCTTTAGAAAAATAGGTCTCTCAAATTTCACTTAGTTTTAATTCAAATAAGACTCACTGTTGCCTAAATTCTAGTCACTAGGATACGAATTTTCCAAACATAAAAATGTATTCGATAAATTTTTTTCTTTCCTTAAAAGCTGTGTAAAAAAGTATCCATATATTGGGCGTCTTATCGCATCCGACCTCTCTTAAAATAAGATATTTTCTCTGTGGCCACATCTGAAGTAAGAAGTTTTGATTTTCTATTCAGGGCCATGATATTTTCAGACCTCAGCAACTTCTCCTACTCTACGGATAAACTCTAAGGATAAAGTTTGCATTCGTTTGCATTAAAAAATAAAATAAAAATAAAAATAAAAAAAACACTCTTAAGTGCAAGTCGGACTCACACGTCGTAGATTCATACCTTCTATATAAATATATCACTGGCATGCGGTACATGGATGCTGTGGATGCCCCTAAAATTTTAAAAAGTCAACACTATTTTCATGTTATATTTGAATTCGTGTAGCTTTATTTCGTTTTGATTTTTTTTTTTTACTTGATTATGCTCTATATATACACTATCTTTTGAATGTTTAAAAAACTCCCCACCAAACGCAAAATCTGAGTTACGAGATAAGGGGAGGTAGTTTTGTAGTCTCCTTTAATTATTTCGAAAATAACATATTTAAGTGGTTCAGAAAAAAGAAAAAAAACTTGCAGCTCAAAAATAAAATATCAGCAAACTACCTAAACTAACCTCATTTTTTACACATGAAGAAACTAACAGGCAGACTAATTCTTCAACCCCATCATCTCAAGATGGTCCTAAATCCCAAAGCTCAAAAAAGGCGCCCACGTTTGACATAGAAGATAACATTAATCATGAAAAAAATGGAGTGAATTTAATACTAAGGCCACTCGGAAAGCAGGCGAAGCTTCCCGGGCATACCGATAAAACCTTAAATTTAATTCTTAAATAGTAACATAAAAAATATTTGATTTTTTTAAAAATTGAATTAATGATCAAATATATTTTAATCGAATGTTTTCTACATTTGATTCAATCGCGAATCAAATGTAGAGAATTTTCGTCAAATATTGAGTGAAAATAATATCTGAACTTATATATATCTAACTTGAAATAATGATGTTAAATAAATTTTTATTATTTTTCTAATTAATTTATCAAAGAATAATTGATATATCAATGAGAATTGTTTTTGACCGCGCTTCTTTGAAAAATATATTTATCGCGAGACTACTGCGGATGACGCTATTGGAGTCTGCGTAGTTTTAAATATATTTTAGTAAATATTTAGAGCCTGAAGATGCAACCCGCAATACATGTCGTTCTTTTTGAATGCATACTTGACAATCGCAGGCGACGCCGAGTTCCATTATGTCAATGAACTATACAAGACTGAATAAATTAACCACTTAGCCAAAACCTACGGCTATTAGCGGATACTAAATTATTTAATTATTAACGTTTGTGCACATAAATATTGTGTTGAAAAAATCTGAAACCTGGAGAAAAATAATTTTAAACCATGATTTTTTTCTCTCTGATGTGTATCTAGATTCAGATATCCACGATAACGTAAGAACGAAAAGTCCTATAAAGTTCGTTCTTGTGCTAAAATATTTGCATTTCCAGAAAATATTAAATAGATATGAATAGATATACGAAATAAAATATCAGATTTCGATATTTATAATTTAAAATCATTAATTCACCGAAACTGGAAACAACGAATCGAGTCTTGAAAAAAAAACTTTTTCCTCTAATTTCTATTTGAATAACATGATTAATTAATTTTAATTGCTCTAATTTACAATATCACTTTCGTTTGGTCTAAATCAGAAATTTCAAACCCACGTTTAAATGAAATGGTTACCTATTACTCGGCATTATTTAGAGGAAATTTATAAAATATACATTTTCCCATCTTAATTTACTGAGATTGTGAAAAGATACCATTTTGTTTGTTAATTGAAATACGGCTATTGAAAACATATACTATATAATAGGCCGATTTTCGGCGAAACATAATAGAGGTAAACTGGTCTGCAGGAATCAAGTTCTGTATTGGGAAGGGTGAGAAAACTGAGAAAGATGTTTAATTGGATTTCTTTTCTTTTGACTAGAATTTATTATATTATTAATAAACTTTTAAGGACATCATAGATATTAGAGAAATATTTTTACATTGCATATCAGAGAGGTTCGCCCCCTTAGGAATCGAACCCAAGCACTAACTAAGCTTGCCGGGCCAGTAGCCAAACCCTTAAGACAAATCTCTCTCTGACATGCAACATATATAAGTATTATAGCTAATTATATTATGTTTGTGTATAAAGGTATATATGTGGGTAGGTGTGAAAATAATTTTTTAATCATAAAGTGCTAGATATCTTTGTAAAAATCTCTTTAAATTATTATTATTATTTGAGTTGTGACACTTAACCCAGCACAAGTGCGGATAAACTTTAACCTACCCCTATTGTTCTTGGGGTTAGGTTATTATTATTAGTTGCGTATGGACCCTTAGGATCACGCAAAGCCCCTCATTGTTTCTGCAGGTATTTTGATCTGCCATACAGCTTTCGTTTTTTCTCCTTGAATCCTCTTTCGTTCTTCTGTCCACTTAATTTCAGTTCTCTCCGGTCGAACCTTCCATCTATTTATCTTACTTCTATAGACGTTTCTATCGAATGTTTCAGAAGGAAAGATGTCGGCCCTCTCTAGATCTATATTTACTTCTTGTATCCACTGGATGTTCTTCAGTGTCTTTAAATTGGTGAGGACCTTGTGGATTAATCTATTTACTGGAAGCCTGCTGATATGCCCATAGAATCTGTCTTTACTTTCGGATGTCCGCCGCTATGTTGGAAAGTTCTTCCGTTTCTTTCCGAGGTCTTAATTTATACCAATACACTTCTCCTGTTTTCATGGGGCCGAGAATCTTCCTCATTATTTTCCTTTCAACCTTCAAGATGCTTTCCAGTTCGTTTTTCCTGTTAACTATGATCTATTTAAATAGAATTAGGTTTATTTTTTATATTTTTTATTTTGGTTTAAAATGAAGGTTTGAGAGAGCTCCAAAGTGGCCTTTTTTAGGTGATTTTTGTACTAGCAAAAAATAAATATGGTTTTAAAATTAAATAAATACCCTTCCTGGGAAAATTCATGAAATAAAAAATATAGAATATTATTTAAATATTGATCAAATAATTTTTCATTTATCTGGATAGCTGATTTGAAATTAAAAAAATGAATAAGAATAGACGTCATTTTGGGACCTCCATTTTAGATCAGCCATTTTGGGACCGCCATTTTGGAACCTCCATTTTTGATTACAATACTTCCATACCCTGTATGGTAAGTAAAAAAAATGTGATTAGATAAAACATTTATATTTTTAAAATACCTACATATTCAGTTCAATTTATTAATTTTTTTGTTTAAAATAAATGTATTCTAAAAATAAATTATACCTATAAGTAGTTCTCTCGTTTTATGTGTATTATGTTTATTTAATTTGTATTGTTATGTTGTTTATTCCAGATATTATTAAATTATTTTTTGAAAATTCACTAATTATTTATTTACATATATTAAGTATAATTAAAATTTGTTTGTCATTAATTAAGTACTGTTTGAAAATAAATATTTAATCACTATTTTTTTCTTTTTAATTTTTTTAAGTAGGTTCTAAGCACATACTTATTTATTTTTCCTCCATTAATTTACATTCTCCAAAGTAGGAACCCTCGGTATGCAAAAGCCTGACTTGCATTTGTCCGGTTTATTTAAAAAATGTGTCATGACATGCAATAAAGAGTCGCAATTTCACCCTAGCGCTTCAGTAGAGGTCTCGTTTCTCTTTGAGTCCTACTTTGATAACGTATGGTTCGATTCCACAATAAGACATATTTTTTATTTCAGAATACAGCATCTACAAGAAATAATCATTTAGCATTTCTCATATATTTTCAAATATTAAATAATTATCATATTATTTCAGTATTTTAGGAAGTGTAGAAGAACTTAAAAATCGTCGCTTAAATAAGAATTTGTTAATTATCATATATAGCTATGAATATATGTAATTTCTATACAATTTTTTTTTAATTCGATCGAATGCAAGAAGGGATGTTTGGCTTATTTCATTATATTCGCTTCTGAGGTGCAGCCTCACTTTCCTCACCTGACCAACCTCCACTGCTGAGGATCCAACACTTTTGCAGAAAACTAAATAAATTATATTACCCAGAGATATTGGCCTCAGTTTTATTTCACATCTATAAATAATGAAAAATTTAACGGGATCTTCATCTTCAAAATTAAAAAAATAATCAAGTTTATAGGTTGAATAGTTTTCACTTAAACATCCACAATTAAGTATATTAGATGAGATATTACCATCAGGAAACACAACTGGTGAACATTCTTGTTGTTTTCATTCTCCCTTTTGCGATTTTTTTTTTGAAGTGATAACTTCTTTTGGCGCACCTTGCACACTTTTTATTTTACTTGGCAGTAAATGGGATTGAGCCGTCACGCGTCACGCTGTAAGGGCTCCCACGCGTCACGGTTGGGGTCTGTGTCTAGCCAGAGATGGCGCTGCAGCAATAACTCTAAGCTCAAATTAATATCTTATAATATACTAGACGTTTATTATTATTGAGGTGAGGGGCACCAAAATAATCTTTCCTCACACTTAAAAAATGCCGAGAACCGGCCCTGGCTTAAGTTATATATTTTTATTTGAATTTATATAACAGTGAACATGAATTTGAGAAGTTGGTTTAGTATTATCTTATTGAACAATTTTGTGGTAGAGTTCATTAGGGCTATTCCGCGGTCGTTTTCAGGATCCGCCCTGCTGCCCTTTTTAAAACCCGGTATGATGATACTCCTCCTCCATTCACCTGGTATGTAACAGCTCGAAATTATATTCTGGAAGAGCCTCAAAAGAGTGTTGGCCAATTCTGGACCTCCGTATTTGAGCATTTCATTTGTTATTTGGTCCGGGCCCGCAGCCTTTCGGGTTTTAACGTCTTTAATTCTTTCATCACATTTTCTTGTGTTATTTGAAGATATTCGTCCCTTAGCTGGATAGATGGGGTGGTATTGTTGGAACTATTGTATAGGCTCTTAAAGAAACGTTGCCATTCTTGTATTATTTTTCTGTTATTGATGAGCTCGTTCGTATCGCTTTTGCTTCTTTTTAGAAGTTTCCAAACTTTATTTTGGGCTCATATAAGTCATGCTGCATGTACGTCGTAAATTTCTCCCAGTATTCTTCCTTCATTTTTCTTATTTCAGCATTTACTTTGTTTCGGGTTTCTACATAAATGCCTCGGTTGTTCTGTGAGGGCGTTGTTAGAAACCTTGTATATGCTTTCTTTTTTTCTAGAGCCAAGCTTTTTACTTCTGGTGTATACCATGGCGTCGATTTTTTCGGGGCATTCAGATTCACGTTTCTTTGGCCTAAAGCCTCCTTGGCAGCACTGAGAATGGATGTTTTGAGTTTTTCCCATTGCTAGTCTATGGGTTCATCAGTTGAGAATCGGACGTTTTTTAGTTTTTCGTTGATCCTTGAAGAATACAATTGTCGAACGCTTTCATGTTGAAAGGATTCTAAATTAAATTTTGTTACTAAGCAGGTCTTTGGCTTTTTTATCACTTGAAACATCAATCTTAGCTTTGAAATCACTAATCTGTAGTCGATTCCGATATCTGTGGACTGAATTGACTTAACATCCAGTATTTGTGAAGGGTGGTTAGTGATAATATAGTCAATTGTTGATTCATGGCCCCTACTATTCCTATAGTTTTGATGTTTATTTTTTATAGCCATCTTAGATGACCTAACTCAAAAAATCTTGCAAATCATCATTCCGAACATCAAAGCCCTAGAAGAAAAATTTGATCAAATTTTCTATCCTTTAGTCTATGATTTATGTGTCATTCCTAGCATATTCTATTTCGGTCTCTCAGAAAGTTTCTTTGAAATTGAATTGTCATTCTTTCACTCGTGGGATATGTATGATGTTTTTGCAAAAATGGTAAAAATTAAAACATGCCCTTGTTTGTTTCTAGTATTCTTACGAGGCAGCCACTGGCGAATACCAGGCAAGTGTGACCATTGTCTGGAATCGCAATCACCACGTGGATACAATGAATGTTATCCTGTACAAGTGCGCGATTCTCGGCTCTCATCGTGAACACCCTGACTGTTCCTTGTGCGTCACCCGACATGCGAAGTACGAATGCGCCTGGTGTTCTGGAAGATGCAGCTACGCAGCCAGCTGTCAGCAAAGAGCTACCAGCGAATGCCCTGAGCCTCGCATCGATATGGTACTTTTTTCAATTTTCACTACTTATGTAAATTTAATTTAATTTAACTTTTAATGAAGCAATTGAACCGCAAAAGTTAAATAATATAATCAATAATTTCTTATGTTAATTCTACATGTTTAGAAAATTATTGTATTATTTTTTAGAAAAGGAAAAATGTGAATTGAACACCCGGCAGGACTTGAACCCGCGTTCTCTCTCCTATAGCCGAAGAGTTCAATTGCTTTAAGAAACAAAATAAAACTAATGTTTAAAATTGAACTAGGACAATCAATAAAAGAGTGTGTCTTCTGCTGGAATTAAAATTTTTTAATTTATTTATAATGACACTATAGTTTCCGATAGCTTTGCCCTCTTCATCAGTCTATTACAATGGATTCACATGAATTAAATATGAATGGTAAGTGGTTGTTTACCATTCATATATTAATTCCTGTGAATCAATTGTAATAGACTGATGAAGAGGGCAAAGCTCTCGAAAACTATAGTCTCATTATAAATAAATTAAAAATTTATAAATCCAGCAGGAGACACACTCTTTATTGTCTCCTTCAATTTATAAAAGTTCTGCTACTCTCGGCAAAAAACTTTCAATTTAATGTTTAAAAGTTAATTTTTTTGCAACGAAATTTTCTCTGGAGAGAGACGGGCTGGTGGAAATTTTAATTGAATGTAATGGAAGGCAGCCCAGGGCTATTTGTACATTTTGTATATTGGGTATATACTATATATGGTTGTATGAACCAACCATATTATTTGAGAATGTGTTAATAACTAATCCCAGTACGCACTCTTGTGCGCATCTGTCTTGGAAGGGTATGGTCTATATATGTTAGATTCCAAAGCCATTTATCTATCTAATTAAGAAAAGGAGGAAAAAAATTGTTTTTCTATGCCTTTGCTAAAAAAGAAGAAAGTTTTGAACACTACTGTGGAGAGAAGAAGGAAACATTTTATTTGTTTCATTCATTGACCCTTTGAAGTGAGTGAATTATATATTTTTTTCTATTGATAATCTGGCTGTTTACATTGTATTTATAATTGTATTATTTTATTGTTGAAATGAATGATGACCAACCCCGTTTTTATAATTTTGTAATATTGGTTTGTAGACCCTGAAGAAGGAGGGAAGAATCCTCCGAAACGTCGGTTTGAAAGGAAAGGAGGAAGGATTCCAATAAATTACACCTTATTTGATATGTGTTAATTTTTTCTTTCCTCACTACCCCTGGGCTGCCTTCCATTACATTCACTTTAAAAGTTAATTTGTCTAAAATAACTTGGTGTGTACTGGTTATGTTTATTTATACGAAAAAGTATAAATAAAAATTATTTATATGTTTCCAGTAATTTTTATTATCCTTCATTATAAGCAAATATCATTATTTAGCTTAATTTATCAATCCAAACTTCAATTTACCACTTAAAAGTGCACTTTTTAAGTATAAATATATGAGAGCGATCCAACACCATCGGTTCAGCTCAAAGCAGTTAATCCGAATCCATAAATGTAAATACACCATTATTGATTTCTTTTTTTAAATAATTATAATTTCACTTCTTTCGACAAAATCTAAATCAAGAATAAAATTGTAAATAGATTTTGAATTTGTTCAAAATTTTAATTGATTTAAAATTTTTTGAGATTGTTTATAAATTAAATTCCCCAAAAAATATGTATATTGTTTCAAGAAGTATTTATTTAATAAACTACTGATAGAACGTGTTGGATGAACCTGATAATCCATTTTTTTTTTTTAGATCAAACCACTGAGCGGCCCTATAGAAGGTGGTACTTTGGTTACCATTGAAGGCTCCAATCTGGGACTGAAGGAGGAGGATGTCAAAGGGAAAATTCGAATTGGCGATGTTCCTTGTGAATTAGTCCATTATGAAGTGTCGGTGAGAATTGTTTGTAGAACGGGGATTTCTCCTGGAGAGTCCGAAGCCTCTGTAATCGTTGGCAATGACGCTGGCTTTACCGAATCGTCAGTTCACTTCAGCTACAAGGTAAAAATAAAATAAATTACAGTAAACTCCCTATTATCCGTGCATGAGAATTCGAGTATAACGACATAATAGCTCTTAGAAAAATTCGAACTGATATTAAAAAATCATTTAAAGATTCCTGCAAACAAACTCACAGATTTTTTTAATAATAATGAGCATTAAACATGTTAAAATAATTGTCTCCCTTACAAATGTATAATATGTTGTATTGTAGAATTAAATAATTATAGTTCGGATTATCCGTGTTTTTCAATTATCCGTGCCACCTCTCCCCACCATTAACCCGGATAAATAATCGGGAGTTTGCTGTAATTTGACGACAATGTGAACACAACCCTTCTGATATATAATAAAAATGATCCATATTTCGATAAAGGATAATCGAGTTCTTTCCAATAAAATAAATCCCCTTTCTTGAAATTCATTATATTCATTTAAATATTTTATCTATTGTTTCACTATTTATTTAGATTTGTTCTATGTATTTTATCTGCTCAAAACATAGCAATTCAAAAAAAAAAAAAAAAAAAAGTAGAATCCTTCATTTTGTCATTCATTGTTTAAAGAGAAAAAAATTAATCCCTGAATCTGCATGAATAAAGGCCAGTTTCCACATAGGTGACCGTGTCCTTGTCATGTCGCCTGTGCATCCCATTCCCAAGCCGTTTGGTCTCCAATTTGTTTGCAGTTGGCACAATGGATCAAACATTTGTGTCGAACAGATTGGTTCCGAAAATAGCCCTAGAGTACCCAAATGTCGTTGATTAGCAATCGCTTGTTAAGCGAGCGGTGTTCCTGCCAGTCTGTAGAAAAATTTCACCGGGTCACGGACTGATAACTAAAATAATATTTGTGTCTATTTTTAACTATGTAAATCTGAATGCAGTTGTTTGCCAGTATTAGAAACAATTATATGACAAATTTTAAAAATATTTTCTACCTGATATGAGAGATTAATTTATGGATTGCAGAATATAATTTCAAAACTTTAAATTAAAATAATTTGATCAAGAGCCTGATGAACCCACAATAAATTGATGAAACGTTGCGATTGGTCTTATGATTTAACACGGTGTTAAATTGTTTCATTTTTTCCTCTGATTTGTTACATTTAATTTAAATTTAAACAAACAGAGAAGAGGAGTGAGTATCGAATATCTTTTGGAATTAAGTTCAGATTTAATATTAAAAGCGACCTTTTCGAACAAAAATTTAAAGAAATGTTAAATTTCTATGAAAAAAAAGACTACTTACCCAAATTTACACGAAAAAAACAATGAAAATATTATGTACTTCCATACATTTCCACTATTACCTACGTTTGTAAAGCACGGTTTTCTGGAATGTCAATAATTAAAAATAAATTCAGAAACCGCTTAACCATAAATTCATCTCTACCTCTTGCTTTAACAAATTTACAACCTAATATTGAAGAGGTTATTGAACAAGAACAATCACATTAAAAATAAATTTGGGTTGTTATCGTCCATCTTTGAAAATAATTAGGCTGAATATTGGGATCTTGGACTTGAGAAAATAATTAAAAGCTAAATTTCCAAAAGTTGTAACAAGTTTCGTCCTATATTTTTCGACTTCTTCGGGCAATTTTTAGGATCAGCTTTCTGGTTAATAGATATATACAGACCATTAGACTAGATTTTGCAATGACATAATTGACAAGGCCTAAACAAACTTAATACAACAGATATTAAAGAAAATAAATAAAAAATCTCAAACAAAATTGATCATTCAAAGTATCATTGTCTGAAGAAGTCGAAAAATATAGGACGAAACGTGTTGCAACTTTTGGAAATTTAGCTTTTAATTATTTTCTCAAGTCCAAGATCCCAATATCCAGCCTAATTATTAAAAATTAAATTAATTAAGTGGGAGATAATTTGACCCAATTTATCGCGCGGAGAATTTACCACTGCTCGAAGCGCTTAAAAAACCTTAGTAAATTGGATTGTATCTAACTTTCTGAGATTCGGCTCATGATTCCGGCTTCTTTCCTTCTACTCTGTTCTTTTCACGATGGAGGGGCCATCCCATACAGGCCTTTAGGGGATGCACCTTCTGGTGTATCTCCTTCTCACATCAATATCATTAAAAATAAATAAATAAATAAGTGTTTATTAAAAATATTATAACTATTGAGCTTGTAGTTTTCTTAATTTTACCTTTTATAAATGATGATTTTAAATTTTGTATCAAATTTTTCGAAATAAATCATAAAAAATGTTTATAATGATTATAATTTATACTGTGTGATGGAACGCTGTGAAAATCCCAATATCATCAAACCACTGATGTTTCCGTTAATAAAAAAAAAAAAAAAAAAAAAAATTGAAAAATATTCATTTACATTTTTCAATCAAATATTACCACACATCTGGTAAAATAAATCTTCCGAAACACCTCAAACAGTTCTCCATTCTCCAGATTATAATTTATCTTATTTAATTAACTTCACAAACTTTACGTGTCCATATAAAATCATTTTGATTTATACCTCTTTACCACAAAGAAAAGGTTGAGAAACGCTGATATATAGCATAGTTGGGAGATACAGATCATAGAGAAATGGAACACCTGCTCGATATACCAATTAAATGGAACATGTTATGTTGCAATATGGAGCACGGTCGCCTATGTGGAAACTTGCCATAAACAAGAAATCGATATGAATATAATTAGGAAATTAAATATGTAGCTATTAAAGCTTCTATTTTTGTAATTAATTTTATTAAAGGCTAATATTTTGCTTAAATCCCATATAATTAATTATAACTATTTATTAAACACAAACAACGAATAATATAATATAAATTATATAACATTTAGGGAAAGCGGTGTTGGTTTATAGTGAAATAAATGAAAAACGGGGTGTTTTTAAAAGTTTATAGTGGTGTTTCACAAATAAAATAAAAATTTTAATCATATTTTGGAGATTTATCTAATACTCAATATATATTTCAGGTTTTTAGCCCATCATCAGGAGTTTGTGTTTACAAAAAGTCTTTAGTAAACACAAACTCCTGATGATGGGCTAAAAACTCAAAATATATATTGAGTATTAAATAAAACCCCAAAAATATAATTAAAATTTTTATTTTATTTGTGAAACACCACTATAACCCTATAAATGTTGTAGAAAAAAGAGATTACTAGGTGTGCCGGTTAATAATGTCCTTTTTTCGGCATGAGGAAATCACAAATTTTTTTCAGAACTGGCAAAAGTGGTTTATTCAAAGTATGCATCATCGGATTCTACACATTTTGACCAACGATCCGGCAAATTGTGTATCCCTTCCCAGTAGAATTTCTCCCCTTTCGAGGCGAGCCAAGATTCGAGCCATTTTGCCACTTCTTCGTAATTAGCGAAGTGCTGGTCAGCCAATCCGTGTGCCATTGGCCTAAAGAGGGGTAATCCGATGGAGCGAGGTCTGGAGAGTAGGGCGGGTGGGGTAGGGCCTTCCATTCGAGCGCTTTGATGGTTTCTTTCGTCGATTTGGCGGTGTTCGACGAAGCGTTGTCGTGGAGCTAAATGACACGTCCATGTCTTCGAGGCCATTGCGGCCTTTTTTCGATCAATGCATGATTCAAATTGATCAATTGTTGTCTGTAGCGCATTCCTTGCGATTGGCGCGGATCTTCTGCCAGCAAGTCCTCCAGGTCAGCATCCTCAAACTTTTTCGGCTGTCCAGGCCGCTCCTTGTCGTTCACATCAAAATCATCACTTCGAAACCGTCCAAACCAACGTTGGCAGATTTTTTCAGATGGAGCATGGTCCTCATAAATTCCCCCGAGAATACGAGCCGTTTCCGCAGCCGATTTCTTCATTAAAAACTAGTGCAACATCACCTCCCGCAAATGCTCTTTTTCGGCACAAAATCCGCCATGTTTACAAGCCAATATCTCATACACAAATGAACCGAATGTTGACATGTTATTAGCCGTTTGAAAGGTGATTGCCAACACTATAAAACCAAAAAAAATATTTGGATGAGTTTGGTGGAAAAATACCGAAATGCCATCTGTTAGAAAAAAGGGACATTATTAACCGGCACACCTAGTAAATACATTATGGAATCACTTCAAATGTTCAAATTATGTAACCTGTAATATCTTTAATATGTGAGTTAATTGTTAATAATTTCATGCATCCTTTTAGGCAATTGTAACAGTAATTCTACGAAATTGTTAACTAATTTGTCAATATTTTCATTTTATAATATGTAATGCTCAATCAACATATGGCCCTGGGCTCGTTAGTGTCCTGAGTTTTTGGTGTGACCAATTCAGTTAAACTAAAATTAGAGTGGGTTCTCATACCTGAGAACGATCGCAGAATAAGCCGATCGCAACGTCCTAGTTATATTGTATTATATGTTGTTTGTGCCCAATAAATAATTATAATTAATGGTTTCAGGGCCGCCATGTAGGTAAGAGGCCTGTGTGTATTGCCTGTTGTTTGCATATTTTTTTTTTTAAATAAAAAATAAAAAAAAAAATCTCTGGCTCGACAACCCTTTATGGGTATTGGCCTACTGAATTGGTTGCTGTCCTAATTGGAAACAGGCCCGAGGAGTCAAGTGGTTAGCTCAATGCAATCTCTACAACCTTCGTTTCAGTGTTCTTAACCGAGATTCGCTGCTTCTCAATCAAGCAGCTACTCATTTATCCTCACGAGGCTGAGTGAACCCCGTTCCAGACCCTAACTTACAAAAAAAAATTTCTGAGTATAGCCGGGAATCGAGCGCGGGACCTCCTTGTTGGCAGCCAGCCATGCTAACCACTACACCAATGAGGCGGTCTTTTTTTAATAAAAGAAAAGTAAAAGTGTTTTTTGAGAAAATTATTATTTACTGTGAGTTATTCACTAGGTCACTTGTTTCACCTGTAAGAAAAAAGAAGAGAAATTTTTTTCATTATATATTATATTTCAGGGTGTCAACCCATCATCAAGAG
Organism: Forficula auricularia; assembly: GCA_024734495.1. Taxonomy (NCBI): domain Eukaryota; kingdom Metazoa; phylum Arthropoda; class Insecta; order Dermaptera; family Forficulidae; genus Forficula; species Forficula auricularia. The sequence goes on from JALMQS010000117.1 coordinate 3,362,677, forward strand.
AACTAACTTAATTTTTAGAATGCTATGGTATATATGTGTACAGAAGGCAGACATATATTTACAAGTGAAAGAAAATTTTTTATCAGGTCAATACCACTTGGAGGTATAGAATATAATTGTACAAAGGAAAACATATTTTAAAAGGGTTAGGCTCCTTTATCATTTTTTCCCCTTATGTATTGTGATAAGGGAGTGCGTCGAAATTATTTGAATGGGTTGCGAATGGGAGAATCAATTCTTTGTCATTAAAAGGTCTATTATAATGTTTCTTTTAAAATCGAGCTGTTCATTGATGACATTTCTATCGCATAGTAAGGCATGTTTTATTTCAGTGGATTCTAATAAATCTTTCAATCATAAATATATGTGTTTTCTGTACACATATATACCGAGGGGTGAATCGCTACCTAAAACCCTACTTCCACTTCCACTTTCATTTCCAAGTAGAAGACAATAGATGACAATAGATTATCTAATGAATTCCAAAGTAATTCCAAATAATTCCAAAGACGGTGTACACCTAATTCCAATCGAGGTTCACGCCTCGATATATACCATAGCATTCTAAAAGTTAAGTTAGTTATTTTTTTGGATCTCCTGATGAAGGGTTGACAGCCCGAAATATATATATTGAAAAATCTCTCTCCGCTTTTTTCTTACTCGTGAAACAAGTGACACCTAGTGAATAACTCACAGTAAATAATAATTTTCTCAAAAAATATTTTTACTTTTCTTTTATTAAAATAAAATATGTTTCACCTCGCACCAGCACCCAGACTATAAAAATTATCTCCATACCTACATGATACAATATTTGAAAATTAAACAAAATAATTAATACTAAAGATTTGAGCATCTTCTTTTTGAAAATATTTGGAATGTTTTTCAAAAAAATCAGCTCCGGTTCAGATTAACAAATCTATTTTAATAGAGAAAGAATTTAATTTTTAGGACAAATTCTAAGATTTTAGTAGAAGTACTAGCTGCAAGCCTTCGGCGGCCCTCTTGCTAGCCAGGGGCTGCACCCCCACCTCGAAACCGACTCAGCACACCCACCCACCACCCCAATGTACAGACAAAACCTTAATTTTATATATATAATTTCATTTAATTTGGTAACCATGACGAGCCCTGGACCCCCACCTCTTGGAACACCCCCCCCCACCACAATGTACAGACAAAACCTTAATTTTATATATATATATATATATATATATATATATATATATAGATAATTTCATTTAAATTGGTAACCATGACGACTGTTTTTGTTGGGGGACGGACATAGATAGATAGGTACATAGATAGGTACATACAGAGGCAGGCACAAATCCCCTTTAGTAGTATGTGAGGAGGGATGAATCCCCTCTGATATCGCAATTTAATATTCACATACTACTAAAATCTTAGAATTTGTCCTAAAAATTAAATTCTTTCTCTAAAATAATTAATTTCAATTCAAAAGAAGTTTATTTAGTTGCTAAATTTTATCATTGTCTTTATTTATTAATTATCATTATATCGGATGACACCTTTTAACATTAACACATCAAAAGTCAAAATTTCAACGTTTAATAATGAGAAAATTTTTCTGAATGCTTGTAGGACATCAAATTAGAAGGAGTGTATCCGCCTATGGGCCCTGAAAGTGGAGGTACTCAATTGGCAATCACCGGCCAGTTTCTGAACATTGGTAGCGCGATGACGGCCCATTTGGACGAGCTGCCCTGCCATGTGAACGCCACCCACGCATCCAGCTCACGGATCACATGTGTGACATCGCGGGCTCCCCATGGACCCACCACCATATCCAAACTGATCGTTAACATCGACTCAGCAACCAGGTAGATCCTTTTTCTTAATATTAAATATCCATTAGGATCCTTGGTATTTTTTTTTTTTTTATCAAATATTCTCCAATTTTTTTCTAATTCAATTATTTATCTCATTTTTTAATTAATTTCTCTAGCTTATTTTTAGAATTTATAGAAACTTATAAATTCAATAAACTTATATAATAAATGGTCAAAATGAAATAATATCGTTACTTAATGAAATTCTGGCTTGTTAGAGTTTTGGAAGGCATACCGTTTCGATATACCCTCGATCCGACTGTCATGGAAATCAAGCCGTTGAAAAGCTTCGCTTCAGGTGGTAGAATGATTACCGTGCATGGAACGAATTTGGATACAATTCTTACACCAGAAATGCTGGTATATATAGGTGAAGACACCCAACCTGTTAACAAAACGGTAAATAGAGTGGAATAATTAATTAGATTATTTATACGAAATTCATTGTCAATAAATCTTTTTGCTTCAGATTTGCACAGTTCTCAACACAGCACAAATGGAGTGCCCGTCTCCAGCTATTAATGGTAAATTCACTGAAGCGATCCTCGCCCACCAAAATCGGAGATCATCTCGATCACTTCATACAAAATACCATGGCACCCAATTGATAGCACGGATTGGTTTTATAATGGATAATGTTGAAGCGGTTCGCGATCTTGAAAAGCATTTCCAATTAATTCGTTCCCAATTGCTTTATGTCGATGATCCGAAATTTTTCGAATTTCCTAATCAGCAAAAACTTTATAAAGGAGATACTCTCGTAATTGAAGTAAGTGGAATACGTTTACGCTTGATTGATTTTCTACTTACTATGATGTAATGGAATTAATTGTCTTTTTAGGGAGAGAATTTGAACTTGGCCTCGGATGAGTCCGATGTCAACGTCACGATAGGCACTCAGGCGTGTAATGTCACCTCCTTAGCTTTGTCGCAATTAGTTTGCACTCCGCCTGATATGCAACCAGCTGGGACCAACGAACTTGGAGTTTCCACCGAGTTGGCTCTTCCTTTAGTTGTAGTCCGAGTTGGACGATCCTTACGCTTCCCTATAGGCCACCTGCGGTAAAAAATTTACTCTTTTTCATTTTATTAATAATTATTTAAGGACGTTCCCTAATATAGCTCAGATGCAGTTCTCTCTTTCCCCTACTCTCACATGCGCAGGAAGGCAAAAATATTTTCACTGCGTCGTTTCTCGGATCTTTCAACATTGAATTCTTACGGACGCTAAAAGACAAAGAATAAAAAAAAACACTTCATGAAACAGCTCAATGCAAAATTCCAGATGAGAACAGTATAGTTAGGTTGAGAGAATTAGTTAAAAATCACAAATGCACCAGCTGCAGAAGTTTTTTAAATATGGAAAAATTGAATGATTTTAGTGCGACGTTGCCAAGTCGCCATCTCTCACTTGCCATGCCATGAGAGAAAAAATGAAAACCATCAAAAGTACCTAACTTTTAACATTTTTCATACAAAACGAATACCGCTTGATACAATTATTTTAACAGAAAAATATTTGTTATATCTTCAGTTAATGATTCTCAGTTTTTCAAAATAATTTCAAGAAAATTACGATTGTTATTTAATGAAACAGTCGCTTTAACATCAATCGGGATAGGGTTCGCGTGTTAAATATGCAAATTTCAATGGTCAATATTTACAAATTTAGTGCCGCAAAGACTATTGAAAAAAATGTCTACGTATAAAGGACACTTATAAATATGTATATTCAAAGTTTTAAAAGGATTTCAAGAAAATCGATTTATTAGGGAACGTCCTTAATGGAGTTTATTTAAAAGTTGTCTTTTTTTATCGAGGACTCAGTTATTAATTCAAATTTTATCCAGAGAATTCTTGATGCTATTTTTAGGTATGAGGTGATGAAGCCGTATTCATTTCCCCCGGAAGCGATTGCTGGCATCGCAGCAGGTACCCTCTTCCTAGTGTTTCTCTTCATAATTGTGCTCATAGTTTATAGAAGAAAATCCACTCAGGCTGAACGAGAATATAAACGGATTCAAATCCAGATGGATACTTTGGAGAGTAATGTGCGCAGCGAATGCAAATTAGGTACCTTAAAACAATTTAATTTATTCATCCTCTGTCTAATGATTTAATGTTAGAAAATTTTGACTACAATAATAGCTATCGTTGGATTTTCCGACTTCTCTATCTCATTTTGAACCGATTTGAAACAATCAATGTCAAACCGAAATTATTAGTTTCTAAATTTATATATTGATAAACATTTTATTTTTCTATCATTTTCATTACAAATGAAATTTTATTATATTTAAACTTTATTTGAAAAAAGAAATTTTTTTTTCAATTTTTTGGGAAATGATTTTAATTTGATTTTTATTAATTCCATTATCATAAATCCCATAGAAAATTTATTACTCTTTATATATTTTCCAATTTTATTTAATATTTATATAAAGCAGATTTTTATTAAAAATCTGTATTTATTTATATATAATATAATAACAATCAATAAAATTTTTTCAATATATGTAACCTATATATATTTTTCAAAAATACTTTTCTTGAAGGTGCGCCATGTTTGATTTATTCTTGATTTCATACTTTTTTCTATTCTTTTGAGAATTTCACCTTTATTATAGCATGACGATTAATGGTTTTGGGATAAATAAAAAAAATAATTAACTTAAAAATTTTATTTTTACTAGCTCTCATATTTCTTATTGATGTTGATAATATAAGCTATAATGAGACTAATTTATTTTTTACATTTTTACAATAAAATTTCTGAAAAAAAAGAAAATTAGCTACATTGCTATTTAACTATTAGATTAAAAAAATATATATTTTTTCATTTACATATTTATCAATAACTTAAGATCCCAAAAACGATGAATATTAATAAAAAATGTTAAAAATTATTTTTTGAAAATAATTGGTCCAGTTTTTTTGGATTTATCATCCATAATTTCTTTAAATATAAACTTATTAAAATGTTCTTTTAAATACATGATATTTCAGTCTTTATTCATAAGTGTTGCTAAAATGTCATGGGTGTAGATTAGAGTAAAGAGATGCCTTAAATAATTTCGCTAGTTTTATGAATTTACTTGATAACGGCTGAATCGTTGTGCTCATAATAGGAGATTTAATTAATTTTATATTTACCTACACAAAAGATGGTTTTACATTTTACAAATAAACAATCCTTCCACTATATCTTCATTATGAAAATTTATTTATAAATATACTGTTGAGAAAATACAATTTAATTGTCTTTTGAATTAGATCCAATGAACTTTAAATATTCAAGAATTAAATTATATTTGCCTAAGAAAAAAGAGAAATCTCTCCAAAACATTGATATTTCGTGTGGCTACCGTTTAGGTAGATAACAGAAAACTTTTTAAATTATTTATATTTGTTTCGAAATATGAGTGCTTTACTAATCTTGTTAATACTAGTAATATATAATCCCATATTAAGTTATTTAATTCCCAATTAGCTAGTTGAATTAATTCATTATCACTTCATCTTATAATTTCCGTTCGTTATAACTCTTATGTCTGTCTCTCTGTTAAATTTCGGTCTCCCATGGATTGGGAATAATACAACCTTCACAACCAAGAAATTTAGTGGTAAAGGGCGATTTTTTTCTTTCAGCTTTCGCGCAGATGTGTACGTTGGACCCACCCAGCAACGATGAATCGCGCCTGCTGCATGGTATTGCGCTTAATTGAATATTCATTGTTCAATTTCATCATTTTTGTCTTTGACTTGCAGCATAACCAACTAATCCGGCGTGCGAGTTGCCATCTAATTGGCATGGTGCCATACTAATCAAACACCCTTCTTTTTCTATTTTAGGAATACTACTTGCATGCATACGTCTATGGTTAACAATGTTTCGAATTCAATCTATATCGATTTTTACCAAATTTGCTCCATCTGCGATTCTAATTTGTATTTTTATTTATTAATAATTTGAAATTATATATATATTTAGATATAAAAGTGAAGGACCATGAATTTCATTTCTTTTTTTATTAAACATCTACATATTTTGTCTTTAAATTAGTATTTTTATATAATTATATAATAATAGGCGACTGTGGGTCAGTGGTTAGAGTGTCGGGCCCCTGGCATTAAGCACGCTGGTTCGAGACTGAGTCTCAGCAGATATTTGCAGTCGGCTCCTCTTGGAAAGCAATGGAAATCTACCAAGCGTATAATTGCCTAGTAACCTCTCCAAACTAGCCATTCGGAACCGGAGTTAAAAAGTATGTCCCGTATATCTGTGTAAAAACAGCTAAACACACTCAGCACAGGTATATGTGGAGAGGAGCAGAAACGTCAGGGAGACCTGATATGGCACTTAAAGAAGAAGATATAATTTTATGAATTTCCTAAAGATAAAGAAATATATTAATACAAAATACAATTATTAAAAACTTGACATACGCATCGAACACTAAAATTCTTCTTTTTTAATTTTTTTTTTTTTAATAAGAAGCTTCTAATACCTGTATATTGCCACCTTTGTTCTTATAATAGCCTCTTGTCTCCTGCTACACTTTATTAAGTTAGCCACAACTTCCTGTGATATTGCATTTCATTGTTCCTCTAAAGCTATTGTGAGCTCTGGTAAAGTGGTAGGCGGGTTAATTTTACACCTAATGCCTCTGTCGAGTTCATCCCAAATGTGTTTGATTGTATTTAAATCAGAACTGCGTGCTGGCCATTTTAAATTTTTGATTGAAAAGATTTAGTTTGCCAAGAGTGGCAGAGTTGATTATTCTTTAGAAGAAATTCATATTTTAAATATTATATACAAATCTATCTATCTACACTACTATATAAAGAAGAAAAATATTTTTATCTGTTAGATGGTTAATCTCAGGAAGTAGCAAACCGGCGTTCTGAAAAATTCTTCTAAAAATATAACACCACATACACTGACAGACTTCACACCAATCAACACCTCAAACTCTAAGATGGTTTCGAGCCGTCTCAGGAGCAGAAGAATGTCAATTTCACATCTTTGCAAGACTATAAATCTGCCATCAGGTTGTTCCGTCGCCCTCGGACGACCTGATCCTAGCCTTCTAGTATAAATACCAGTCTCTCGAAATCTTTGAGTAGCTCTACGAATGGTGGTTTACGATAAATTTAAAATAGAAGCAGCATAGCGTTGACTTAGTCCTTCTTCCATCAAAGCCATTACACAGGCTGCTAATTATTTTTTCACTATAAATCAACTCTCATCATGTTCCATAGTAAGAAAAAATTAAATGCTGAAATTTGATAAAAATCAAATTTGAAACTCTATAAGTTATTTATTGGATTATCGCAAATTTGATTTAAATGCTCTTAATTTAATTTTATAAAATGTTAATTTGTATTAATATCGTGTTTAAAAATGAGCAAATTCATAAAATTTTATAACATACATAATATTTTAAGTCAGTGTAAGTAGATGTTTAATAGAAAAAATAATGAATTTTCAGGGTGCGTCACTTTTTTGTCCATAGGTGTATATATACCAGCTGCGAAGCTCGCTTTCGAAACACATTTTGCTGCCACATGGCCCGCTGGACCCACTATGGCCTCCAGCAATTATATTGAACGAATTAAAATTTTCTGCATCGACTCAAATTATTATTCTTATTTATTTATTTTTTTTTTTTTGAGGGGCGGGTATTTTTTCAATGGCGCACCGAAAGAGTAGTTTTTGGGAATTAACACACCCTTTTCCCATATTAAAGAAAAGGAAGAAAAAAAGTAATGTGGTCATCCACATGACTTTACCACACCCCTAATATATTTAAATAAAATAAACATTCATTTGTAATATTTTATTATATTATTTTAGATTTAGAAATATTTACAATTTTAAATTTAAAATAAAAATAATAATAATATGAATATATTATATATATGAAAATTTTAATCATGGCTCTATTATATTAAATCACTTTTTCAAAATTTTAGGTTGTAAATTGTCATAGAACAGGGTACATAGTTTATTCAATTCTTACTATTTTGAAAAATTAATCATTTCAATTTTTTAACCCCCCCCCCTTCTTTTTTGGCTCACTGTCAATTTCTTGTAGTAATCTTCTTAAATTCTTAAATGGTGAATATGCGGACTCCTACTGTCTAAAGCTCCACCTCCTTCTTCCAATGAACCCGTCTGCAGAAGCTCTGTATACACTATACACTTGAGCATATTGGCTTATTGTGCTCGTCCTAATATTGTTTAGCATTAGTATTAATTTCCGAATCTTTAAGAAGATACAATCTGTTTATACTCGTACTTTAATTCTTTTGGCCCCAAGAATAGATTTCCAATTATGTGGTACACCCCTGTGTTGGATGACTGTATTAGCGGAAATTCAACTAGGTGTTGAGATTATCACCCCCCCCCCTACAACAACACACAGCCTTTAAAATAATTTAATGCTTTTTATTTTTAAAGGTACCCCTCCCAAATTTCCCCCCTTGAAATAATCCTTAGCCTTTTATATTAAGATATATCTCCCAGCAAAATTTAGCTTTCTTAATTTTCTGAGTTTGAAAATTCTAAAATTATCTTTTCTTGAACCCCTCCCCCTTTTCACGATTTTGGTCACTATCAATTTCACTTGTATTTAAGTGAATTATATAGTCATTTTCTTAAAGGCTTAAATGTTATAATATTGCGAAATTTGGCACATTTTAACTTTTTTAGATCAGAGGCCTCCACTAATTTTGGGTCCGATTTCAACCAAAATCTAATTTTTAATCTTAATTTAAAACTTCAATACTTCATCAATCTTTATATGGAAAAGTAAAGACTAGCTATCAGATTTCGTTTTGATACCCATATTCCTTTTCGAGCTAGAGAGTTCACAAAATTTGGTAACTAACTCACTCACTAACCCTGCTCACAGCTATTTTTACAAATTAATTAATATTTCTTTAAATATAGCTTTTCGAAACTCCCTGTAATTTGTTAACCTTATTGAATTGTTCTTCTTTTATTTCATTTTTATGTTGAATAGTTCTATATATAAAAGTTCAATAAATCCACGCCATTAACTTAATGTAAAATTTACCCCATTGATAATTTTTGAAAATATATATATACAGGGCTGTAGTGTAGGGTATACGGCGGTATATGGGTAATGGCATATACCCTGTGCTAGTTGAAAATTTTAAAAATTTGAGACATTAACTTTTTGAATATTCATATAAATATTTTAAATTGTTTCAACTTATTTTTAAAATGATAATTTTTTAAAAAATACCCGAATAAAACATTTTATTTTATTATATATAGCGTATACCCTCTGATTTTTACGATCTATATAGGGTATACCGAGGGGTGAACCGAGATTGGAATTAGGTGTACACATCTTTGGAATTATGTGGAATTATTTTGGAATTCATTAGATAATGCCCCTTTATCTATTGTCTTCTACTTGAAAATGGAAGTGCAAGTGGAAGTAGGTGTATACGATATTACGTCGCGGTTCACCCCTCGGGGTATACCTTCTGCTGATTTTACGACTACAGCACTGTATTTATATTCAATTGCTTTTGAGTAATTTACAATTAGGTAAAGACTTAAATTTAAAAATCTAATTTTCAAGCCATATTTTAGTAGAAAATTTTAAAAAATTTCCAGACGTCTTTTTCAGCTTCCATACTTCCATTTTGTTCAATTTTCTTACTTAAAATTTCGATAATTTCTAAAACTATTTTTTTTTTTTAATTTCATTCTTTATCTGAAATTTTGGGAAAATCGAAATTATGTCCCAAGTTGAATGGCTAGCCTAGCATGGTACATTCAGAATTTTCTGTTCTTATATGGTAGAATATTAGTGTTAATAAATTCTGTTTTGTCTGACCTATATATGCCCCCTCACAATTTAAGCAATTAATTTTGTAAACTAAATTATTTTGAGTTGAGAGAGGATTTTTATATTTTAATTTTGAAAATTTGAAGAGAGTAAATGGGTTAGTTTAAAAGTGGCATGAGTATTTAGAACTAACCAAATTTTTTTAATAGATTCTGATAAGCCTTTTATGTAGTATGGGAATAGATGTATATTTTTTTTATTATTATTATTTTTATTAACTTTAGCCAAAGATCTCCTTATTAAAGAGCCTACAAATGATTTGTTAAAATTATTTCTCATCATTTTTACTCTAATAATTTCGATCGAGGGGTGATCCGCGATTTGAAGTAGGTGTACACCTCTTTGGAAGTATTTTGGAAGTACTTGGAAATATTTGGAAGTACTTGGAAACATTTGGAAGTACTAGGAAATATTTGAAAGTACTTGGAAATATTTGGAAGTACTTGGAAACATTTGGAAGTACTAGGGAATCTTTGGAAGTACTAGGGAATCTTTGGAATCTTTGGAAGTACTAGAGAATCTTTGGAATCTTTTGAAGTACTTGGAAATATTTGGAAGTACCAGTGGAAGTAGGTGTACAGCATATTAGGTCGCGGTTCACCCCTCGGTTTTGATGTTAGTACATGAAACTTTTCATTTGATAATTTCAAAGTTTATATTATTTGCTGTGTAACTAATTATTTTTTATGACAGAAAGGATGGCTGGACATAAATGTTTTATATTTGTTATATTTGAAAAAAAAAGTATATTAAACTAAAAAAATAAACTAAGAATATTAAATAATGATAATAAAATAAATGGTCTAACTTTCTGTAGTAACCGAGCTTTCGCGATGATATCTCTTTTAATTTTACCACATCGAAATTTAATTTCTAAATATTAAAATAAATAAGAAATTTATATTCAATTTTTTGACTTTCTGTGAATAAACAACCAAAGTAATTTGCTGGTAAAGGTCTATTTGCTTATCTTTACGCTAAGATATTCTACTCATTCTTACATATCGAAATGCCTACTCTTCTCTTTTATTATGTAGTATATCGTACATAGATAGATAGAATATTTATAGCAAAATTATCCAAATTCAAAGATTGTAATGTCTGGACAAAAAAATGGAAATATGTATATCCAAATCTTATCTTATCTACCTTTTTAATAGCCTTCTAGGTACCTACTACCTACCTGCCACTTCTCCTAATATTTTATAAATCTTCAATCGCTGCTCATGTTTGACTGCACTTAGTAAATTAATCCATTTCATTTGAGAAATTCCCGACAGATTAATTTTCAAATCGGTTCACATATTGAAAATTAATTTATTAAACGTTACAAAAAGTATTAGCAGTAGTAGAGTGTAATATTTAATCTATTAGAAAAACAATTTTTTCACTTTATATACCTAAATATTTATATAATTATAAATTCAATATTTTTCAAAATTTTACTGTTTATTCAAAAAAAAAAAATGAAATCTTCATTTGTATATTTGGCTATTATCTGTTGCTTAACTGTGACTACACCTATCTTTGTTTATTCTATTCCAATATTGAAATATGCACCAACAATTTGCTAATCAGTTGCCTTGCAATTTGTTCCCGGATGAAAGGAATGAGATTGTTTTGCATGCCTCTTTCAGCCTTCATAGTGATCTCTTTAATTAATCTTGGTCTTTTTCCTCCAGCATTTGCTGAGCTTCAAACCGATATGACCGATCTTACCGCTGATCTTGAGTCGTCTGGAATCCCGTCTCTCGATCACAAAAGTTACATCATGAAAGTATTCTTCCCTGGAGTAAGCGATCACCCCATTCTAAATGACCCCAAGGCATGTAATTACAAAATGAAATTCCATTTCATCAAAGAGGCCACGATAAATAAACTAATCTTTTGATTTTAGGTTCGCATTAATGGTCCGAGAACGAACTATGATGCTGCAATGCTTCAATTTGAACAACTTATCAATAATAAATATTTTATATTGACATTCATTGAAACTCTAGAGGCACAAAAATCATTCAACATTCGAGATAAGTAAGTCTATTCACAATTTTTATTAGTAAACTAAAAAAGTATTTAACATTCTGCTAGAGAAGGGTAATAATAATCTCTCATAGTTTTCATAAAGTGTGAATAGTATCTATGGGACATTTTCAATCATTCACTTGTTCAAAAACCTCAACACACCCACTTATACGGACACATAAAACATCTATTCAAGACTGTATTTGTTATTGAATTTAATTATAGTTCTTCTTTAAAAAGTAACTGTTAATGTTAATTTCGGTTTACATCTTTTAGAGTCAATGTTGCTTCTCTTCTGATGGTTGTCTTAATGGACAAAATGGAGTACGCTACAGATATTCTGCGCAGTTTATTATTACGGCTTATTGACAAATCTGTTGGCACCAAACATCCTCAATTAATGCTCCGTCGCACTGAGTCCGTAGTAGAGAAGATGCTCACCAATTGGATGGCCCTATGCATGTATAACTATTTGAAAGAGAAAGCTGGCTCTTCTCTTTTTCTTCTTTTTAAAGCGATAAAGCATCAAATCGAAAAAGGGCCTATGGATGCTGTAACTCACGATGCGCGTTACTCCCTTTCTGAGGAACGCCTGCTCCGTGAACAAATTGATCATGGTCCAGTAGTAAGTTGCCTTAGTTAACATATTTTCTCATATCCTTATACACTTTACTAAATTAAGATAACATGACATTTTATAATCAAGACAGACTATATTGGTTTAAAATTAAAACTCGATGCATTATACCCAGCAAATGAAAGTGCAGACCATCGAATTAAAAATTAAGTAGAACTCAAAAAAAAAATATTAAAATCCAAAACTAACATACAAAAAAAATTATTTAAAATAGAAAGATAACTTTTATATTTAGTTTCTCAAGTAATATCTACTTAATATTTACTTTTACAAGAGGTAATAGATGCAAATAATGTGCCTGGGTTTTTTTTTCTTGAATCATTTCGGCTTGATAAATGTTGTTAAAAATACTTTCTTCTGTTCTTTTCGCTTCTCTTAACACTCTAACTTGGCACTAACAGTAACAATTTTAACATACTAATGATTATCAGGGCGTGTGTAAAATAAATTTAGCGCCATTTTCCATGATACAAAATTTGTAAATTATACAAAATAATTAATTTCAATACAAAAAATGTTTCCAAATCTTATCTTTGTCTTTATTTATTAATTTTCATTATATTGGATGTTTCATGACACCTTAGATTTAACACACAAAAAGTATAGAAATTATCATGGCGACATGGCGCCCCTTCGATGAAGCGCCCGTGTGCGGGGCACAACCTGCACACCCGCCCGCGGCAGCCCTGCTAATTATACTAATATACAATTTCAACAGCAAAAAACAAACTGAAATAGTCAACATCACTTTTTCTTCAATATTTCTTTGTAATGAGCATTAGAGATCCACTAACTATTTAGTAGAGGAACAAAATAAATACAGAACAAATATAATTTCATTGATGGAAATTTTTAAACAAAATTATAATTTACTTTATAATAAGAAAACTTTAGGCTGAAACAACCTAGACTGCACATTTTTAGTAAGAACATCTCATTAAAATGCTCGACCTTTCGAGACCCATAGTCCGTTCACAAATTCTTGGCCTCATTTTGTATCCACAATAGCCATAACTAGTAATCGAAAAGTCGTGGATAGGATGAGTTTTTCTCATGAGAAATGTACAATCTAGGTTGTTTCAGCCAGGACCGGATCATGTATCGTTGTCGCCCTCCTATAAAATGAAAAAATGCCCCAATCAAACAAGTTTTTCAATTATTTTTCTTAGATTAAATTGTAGAAAAGAAATTTAAATTTTTTATTTTTTTCAAACACAATTTATTGGTTCAAATTAAAATTTTCTTATTTTTATATTTACAAAATTATTTACAATATTCTTAATATCTAGACTTTGGCATATAAAATTTTTAATAGAAATTAATGCTAAACTGACAAGCATTGACTGTTTCGAGAATGAATCCTCCCCCATTCCTACGCTAAAAGGGCTAATAATATTCTTAAAAGAATAACAAAATTTGGAAAGGATAAATTATTCGACATAAAAAAATATACAAAATATCATTTTTTGGGTAATTTTATTCATTTTTATAAGTTTATTATATTTGAATTTATTACTAGGACGGCTTTAGTCAGAGAGTGTATCTAGTCACGAAAAAGTTTTCACTTTTTCCTCCAATTAGTAAAAAAAAAAAAATGTTAAAATCCATAAATTGAAATCTCAACCCATCAAATTAAAGAAAATATCCCACAGCTATAAATGCATTTCTAATCTCTATCTTTTTTCAAAATGTTTCACTAATTTTTAAAACTGATTCATAGTGAAACTTAAATAAAATTTACTAATTTTAAAATTAATAGCATCTAGACTTTGGTAAATTTAAATAAAAAAAATATTGAAAGAGTGTTTTAATTTTTGGCTCATAAAATTCTCTATGAAGAATTTTGAATTATTACCTCACTTGGAGATAATTTATCATTTCTGACTCGATTTTGGAATTGGATAAATCGACTCTTGGTCAGAAAAAAGTCCACTTGGAAATTGTATTTTAATGCATATATTGAACAAGCAATATGTATTCCCTGATCCTTATCCAACTATAATAATAAAATAATTCATATAAGTCCGATCAATACCATAACGGGGGTATTAAGCGCTCGTAGCAAATGTACCTACAACATTCCCCCCCCAGCCCTGATGCTTTGTTTTTGTACTCAAATTACTCTTTTTGTTTTTAAATTTTCACCTAAATTGGGACATAGGGATCTTGGCCACTCACGCCTTTCTAGCATTGTTCTTGTGTTTGATAAAAAATTATTATGTTGTTCGAGGGCAAGAAGAAAAAAAAAATGATTAAATAATTCTTTATTCCTCGACCTGATTAGAGGTACAAGTCCTCGGTGGCTAGGTCCTCCAAACATCAATACAATCTAGCTACAATACATTAACAAATATCAATACAAATTAACTACAATAATTTAACAAATAATAAACAAGTACAAAAAAAAAATAAAAATATAAAATAGAAATGTATGCTCATTAACAAATAACATGACCATAGATTTCCATCAAAAGACAAAAAGTAATTTAAAAATACCGCGCAAAAACCAAAAGCTATCTGGTGTGAGATAAATCAAGGTGTTGGTTGGTTTGGGGAGGGGGGGGGGGGGCAATGAGTTTCTTTCCCGAGAGAAAACTTTACTTGGACCACCCCTGATCTGTCAACTATTTCTAAGAGTTTCTTAAATCCAAATCAGTTCCTATTTTTCCTTTTTGCACCCCCAGGCTATAGCCTAGGTGGGCACCTCTTTCCCAAACCCTTGTTACTGCTCTTCTTTATAAGCTTTACTTACGAAATCCAAAAAAGTGTACTATTTTGTATGAGAACAATTCGATGCCCCCTAATAAGGGCTCCATTGGCATAGTTAGGGAGTTTTCCTAGGGGGGGGGGGGGCTGCCCACCAGCTGATTAGCCACCACAAGGTTTCATTTTCAGTAATCCGATTAGAGATCAACTAACTATTTAGTAGAATTGGCATATTTTGGAAGTAATGAAATAATTAAATGAGAAATACATACCATAAGTGATGCCTCGTAATAATAGAGTATCGATTTTTCTAGGCCCCCCTTGCCCCTCACCTTACTATGAAGGGCGCCCTCCTGCTTCCGCCAGCCCCGGTTTCAGACTCATTTTTTCTTATGATAAACAAACAACTCATCCACCAAAGCATCAATCTGCATTTAGTTTATATTTTTCTACTACATTAAATTTCTCTAAAAGATTTTTACTGGCGTATTGTATATTCCTAAACAGTAATTGAGGCTGACACCCAAGATAACTTAAGAACGGAAATTAGTAGAAAGCCCGGTTTTGTATCAAAATTTTTGTATTTTCAATGCGAAAAACGAGTGGGTTTTGAACTCTTCAGAACGTAAGGTGCAAAAATAAATAATTTTTAATTGATTTTATTTTTTTGATATTTTAAGGAAGTGTCATAATATATGTTTAAAAGAACGTACCGAGTCTTGAAAGAGTTTTCTATTTTTATAATTAAATTATAAATAATTAAAAATAATTTTTATAAATAAAGAAACAGGTTTCTATTACTAGATGAAGATACCCGATTTTTATTTTTTCTATAGTAATGAAAATAAAAATTAAATTCAAATTTAAACTAAAAATTCTTTGCATGCATATCTAATCACTTCATGCTTTTAGTAAGAGATTCTTGAATGCTTCTGTGTTTTATGTTCATTTTTGTTCCTTCTTTTTCTACTAGACAATCCATCTTGTGCAGGAGGATCCACATTACGAAAAAATCCCTTACCAAACATATCAAGTATGTTCAACTTTCATTATAGTTTCCATACCCTTAGTTGGTTTGTTTTGCTTAACTCTTTGGGATTGATTAGTAGTTTATTTTCAATGATGCTTTTTTGTAAAGAGAAATCATTGATTTCTCATTATGAATCAACAACTCTGCTACTCTCGGCAAAACCAAATCTTTTCAATTAGATGCTATTTTGCTTTATAATATTCGGTGATGGTATTAAATGAAATCTTATCTTTCACTCCTTTGAAAATTTTTATAGTAATTTTCTAAATTATTCTATATTTATAAATTAAATACCTTATTAATTAACTTTAATAATATTTTTAAGAGTAAATCAAAGAAGATTTTTCCTGTTTAAGAGAGATCTTTCTCGACAATCCACACAAAAAGTTTTAGCTTCGTAACCACTATAAACATATGAAGGGTGCTAAAATTTTAGGTTATGTTTTTTTAACTTGACTGTACTTCTCTCACTACTATATCCTCTTTATGAATGGATCGTTTCCAAGCCATTGATCTTATATCTCCTCCACTAAAAATAATCGCCCAAATATGTTTTTTTTATTTTTTATCAAAACTACGAGGTAAATAATTTCATTTTTTTTTTTAAGTTACTCCGAATATATTATTCTAACAAATATTAGTTTTTCATCAAGATGGTAAAAGTCCTTCAATGAAAAAAAAAAAAAATAATTATCATTTTCCTACTCTTTCCCAATCTACCATATGTAAAAAATTTCATTTTTAATTCCAATTATTTCATGTTTGGTGTGGTAAATCGCCTTCAAATTTTAACAGTGTGTTTATTATGCTTTTAATTACATATATTCCAAGTTTCGAAGACTTCTTGAATTTTTGCATTTGTGAATGAACTACCTTAATGCATTGAAGGAGACAATAAAAGAGTGTGTCTTCTGCTGGAATAATTCCAGCAGAAGACACACTCTTTTATTGTCTCCTTCAATATATAAAAATTCTGCTACTCTCGGCAAAAACTTTCAATTTACCTTAATGCAAATAATCAAACACGAAATACAATGAATATATAGACATATTATAATTTTATTTTCTAAGAGATATATCTATAGTTTCGAAGGCATGGACTTTTTGTTTTGTTTCATTAAAATTGATTTTATATTTCCTATAACCGAGAATAAATGGTGAAATTTGTTTTCATATCGCCCCTATAATTTCCTAATACTAATTGATTGTATTTCTTAACAATTTTATAATTAATTAAATTAGTATATATATATAATGTATAATTATAAGTGTATGTTTATTTGCTTCAAGCGGAGAACACCCTCTTTGATTCACTCTTAAAAATCAACAACCCTGCTACTCTCGACAAGAAAAATCTTTTTAATTTTATATTAATCTTTAATTTGTTTTTGTTTTTTCAGACACTCCACGTGGTTCAAGACGAGATTGACGAAAAGGTTCAGTGTAAAGTTTTAGACTGTGATACAATTAGTCAAGTTAAATTTAAGATACTAGATGCTCTGTATAAAAATACACCTTTTTCTATGAGACCATCGATCTATGAAGTTGATTTAGGTAAGTTGAATTGATAGTATGAAATTATTTTAAAAATATAAAACGAATAGTGTGTCCCACTCAGCTTATAGCCATTACACCTGAGCGAGCCCTAATTTAGGCTCTCTTTCCTCTTTTCAAGGTGTAAAACAAAATAGACAAATCACTAAATGAACTAAATTCATTCATAAAATAAACGTAAATCCGTAAATTAATTAGCATACTTATATATAATATAATATTTTTATTATAAAATTTTGCATTTCCTTCAGCAAAACTTAGATCAAATCATCTTAGATTTAGTTTAAATATCTAGCCTTTGATCGTTTACATGCCAGATTGCTAAACCTTTCCTAACTTGGACGTAAATATTACTTTACCATACAGGGTATGGTCATGTATTGTAATCGTGCATGAAAAAAGTGGTTTTTTCGTTCTTTTTTTCGAAATATCTCAAAAACGGCTGAAAGTATTTTGATTAAAAAAATTGAGCGAAACTATGGTATTTCGCTCTACAAAAAAGTCCTAATAAGTGAACATCGAAAAAATTATATTTTTCGAGATAATAATTGTTTTGTCAAAATGTATGTTAGTTAGTCTGTCTGTCTGGTTGGGTGCTCGTTAGTCTGTGCGTTACCAAATTTTTGTGGACGAGCTAGCTCAAAAACTAGTGGGAATATCGAAACCAAATTTCACACTTAGTTTTGATCCATTGTGATTAAGAGCTGATTAGATTTTGGTGCATATCGACCCAAAATTAAGGGGGGGGGGGTGGAAGGGGGGTTAAAAATTAAAAATCTAGGCCGTTTGAGCAAACTCAACCAAATTTTGGATACATAATCAGTGGAAACCCAGAAAAATGAAAATCTTGGCTATTTACCAAACTCAACCAAATTTTGTATACATAATCAGTGGGACCCCAGAAGTATAAAAATTCGAAAACTAACCCCCCCCCCCTAAATGATTATAAATAATTTTAGGGGCCAGGTTGTATGGTAAAGTCAAGTGGATGGCCACATCAGAACACGTCAGCTTATTTTTTTATTAATTTCATAAAGATAAAAGTAAATAAATATTTTATGAGATATTAATTTACTATGAGTTAGTATTCTAGGTCTCTCATAAAATATTTATTTACTTTTATCTTTATTAAAGATGTTTCACCTTGCAGCAACACCACAATCTCTATTAATTATTATTAATTTCACTTTACTTAAACATCGTTCTAAGGATTCAGATGTAACAGACAACGTCAGAAAAATTATATTTGCAATAACCAGATTTGGATAACTAGCCTCATGGCCGTAGCCAGCGGGGGGGGGGGGGGGGGGGGGGGGTTAGGGTGTTAGAACCACCGTCCTCGAAATGAATAGGTAAACTTCGAAATTTAACAGGATATAAATAAACGTTCAATAAAAATTTAATAAAAAAAATTATATAATAAAAAAGCAATCTGGGAGGTCATATCTCCTACTCCAAGAAGTATATCCTTACTTCTTAACCGCTCGATGGGTAACTACCTCCCTCCCCTAAAATTAATCAACACCCCCCCCCCCCAATTTTTTTTCTTACTTTGACCTTTACTAGCCTTTAAGTTATAATTTAAAATGGATAGAAAAAGTTTACTGTTAACATTTATTTGGCTCTTAGTCACATTTTTGGCTATTATATTATTCATTTGCTTTAATATCTTTTGCGTACTTTTAATCTGAATAGAAAAAACATCTCTTATTTAGTATGCATTTCTTCATTTTCTTTAATTGAAAATCGTCTTGATAAAAATTCAAAATCCTTTATTATTTTCATCAATTCTTCAATTGATTCTAAATTAATTAACTACCTAAAGAGATCTTTAAAGGAATACCTCCCACCCCATTATAAAAATAATATTTTTCATTTTGAATTCCCCATGAATTCGACTCCCTCCAAAATAATCATCCGGTTAAAATTTTAATATCATTTTCGATTTGGGGTAAAATGTATACATATAACTTGTAAATTTTTACCATTTTATTTAGATTACGAGTTACATTGCTCTGATAGATGGACAAACAGACAAACATTGTATTTACACAAATAGGGTCCAGTTTTCCTTTTGAACGAAACGCTAAAAATGCTTAGAGTAAAGGGATATTTTCGGTTATTCTCAGGTGCGCCGACAATCAGATCAACGCCCCGAGTAAATAATAATTTATGAAATCCCCCCCCCCCCTTCCATTTACAGATGTGAAATGAAAAAAATTCACTTGAAAATAAGAAATAATAATTGTTGTTTTTACCGTATTGCCATCATCATTGAGTACACACAGTCCTAATAGTGGTTTAACACAACCACCCGTCTCCACTCAGCTCTGTCCCATACCAGTTGTTTGACCTCTCTAAATGTCTCGCATCCCATATCCCCAATTATTTAGTGGAAATATTTTAATCTGGGCCTTCCTCTTTTCTTTCCCACCTCCCCTCCAAAATATCCCTAAGCAGTCCCCCATGTCTCAGTGTATGCCCCATCATCTGACCTCTTCTCTTCCTCAGACTCTTCCACATGGTTCTTCTTTCTCCGATTCTTTCAAGCACTTCTTCATTTGTAATTCTATCCACCCATTTGATATTCATCATTCTTCTGTAGCACCACATTCTGAAAGCTTCCAATCTCTTTCTCTGTGCTTCTCCAATCGGCCAGATTTCACACCCGTACATGGCTATGCTCCATACATATGTCTTCAATAGCACCGCGTTGTAAGAAAGAAAATACCACATTGTTACCCTTAATATTTTAATATAATTACATTTTTTTAAAAATAATTTATGAACAAAGAGGTAATTTTACAAATTTCTTCACTGATATAAACATTTGTTTACTAGTAGTTTTTATTTAGATATTTTTAAAGAAAATTCGTCCTAAATTGCAACAATGTAATGTTCGAAGAGTAAAGTTGAATATAAAATATATACCCTCTAAAAATTCGTCTCTCTCCAAAAAATACGCTTTTTGATTTCGGAGAAAATGAATACTTACCTATTACTTGTGAATTTTAACTTTGCATTTATTTAGCTAATTAAATGACTGATTGACAAACAGACATTGAACGTAGAGTAATAGGCTTCTATTTTATTTACATTTGTACATAGGTACTTTTAAAAGACAACCTACTCATCGGTATTTCTTCATCTATGATTATAGAATGGCGACATGGGCGAGGTGGACATTTAACTCTTCAGGATGAAGATTTGACAACAAAAACAATCAGTGGGTGGAGGAGATTAAATACACTCGCTCATTATGGCGTAAAAGAGTCTGCTGTCATGTCTTTAATTACACGACAAAATGACAGTTACAACTTGAATTGCAAGCAGCCATGTCAAAACTGTAAGTACTTATTTATTATGGATTGTCTTTTTTTTTTTTTTTTTATTTATTGCCTCGGACAAAATCAATTTGTCCAGCTTCATTATTTTTTATTTAGTTATCCATTTTTTTATTTGTTGTTTTTGAAGTAATATATTTAAATATAAAGTTTTAAGGATATTATAAATTTTAAAATTATTTTAGATAATTCATCTTTATTATTGAAAGGACAAAATAGAAGGAATTCAAAATTGATAGGTAATTCGATGTGATGTTGAATTTTGTAAATAAATTTATCAATTTTATTTTTAATCATTTTACATCCCAGTGTAATATGATGGACACAATACTTAACATAACTATGCTTCCTAATATAATATATTATAATTTTTTCTCTTTTTGAAAATTATTAAATGAATAATAATAAATTTATCTTGGAAGGTTAATAATAATAGTGTTTAAGTTTAAAAAATGTCAAAAGGTAAGGTTTGAATATTCAGCGCCTGAGGACGCAACCCACTAATCAGAATGTGCCATTTGAATGCATAACCTAGTCTACCAGGCGGCGCTACATTTTTTTCTACCTAGACTGGAGGATAGTGTTTTTTAAACTACTTCTCTCTTTATATTTCAACAATTTTCGAAAACTTTTTGTTCCTGAAAGCCTTTGAGAGATTATATATTTAAATAAAGTGAAAGAAGAATTTTTTTTACTAAACTTAATATAAAATAAGCTGATGTGGCCATCCACATGACTTTACCATAAACCTGGCACTTCTCTTTTATTTAAATTTTAATAAAATATATTATAATTATATAATTAAGTAATGGAGAGGATTCAGTTAATGGGTAGTCTCTGCTGAATAAAAAACTCCAAATTATGGAAAACGTTTCGGCTTTAATTAAATAATGCCATCATCAGTTTCTAAGAGCTGAAAAAAGTGATAGAGCACACATGTAAAAATACAATAAAAATTTTTTACAAAAAATCGAAAGTTGTTAATTACAAAATTATATCTTACAGTATTAGCGACACAATTAATTTTATAAATAAATTGTCCGCAGGCAGAGTTGTTATGAATTTTATCATAATATACAAAATTATATGAATCATAAAATGGTACATAAATCTTGGTGTGCTCTCACTAGATATGCGCAACGTCTCAAGTACAAATACAGCAAATTTTCATTTCATTCAATTAATAATAACATTATGAGGACATTGATCTAATTAGGATCACTGACCCCTCACATACATCTCTCAATTAAAAGGATTTCTCAAAATAATTAATAAACATTAAGAATATCAAATTTGAATTTAAAATGACAATATATAAATTTTATTTTTATTTTTATATATTGTCATTTTAAATTCAAATTTGATATTCTTAATGTTTATTAATTATTTTGAGAAATCCTTTTAATTGAGAGATGTATGTGAGGGGTCAGTGATCCTAATTAGATCAATGTCCTCATGATGTTATTGTTGATTGAATGAAATGAAAATTTGCTGTATTTGTACTTGAGACGTTGCGCATATCTAGTGAGAGCACACCAAGATTTATGTACCATTTTATGATTCATATAATTTTGTATATTATGATAAAATTCATAGCAACTCTGCCTGCGGACAATTTATTTATAAAATTAATTGTGTCGCTAATACTGTAAGATATAATTTTGTAATTAACAACTTTCGATTTTTTGTAAAAAATTTTTATTGTATTTTTACATGTGTGCTCTATCACTTTTTTCAGCTCTTAGAAACTGATGATGGCATTATTTAATTAAAGCCGAAACGTTTTCCATAATTGGGAGTTTTTTATTCAGCAGAGGCTACCCATTGGCTGAATCCCTCTCCATTACTTAATTATATACATATATAGCCATCAAAATTGTATTAAATTATAATTATTTAACGAAAGAACCCCCCCCCCCCTTTTTTTTTTGTTTAATCTTACAATCAAAAAGAGCAGCAATCGATGCATTTGACGGTAAAAAATCATTTCTCGTCTAATACTGGAGGGCTGGAGAAACAGCCGTTCTACATTGGATTTTTTGAATTTTCGGCTATTAATAGTGGTAACCATTGCAATGTAGAATGGTCGATCCCCCAGTATTAGATGAAAATTAAATTATAGGCTATTTTTTATTGTAAGCCGTTTTCACCATGTCTCAAGCAATGGTTACCACTAATCACAGGAGTTTTTAACGGGTTATAGTGGTGTTTCACAAGTAAATATTTTACTTGTGAACCACCACTATAACCTGTTAAAAACTCCTGTGTTTAATATCTTTCACTTTAAATCAACACGGCTTTCTCTAAATGTTGTTACCACTAATGGTGGAAACTGCAAAAATCCATGTAAAATGACTGTTTCTTCAATATTAGACGAGAAGTGATGGTTATTTTTGGTTTTAAGGGTTTCTTACATATCTTTAGCAATGGTAATTTATTGTAAAGAATTGAAAAAGTTGTGTTATCGGTTAAAAAGTTGTATTATTATTACTGATTTCAAAAGCTGTATTATTAGTTGCAAAAGTTGTATGATCGATTGATAAACCCTATAACTCTTGATAACTGAAAACGCAAATTGAATTCTTAAACTGAACTGGGTTTTAACTAACGTGAAACTGGCTAGCCTGTGCTCTGGAGATAGGGGGGGGGGATTTTATACCTATCGCTTTTTTCTTGCCAGCCAATGTAGGTTTGTTATTCTGACCCATTGCGATGAGTTTTCTATATAACTGATTTCTCCTTATTAGTCAATGGGATGACATCTTATTTTGGCCATTGGGATGTGTTCTTATTATGGCCATTAGAAAGACTTGCTGGTCGTGTGACGGATGTGGTGGGGGTGGCTTAAATTTTATGGAGTTTTGTCCGAAAAAGCAAGTTCAAATCTGCTTGGATCACACATATGTGAATTAGAACACATAGATGGCTTCTAATAGACAATTATATTTACTGAAATAATTATTTCAAATTTAGGATATTTACGGAAATTTATTAAAGCTTAAGGGCCGTCCATAAATTAAGTAACTCAGTAAGGGGGGAGGGGCCATCTCAGATTTGGGACAAAATGTGACAGGGGGGCCCGGGGATCTTAATAATTCTGGTGTGACAAAAGTCAAATTAATTTTTTTTTTAAATTATAATAAATAATAAATAAATAAATAAATCTTTGTTCCTCGACCTGCTTAGAGACACAAGTCCTCGGTGGCTAGGTCCTCCAAACATCAATACAATCTAGCTACAATACATTAACAAACATCAATACAAATTAGATACAACAATTTAACAAATAATAAACAAGTACAAAAAAAAGGAAAAAAAATAGAAATGTATGCTCATTAATATGACCATAGATTTCCATCAAAAGACTACTTAAAATATATTAAATACCTTTAGTTGATTGTTCTTAGAGTTCGTGTCTGTGATGAAACTGTATTAGATGAAGGAGGAGGTATCGGCCAGGGTTGGATGCGCTGGGTTCAATAAAACACTCTGAATAAAACGTTTCGGCCTGAATTTATTTGGCCATCTTCAGTTAATTGGGAGTTATACAAAAATGCGGTACACATATGTGATCGAACCAAGTCTTGTCAAAAATAAAAATTGTAGCTTCATGTAAATTTATAACGTGCCTGCACCCAAAGGTTCAGAATGAATGTAATTAATCATATATTCAGGGTGTTTTATTGAACCCAGGGCATCCAACTTTGGCTGATGCCTCCTCCTTCATCTAATACAAATACCTTTAGTTGAGTTTAATTTATTAAAAAAAAATGTCTACAATTATTAAATTATAGGGTATAAAATTGATAGTGTGACGTCACAATACAGGGGGGGGCTCAATGAAAATGTGACAGAATGTGACTCAGGGGGAGGGGGGGTCTAAGAATCTTGAAATTCGTGGGACATAATTTATGGACAGCTCCTTATCTCTTTGATAGACGATCAGCATTTCTAAGCCAAAACGAATGGAATATTACTTCTTCCGAAAAGCCTAATCGAAAAGGGCATTAATAAGATATAATAACAGTTGAACGTTTAGGCACTGGAACCTACTTCAGCAATTCTCTGCCGCCCATAGTCATGGTCAATGGAGACTTGGAAAGTGGATCTGCGCTGCGTCTCTACCACCTGGTGCGGCCGATCGACGAGCATCACTACCAAAATAACAAGATGGGAGAGCGCACCCATAAGGCCATTCCAGAGATATTCCTCACGAGATTGCTCTCCACCAAAGGCACCATCCAGAAGTTTGTCGACGACTTCTTCACAACGATCTTGACTGTCAACGAATCGCTTCCTCCCGCTGTCAAATGGCTCTTTGATCTCCTCGACGAAGCTGCTCGTCGCCATAGTATAGTCGACCCCGAGGTTGTCCATGCTTGGAAATCGAATAGGTAGCTATCTCTTTTATATTTCTTTTGGCTCAATAATTTGCTTACATCTATGAAGTTTCAAAATAATATTTATATAGAAAATAAACAATATTTCTAATTTGAATAGGTATTTTCAGTTAGATTGACTCAGAAAATCAAGAAAATACATTTCCTTATTTTTGTAGGCCATTATGCGCACTTGGACTAGGGCTAGAAAATAACAAAGAAAATTACAAGAGGTTGTCATCTATTAGATCTGAGATGGTATGGATTATTTTTAATTATGCGTTAGAAGGGTGGTTTTTACGCCATAAGAAATCGAACCCGACTGCGAAAATTATCAATCCACGCCAAATGACTATCTTGTGAGGTGATTTATGTATCGCGCTATATTTCATTCAAAGATTTAAATCTTCATTTGTAAAATTTCGTGGTCTAGTGATTCAAAATTTAAACACACAACCATGGGGTCAACTAGCCAATTAGCCAGATTTCTCGGGTTTCTTTTCCGAGAGAGCAAAAACAACCCCTTCGGAGAAATAATTAAAAATAATTAATTGCATCTCGGATCTAATAAATGACAACTTCTTTTTTGATTTTCATAGAAATTTAAAGTCTATTTCTATCAATTTGAACTCTTATAAAAAACAAAGAAGTTAATTATATTCTTTTCTGAAATAACCTAGACATGATCTTTTCGCGAAAATTATTTCCTCTTTTTTTTTTTTTAATTCAGGATTTTGAAACTACTTAATGGTAGATTAGAAATTATTTTTTTATTCTTTTAAATTGTATTTTTTCATCAGATTGTTAAGAAAATTTATTAAATTATTTCTATAATTATAAAGATTTAGTATATTCTTTCTATTAATAATGACTTTGGTAGTCACGAAAATAGTAGTATCCACCCACACTATTCGTGGGCCACTGTTATCATTTTCAGGGCAATCATGGCTACTGCTATAAACTAAATCGTAGCTGATATGGCAACCGTGTCCTCGATAATTTTCCATGTCTCCCCTAAAGAATGAATTAAACATAGTAATTGTCCCATAAGCTGGAAACATTGCTTCCAGTCTAGTGCGGGTTGAGGCTTCTTATTTTGTGACACCGATTATAGATAAATATTCAATAGAAAATTAAGACATCATATTTACATTAATTGAATTTCTTATTTTCAGTCTTCCTTTAAGATTTTGGGTCAATTTTATTAAAAATCCCGACTTCATTTTCGACATCAATAAAACGCAAACTGTAGATTCATGTTTGTCTGTAATCGCTCAAACGTTCATGGACTCCTGTTCCACTACGGAGCACCGTCTAGGGAAAGACTCTCCGTCCAACAAACTCCTTTTCGCCAAGGATATTCCACACTACCGAGAAATGGTTGCTCATTTTTATAGTGATGTACAAATGTTGCCACAAATTCCTGATCAAGAGATGAGCACAGCTATGCAACAACTTTCTGTGTCTCAAATGGGCGAATTTGATACGATATCAGCGCTCAAAGAGCTTTACATCTACGTTACAAAATATAATGCGCAGGTAAGATTGATTTTCTTATATTAAAGGGAATCTTCTAATTTTCATTTTTATTTATGAAAATAAGTCAACATTGGACTTCAAATAGCCAGTGATATCTGATTAATAATAAAGTAATAAACATATTAATATTTCAAATCACTTTGGATAAAGTCTATCAACGATCTGTTGCAGTTTATTTCTGTTTGTGTGTATGCCTGAATTACGATACCTACGTTCAAAAAGGGGAAGTCTTAGAAAGTTCATTTTAGTGCCAAAATGTTTGTATTTCCAATGCAGAGAACCGATTAGATTTTGGGCTCTTTAGAACTTTAAGTTCAGGCCTTGCTCGCGGCAGAATAATAAAAAAAATTTGACCTGCGAAAACCCGGTTTCCTCACTAACACTCCTAACGCATGATAAAAAAATCATACTACATACCCACTGGACTATGTATCCGAAACCGACCAAAACTTCCAGCCACCGTCTTCCCCGCAACTTATAACCTTCAGCTGTTTAAGACCCGCATCCACAGATACCTTCAACTCCTACCCAGCCCATAAAATCCCCTCTTCTTCTTTTCACGATGGAGGGGCCAACCCAGGCCTTTAGGGGATGCACCAAGTTTATTACTAGGCCAGCTGGCTCTAACTGGCGAGCTGACTAGGTCTTGAGAATTTTTTACATTTTCCTCGATTTCATTTTTTTTAAATGCACAACTTTGGTACTTTCAACAAAAATCCATTCTAATTTATTATTTTTCATTTCCTATTCTTAGATACTGGACGCTCTTGATATGGACCCATATTGCAAGAAAATGCATCTCGCGCATAAGCTGGAAAATGTATCGTGTACGTTGGAGGGTGAAGAAACATCAACCTGCTGACGGCGATTGTCACCTGATCTGTTGTTGGCCAATCTCTATTGAACGAAACAAAAGAGTTGTAACTGTGATATGTATTTGGGCACATGTAGAACAAGTACTGGGATACAGCCGACTGACAGTGATTTGCATTTGGATCAGGTGACTTAAGGATTTTGCATTTAATTTTAGTTTTATACGAATTTTTTTAAATCTTATTTTAGCGTTCATAAATTCCATTTTAAAGATTTCTTTAATGGTAATGCAGCTAAAATGAACGAGAAGGCGGGCCAAATGTTGTCATTAAAGCACATTAGTTTCCTAACATTGAGTGCCTCGATTACAATACTAGCATAAAGTGTCAAAAAATCCTAAAAAGGATATAGGATATAATTGGGAGTGATTAACAGAGTTCTTATTTTGAATCTACATTTTTATATATTATAAAATAAAAATAAAAAATAAATAAAAATTAAATTTATATATATATACTTATATATATATATAAACTATATATATACTTATATGTATATAAATATATATATTCACTCCTTTAAGATAAGATTAGGAAACTATAGACAGAGATTTAAATTGTTAAATTATATCACAGGCCATTTTTAAATTGGCAAAGTAAATATTGTTAAATTTGTATTATATGTATAATAATATTGTATAAAAAAACGTGGAAGCCCAGTCGAATTCAGCTGCTCGTTTTCTTCTTGCTTGACTCATAAGAATGTGTTAAGTATTATTGCACCCTAGAAGACTGAAGAGACTTATTCTAAGCCAACTGTTTCCAATTAAATAATACTGTAACGAACTAATGTACTTTTAATGGGTTCTACTAGTCGAAGAGTCATCAAGAACCGAACCATTTTAATTTGTAAAGCAGCTTCACTGTATCGACGATTGGGACCAAAACCAACCATGTCGTTCGTTTAGTCTTTATGATTTTAGATATATACAATTGAAAAGTGAGAATCAGTCTGAATCCAGAATGGAGATCAATCAAGATTTTAGTGGCAGATTTAATCAGAAGCACGAAGGGCTTCCGGATTTTTCCTCATTCGAAATAGCATTGAATATAGTAAGTTAATTTAAAAAATATAAAAATCCTTTTATTGTGTAACCATTTTCGTATCATTCTTTTCATTTCTATCAATCCCATCCACTGAAGTAATAGTGAATGTCATTTGATAATATTACTTTGTTAACATTAAAAACTAAACTGAGAAAAGAAAAATTTTATTGGAAAATATCCAAGGGATTCATTTAATCGAATTCAAAATAAATATTTGTGCATGTTTAGTACAATCTAATAAATTGTTCCCCAACTCTCTTTTTTATATATTAGCTCTTTGCCCTTTAATATTTTCTTCTAATATTCCTATTTTAATGGATTCTAATCAGTTCTTAAAAAACCCTAGTTTTGTCATAAAGCAGTTAAGAAAAACTTAAATTTGGTTCAATACTCGGTCATATAACATAAATAAAATAAAAAAAATTCCAAATTCATCTGCTTACTCTTTCAAATCAGTTTTCGTTAAGACCATTTAAGTTATTTACTATATTCAATGTTGATGGGCCTACTTAGAAAAAAAATTAATATCATTATTCAAATTAATGTCCGTTTTTATATATTATATCAAAAATTATATTGAAAATGAAAATACTCTTATGTCATATCTTAATTGTCCTCCATCTATCTGGATGTGATTTATCCTATCACGCCTTGATAAGTCACTAAATATGTAAACATACACTTACATGCGTATATCGGTATATCTATATTGTTATATTTATTTATATGTATATATATATATATATATATGAATTGTATCAACATTCTTATATCTAAAGTTACTAAATAAAATAATTGTTTATTTCCGTGTATTTCTTTAAATAAAAAAAAAAGCTTGTGCTTGTGCAATAGTAAATGTTATCAATAAATTTACATGTAAATTATTTGTTAAAATGTTCAAAAAAAGAAAAAATTTAATCAATCGAATATTTTTCCCTTATCTATCTATCCTATTGTTACTCTCTAAATGTCATTTGAAAGCAGACGATTTTTAGATTTCCAAAAAGAATGCAATTTTTATTTTTACACTGGGAAATAATTTAGATGTAAATTTATAAAAAAAAACGAAAAATTGAAATAAATAAGTTTAAAAATGAATAAAAAAATGAAAAATTTGTAAACGAAAAATTGTTATGGAAAAACTCATTTGTTATACTCAAAATTGTCAATTCAAAAATGTATTTTCTTTAAAAAGTTACTAGCATATAAATATATATAAATAATATATAGGATTGGTGTGATATAATTTCCATTCTAATATCTATCTATCTTTTTATCTATAGTTATATAGATAGATAGTAAAGGGAATTGGATGTCCTAGAATTGGAAAAGTTTTCATTAATTTTCAAAATTTCTTTTCTTGTTTTCCTTCAAATCATCCATTAAATTTTCTTCAGTGTGTGAACATTCCGACATTCTCTTATCATCAATTGTTCCATCCATTATTGTGATCTTATTTCCAATAATCTTTAATTATTTATATCACTTTTTTTCTTTTCTTTTGTATAAAACTTTTTCATCATTTTTTTTTTTTTTTGTATAAAACTTTTTAATTTTATTATTTTATAATTATTAATGCTTTGTTTTATGTAATTTCTCATAAAACGTGAAAACAGTTTTAAAAAATTAAAAAAAAAAAAATAAAAGATCTAATGTAAATATTACTGAATTTTTTTCCAAGTGGAAAAAAATGATAAACATTTCCATTGCTATTTGGAATTTTTTTTTTGTTAGATTTGTATTAAATGAAATCAGTTAATATTCAAAATTAATATATTACGAACGAAATCTTTTTGTTTAAAATTTTTTAAAATATAATTCTTTTAAAAAGAATATACGAAGAAAGATGGAGTATAGAATGTGTATAATGTCCTTGTAAATAAATGAAAATTAAACGTTTTTATTATTCTATTTCATATTATAACTAATAGTAATATTTTTTTAAGTGTAAAAGTAAAACCATATTATTTCGTTAACTGTTTTTTCGATTGATTTCATAATTTGTATATATATATATATATATATATACATTTGTGAAAGAATCGCATTCAATAACCCCGTTTACCTACCATTCCTAAATCGATAGCTATCCAATTTTTTTTTGAGATGGGAGGCTCAATTTTTTACTTTCATATTTATATTCATAGAATATAATGGGGAAGTATTGCGATGGCCTGTCTGGGCCCTGAATCTTTGAGAGCTTGTATCTCAGAGATGAAAAAAGTTAATTTAATTTTGTAACTTCTAGGTGGAAGAAATCGATGTCCTTAATAGTTGAAAATCGGATTTAGGACATAAAATCGGAAATTGTGGTCCCCAAAGGCCAAAAATGGACCAAAAATCCTTTGGTCAGTGCTTACGTATGTACCCACCTGCGTTTCGCAACCACAAGTTTTAAATTTCAAGGCTCTGCGACTTTCCGAAGACGAAATATGAACGATTAAAATATTTTTACGACACTCCTAATTTACAACCTCTTTCTTTAATTCAATCGAATTAAAAATTTGACACAACTATTAACTCATGACATTTGATAAATACAGTAATTTTTAACAAAATCGTTAGAGCCGTTTTTGAAAAAATCAAAAAAACGAAATTAAGGAATGGGTGTAAATTAGTAGTGTCGCGATGAATTCAAATAAATGAAAATGTGAAAGTCGTGTGGTGAACACACTAGTTGATTTTTTTTAATATAGGTGAAGCTTTCTGACGTGTGTAAATTCGCCAAATACACCAAATATACGCTGATTCTTATTTATAGGTTGGTAGTTATTTATACTTTCACGGAGGACTGCAAAAGCCGTGATATGTAAAACTATACCTCCACAGGACACTCCAGTATTTTAAGAAATGATAAAATTAAATATTTATCTGTAATGATTTATTAACAAAAACAATTTAGAGAAGAGAACAAAATAATAGAAAACACAATGACAAAAAAATAATAAATTTAAAAACTGAATGGTGGCTGGTTTCTTCGTTCCTTGTTGAGGCTTGATGAAAATGTTAACTGTCGAAAATATTGCTTATCGAGAATCAATTTTTGATATCGATAAGCCTTGTTGGATTGATAGAAAAATAAAAGGTTGGCGCCTATACCAAGTTGAGACAAAAAACAAAAAATTAATTAACAAATGACCAAGAATCCTTAACTCATAGTAAATGAATATTAAATATAATATTTATTTACTCTTATCTTTATTAAAGATGTTTCACCTTGCACCAACACCACAATCTCTACTAATTATATATACTTTTATTTTTTTTCAATTTTGCTATATTAGAGCCCTAGTCGGCAACCTTTTATAATAGGAGGGCATATTTCAGAAATGTGGGAGCTCGACTGGCACCATAGGATGAAAATTAAGGCTGTTAAATAATTATTTTATTAAATAACTAAAAGCGTTAAGACAAGTTTATTTAAAATAGATTTAAAAGCATTAATTTATATGATATTTGTAACGATTTTGATTATTTTATTTGAATATAATCAAGGCAAAATTTTCATGGGTGCTACATCGCATTTTTGCTCAGGTGGCCAAAGTTTAACAACTCTATAAAATCTCACTTAATAATATATTTCTTTAATAACAAATTACAGATTTTTATGTTGAGCCACTAAATATTTGAAAACGCACCCCTTCTTCAGTTGCTAAAAAATTTCATTGAACCAGGAGTCAACTTGTAATGTAATTACAATTTTGAAACTGCTCATATACAATATTAAACTTATTTTGCTATCATGTGTGAATAAAATGTTATTAAATACAATATTTTTTATTAAAAGCTAAACATATTTTTATTTGTTGATAGGTCAATTTTTTTCTTATTTTTCGCAGATAAACAATAGTTGACTGTAGTAAAAAAAAAATCAACTTCCCGCCCAGGGCCTTCAAAAAAATCCGGGCACCTGGTTATTCGCCCCCTTTGTCCTATCTCTGGGCGGCCCTGCTTGTGATCCAAGGCAGGCAAAAGCTTTATCGAAATAAGAGGAACATCATTGTCAATTGTTTGAACTAAGTGTCTCTCTAGACTTCTAGAGGCACGTGAAAAAAAATACTTTTAAATTTGAATCGTTATATAGCGAGATATTTAGTGGCTCTACCAAAAAATCAGTAATTTTTTATTATAGAAATAAAGTGTTATAATTTTTCCTATCAAGTTTTTATTTAAGGACGTTCCCTAATAAATCGATTTTCTTGAAGTCCTTTTAAAACTTTGAATACACATATTTATAAGTGTCCTTTATAGGTAGACATTTTTTTCTATAGTCCTTGCGGCACTAAATTTGTAAATATTGACCATTGTAATTTGAATATTTAACACGCGAACCCTATCCCGATTGACGTTAAAGGGACTGTTTCATTAAATAACAATCGTAATTTTCTTGAAATTATTTTTAAAAACTGAGAATCATTAACTGAAGATTTAACAAATATTTTTCTGTTAAAATAATTGTATCAAGCAGTATTCGTATTGTATGAAAAATGTTAAAAATTAGGTACTTTTAATGGTTTTCATTTTTTCTCTCATGGCATGGCAAGTGAGAGATGGGTACTTGGCAACGTCGGACTAAAATCAGTCAATTTTTCCATAATTAAAAAAACTTCTGTAACTGGTGCATTTGAGATTTTTAGTTAATTCTCTCAACCTAACTTTACTGTTCTGATCTGGAATTTCGCATTGAGCTGTTTCATGAAGTGTTTTTTTTTATTCTTTGTCTTTTAGCGTCCGTAAGAATTCAATGTTGCCAGATCCGAGAAACGACGCAGTGAAAATATTTTTGCCTTTCTGCGCATGTGGGAGTAGGGGAAAGAGCGAACTACATCTGAGCTATATTAAGGAACGTCCTTAAGTAAATATAAAAATAATTTATATTTATTGATTAAAATTGTTTATTCAAAAATTATTTATTAAATGGCAGTTTAATTATTTTCCCTTTAACTTTCTTTTTTTATTTTATACATGTTTATTTATTTGATTTTATGGGGAGAGGGGGGCTATTGTTATTCAATGCGCCAAACGGAAGCGTGGAAAGAGAAGTTTATTTCAGGAGTGAAAATATCTAGATCAGGCACTGATGCAATTGATGAATGGTAAGTACGGCGTTGCCGCCATTTGGTAGAAATTGAAACTAACGCAATCGGGTCGCTGTCACAAATAATGTCATAGCATATTCAAAGAATATTCAAAGAGCCTTAGGAGCCCTCGCCAAGCCGGCG
The DNA here is from genome assembly GCA_024734495.1 of Forficula auricularia. Lineage (NCBI taxonomy): Eukaryota > Metazoa > Arthropoda > Insecta > Dermaptera > Forficulidae > Forficula > Forficula auricularia. The sequence continues at coordinate 3,396,771 of JALMQS010000117.1, forward strand.
GCCGATCACGCCCTTAAGGACCGCTACACCATAAAATCTAAATAAGTATGTGTAAGTTCCATTTATTAATAATTAATTCAGTCATTTGTTAAGAATAAATTCATTTTTTTAGTTACAATTTTTTTTAGACAATGAAATACATATTATATAAATTTTCTAAATAAAAACAGTTTTTTGATTTGCTGATTTTAATTAGATTTGTAGAAGATTAAATAGGCACGTAGATTATTGGTGGATAGATTTGGACGGGAGATAATTTCCATGGGAAAGAATATCAGCTTGTTGGGCATGTGAAGAAGCTTGTTGATGGTGGCTGAAGATGATCCTTGGCGGAGGAGCTGCCGGGGGTGGCTGTGTGGTCGCACTTGGACTCGGAGGAATCCCTTCCACCAAACTCACCAAAAGAACAGCTAACACAATTATTGTTACTCTCTGAAAAAAATCATTTTAAATAATTAAATTATTACCAGGTAGGTATTAAATATGTCGCTTTCATGAATCACATGTTTCTTACAAATGAGATTTTATGGCAAATTATTGATTATAATTCGTTAGTACAAATCTCATGGTAGTAAACAAAGAAAGTGGGACCCGCCCGCATCTCGATGATTTCGTAAAAGACTTTTTTTTTGATTTCCCTATCTTCCCTAACAGTCAGGAAGGAAACAAACAGAAGGCGAGACAATCATTACTAGAGAGCGCAAAAATAGTCTTTGGCCTTTTTTCAATTCTGGCACTTTAAAGATTTTTTTAGCTATGTCCACCGTTCTAAATGAACCACATTTTGAGATTTAAATAAACTGACACGTTCTGATGTGGCCATCCACTTGACTTTACCATACAACCTGGCCTCTCTCTTATATTTAATATTTAATAAAATTATTTATAATCATGTAGGGGGGGCTAGTTTTTGCATTTTTAGAGTTCTGGGGGTCCACTGATTATGTATACAAAATTTGGTTGACTTTGCTCAAATGGCCTAGATTTTTAATTTTTTAACTCCCCTTAATTTTGGGCCGATATGCACCAAAATCTAATCAACTCTTAATCTCAATGCACTAAAACTACGTGTGAAATTTGGTTTCGATTTTCACACTAGTTTTTGAGCTAGCTCGTCCACAAAAATTTGGTAACCTACAGACTAACAACCAGACTAACATACTAACAGACATTTTGACAAAACAGTGATTATCTCGAAAAATATGATTTTTTCGACGTTCAATTATTAGGGCTTTTTTGTAGTGCGAAACGCCATGGATTCGCTCAATTTTTTTAATCAAAATAATTTCAGCCGTTTTGGAGATATTTCGAAAAAAAGAAGCAAAAAACCCACTTTTTTCATTCACAATTACAATACTTGACCATACCCTATATGGTATTTTTTTTACTTAGGGAAAGTGGTGTAGGTTTTAGGTGAAACAAGATATTAATTAATAAAGTAAAGGGTGTGTAGTTTCACAGTGAATGGTAAAGTAAAAAACGTTTTTTACGGACTTTTTTAGACTTCCAAGATTTTTTTATGAATAATCCGATTTTTGGTGAACTCTGGCATTTGTAGAGAAGATTCGGATGACGTTCCAACTACCATACCTTTAATACTACGATTTGCCGGAAAACTTTCTAACCATTGGCGAAGTGTTTCACCTAGAACAGAGCTGTCCAACCCGTGGCCCAGCACTGCAATGAATGCGGCCCGATATAAAATTATAAACTTCCTTAAGGATTTTTATGTACTTACTGGAAAACATAAATCTGATACAATTTCACAATATATTTTTTTTCTAAAATAAGAAGGAATTGGAAAATCTCGCCAAAAGTTTTTTAAGAATAAAGGCAGATTTTTAATTTGGAATGTGAAAAAATATATCAAGATTTTCGAAAAAATAATCACAATTTTGACATATCTTGACTCCATTTTTATTAGATACTTCGCCCAACCCAAAAGAAGTTAGGAATTTTTGAAAAAAATAGCTTTTTTTAAATAACCATAACTTTTTCAAAAATTTAGTTATCATGACGTTTTTTTTTAAATTTACTTAAAAAATAAATAAATAGTTTTTTTAAATCTTTGTTGCAATATTCAATTCTTCTTCAACGATAATGTAGTTAGAACTATTGAGAATGAATGACACTCAAAAATTTTACAAACAGGGCCGCCAACACTTGTTTTTTTGCTAGTTTAGTTCTTTTATTGTTTGCCAAGCTATGTTGATTTATTAGATCAGTAATTAAAACTTTTTGAAGTGTTAATTGATTTAAAAACAAAATCCTGAAGGAAAAGAACTCAAAGATTGTTATGCTATGCCATTTTTGCTACTTTATCATGGTGGATATCATTATTCTACATTATTAACTTTCTTTTTTGATTAACAAATATCAATAGAATTAGTATATAGCTGCGGCCCGAGACAATTTTATTTCTTCAAACGTGGCCCATGTAGGCCAAAAGGTTGGACACGCCTGACCTAGAACCTACATCATTCTCTCTGAATAAAATACAATAGAAGAGTCTAATATTTAAACGGAGACATTATTTATAGCTAACGGGCCTAAACTGGGGGCGAAGGGTGCTAAAATTATAAACATTACTGTTTCTTAAATAATTAAAATTCGTAAATGATTATTTTATTAAATACAAAAGAGGGGGCGGATGTATTGTAAAGTTATGTGGATGGCCTCATGAGTTTATTTTACTTCAAATGTGACCCAAGGAACCCAAAAGATTGGATACCTCTGGTTTAGAGCTAGATGAACAGCGAGCGAACAATCACCAGCCATATAGGTATACACGTTTATTTATATTAAATTATTCGGGGTGGAGCATAAATATCTACCACATTTTAAAGAGGTATAAAAAAATGAAAAAATTTAACTAAAAAAAAACTGAATATATTTTTAAAAGAACATAAAATAATTTTTTTTAAATGTGTTTTAAACATTATATCAGACGAAAAACGAGGGGGGGGGGCAAAAATGAAAATTCTAACCCTTTCGACCAAACTCAATCAAATTTTGTATACATATTCTGTGGACGGGGTCCACCTGGGGAGAAGAGCTAGAAATACAAAAACTAAACACTCAAAATGGGTAAGAGGTCAAAAATGAAAATTCTAGCCCTTTCGACCAAACGATGTATACAAAATTTGGTTAGTTTTCGCATTTCTAGCCTTCTGGGAATCCACAGAATATGTATACAAAATTTTGTTAGTTTGGTTAAAAGGGCTAGAATTTTCATTTTTGACCCCTCTCCCCCTCTTGTGTCTGATAATGTTCAAAACACTTTAAAAAATATCTTCTTTTCAAAAATATATTCAGTTTTTTCTAGTTAAATTTGTTCATTTTTTTATACCTCTTCAAAATGTGGTAGATCTTTATGCCCCACTCTATATTTTTATAAGAGCGAGCATATGACGACACCGCCTTAAATACCTGTCACGACCTGTCGACTTAAATACCTGTCAAGACCTGTTGACTCTCCCCACCCTTCCCGAAAATCAAAAAAAATTAGACTTTGAACTGGCAATTCCCTCGCTTCCCCCCGATCACGTCACTTGAATCCCGAGGGACGCCTTTTAGTTGGCGTCTCTTCGGGCACCGGTCACCTACACAACAACTATACCTGTGAATATTTTCAACCCTTTGGCCGAAAAAATTTGGTATTTTTTTATAATTGTATTTGGTCGAATGTGTTTTATAGAATTCAACCGATGGAAGGAAAATCAACCAAATTTCGAAGTAAATTATCCAAATTTTTTCTCAATTCTCTTAGCAGAGAATCAAATGACTTTTTCGCCTCAAAGATAATATTTTGCAAGAACTTCCCGATTTTTAAATACAATTCGGTCACATTCTAAACATGAAGAATGCCATTTTTGAAAGGTTATGTTTTTTCACGATTATAGCCCTCAATACCAGGTCTTAGAGTTGCGCTTAATCGATTTTAAGGGAACATAGTTTCCTAGACCCTTTTTATATTTGCCTCGTTAAGGGCGTCGGCGAATTCAGATGCGTTCGTAACCTTGATACAGAGATCATTCCACTAGTAACTTGCAAAGAAGTCGCACATGTCATCTTAAGGTAGTTGTTTCGCGACAATTCTAGCAAAAAGTTAATGCTAGAGTATATAGAACAGACAATAAGGATTCATAATACATAAGCTCAAAACTATTTGCTGTTTATGTACCACTACTAGCCAATCCCGGTCTCGTTTGACAAATCTGGCAACACTGTCCGAGATTGTATATATTTTATCATAGAAATGTCAGATAAGTACATTATAAAGGAAGATTTATAAAACAAAAGTTCTTAATAAGCGATTGAAAGCTGTTGCGACAATGGCTGAAGCGAAAAAACCTCAAAAATATTACTAAAGTTAACCCACTTTTTAGGTTAAATAAATGCGTTGTTGCCAGCTTGTTTTTAGTGTAAATTTTTCATTATACATTTTTAATTATTTATTCATTATTATCTCAGAAACTGTGTTGTAACTATGAATTAAAATTTTCTTAAAAAAAGGTATTAGTTATTGTTTAATGTTGGTTTAGTTTTTTATAACAATGGTAAGAAGAGTTTCTTAATTATAATTAAATATGTATGTAAACTTTACGATATCCCGTATAATGCAATGTATAAGAGTCTGAAAAACTCTATGTTTGGAATTTAATATCTCCGGAACTATATTGTTCATAAATTTCTTTTTGCCACCAATCGATGCAGCAGTATTTAAATAATAATCTCTCTAAATTTCAAAAATATACTAAGAAAACCTATATGGTGAAACAACTACCTTAATCATCAGTATTTTGAAATAGCCAAATTTTCCTGAATTTGATGCGGGCTGGTGGGGCTTTTGGTAAATCAGCAGAGGTTTTATTTATTTTTTTTAAAGTTGTGGTACGAATTGCCAAAAGGGGCCGAAATTTTATCCTCATATGATGAGGGGTGGGAAGCAATGAAAATATTGAGAAGATTAGATTTTTCATTAGGTTTGTCCGGGACTCTTGTAGGGCCATTAATAATTTGCGTGAGGCCCCACGCCTTGAAAAAGATTTCTGCGGCGGAGCTCTCGGAAGAATTATGGCCAGAAAATTTAAGCCAGTTTGTGTTTTGAACATTAAAATCGCTTAGGAAAGATATTTCAGAAGAAGGAAATGTTTTCTTGCTGTGGCTCTCGAGTAAGTAGCTAAAAAATTGTTGGTATCTGGAATCTTTGTATAATGTTTGTCTAAATTTTGAAATAAATATACCTATTAAGTCCGAGCTGGCTCCTCTTGAGCATCGTTGATGACGATGTTCAGGCAGTAGACCCGGGTTTGAGCCTGGCTAGTACTTATAAAATTTCTTCCGCCTAAAACTCGGCTCCCTTACTAACCCTACTAAAACTTAAAAAAAAAAAAATGTAAAGGTACTAACAGAAATTTTGACTTTTGACAAAATAATTAATTAAAAAATAAACATATCCAGTAAGCACCTAGCCTTTTAAATTTCTTATTAAAATAATTAATATTTCGAAAAATATAATTTTTTCGATGTTTACTTATTAGGTCTTTTTTGTAGACCGAAATGCCATTAAAATTGAGGTATGTAAGCCCTTTTAACCAGATGTGATGTTCAAATGAAGACAAGGAATTTTATTCTGGTTGAATAATGAGATGTATTGTCTTGTTTAGATGTGCTGTCTAAATGGGCTTTATTTCCGGTGACAATAAATAAATAAAAAAACAAAAACAAAAAAAAAAAAACTATTAAGTTTTTACAAAAATTGTATACCAAATTCAGTGCGGATTTAGGGGACTCCAAAGGGGAGCAGACGCCCCGGGATCCATTATATAACTATAGGAAGGGAGGATCCACATTATGTACTTTTTTAATTGTTTTCTAAGCTAATATATTGTTTGCCTGTACGAGTATTTTTAAGAGAAAAACCACTGGCACTCAAATGGTTAGATTACTTACTACTTATACTTTCTAGATTTCATTTTTATTTTTTTATTTATTTTTTTTTTTATGAAAAGAATAATTTATTTATTTAAATATTTATTTATTTTAATTTTATGTATTATTTATTTCTTACCGCAAGTATTTTTTTTTTTTTTTTTAAAGGGAGAAGGTTTTTTTTCCCCTTCCTGGCTTTTGGTCAGAACCATTTACCGCAAGTAATATATAACATAAAAATATATATGTGTCAGTGAGGCTTCGCGCATAGGTTCTATGTCATTAGAGGTTTTCGGGTTTCTCCGCGTGGGTTTGAGAATTTTACTGAGTAAAGCTCTCAAACCCGCGGAGCGCCCGAAAACCTCTGTAATATATATATATATATATATATATATATCGGGTGAGTTCTTTATCTTGAGACAGTCTTATAACTCAAAAACAGTGGATTATATGAAAAAAAGTTTCAAATAAAAGATTATTTATATCGAGGGAGAAACCAAACTACGCTATTGTTTGTCGACCTAGAACAAGCTTTCAAGGGTATCTCGGAGATCAGCTTCTGTTTTTCTAATAGCAACCTATATATTTCTTACGGATACTTAATCTTCAAAAAAAAACTGAACAACTTTCATAAGAACTATTTTTTATCCGACATCAAATAAACAAATGATTAAATCAATTAGATTAAAAAAGAATTATAATAATAATTTTTAACAATTATTCAACTTAATTATCAAAAAATCGGTTGTCTGTAAAGTCGGTTTACTGACGATAGTTGAACGTGACAACGTCATAAGAACATACTGATGGAATGGTATTTTCTTATGACGTTGTCGCATTCAATATCGTCAGTAAACCGACTTTGACATCATTTTTCATAAATTCTCGTTCAGAAAATCATTTTAAATTTACAAAATACTTGAATAAAATTTATTGTTTAAATTTCTACTCGACTGTTAAAATTTAATTTTTGATTTTATTATTTTATAATAATAAATTTTGTATTGACATTATTTCTTTCAGCAAGTAAACTGAATAAAAGTTGTTGTTCAATTAGTTACTTAATTATTTTTGCAAATTTAATTGTAATTTGTTGTAAAAAAGTAATAATTTTGAATAATTTATTATAAGAATTAAACTGTGATTAGAATTATTGTATATAAATCTTAAATTTAAAATTTAAAATTTGGAAACATCATTAAAATTTTTGTAACTGTAGCTTTTAAAAAGCCCGCCTCAATCTTTGTCGCTCGTTCCGCGCTCTCGCTTACACTTCAATCCTTAAATGGAACGCCTCAGAGCGAGGTAACGCCGCATGAGTCATGTTTTTTCGTGCGTGCAGCTGGCTCCATCGAATTATAAGACGTTGTCACGTCAAAATAATGATCAAATATTTAATTATTAAATAAATAATTTAATAATAATTAATATTTTAATAATTTTTCGACATTGGTCTGTGATATTCCAGAGTGTATTGCAAGTTTTCTGGATGAATTCCAGTTCCAATTTTGTTATTTTGGCCTGTTGTAGTTTCTTCGTATCCTTTACAATTTCTGTTTTTTTAAACAGATTTACAACACGATAAAATGAAGCTTGTGAGGGTGTATCCATTTGTCATTTCAATGGCAGCCCCATAACACTTCTTCCACATTCACCATAAATTAAGACCATTTCAATTCTTTCTTCAACAAAAAATGCTCCATTTTTATTTTACATTATAACTATCTACTGAAGTGACACGCAGAAATAGACTTTTTTAAGGTCAAGAATTTTAAATAAATCTATTATGAAGAAAATAATCTCTTAAATCTGAGTATAACGAAGTTTTAATATCATTATAAACACTTATTTTGATTGATTGTTGTGACTTTTTCGATTTAATAATTAATTATTTAATCATTATAATTTGATAATTAAGTTAAATAATTGTTAAAAATAATTATTAGAAATTTTTTTGATTAAATCATTTGTTTATTTGATGTCGGATAAAAAAATAGTACTTATGAAAGTTGTTCAGTTTTTTTTGAAGATTAGGGATCCGTAGAGAAACATATAGCTTTCCATTTAAAAAACAGAAATTGACCTCGAAATACCCTTGAAAGCTTGTTCTAGTTCGACAAACAATAGCGTAGTTTAGTTTCCCCCTCGATATAAATAATTTTTTATTTGAAACTTTTTTCATATAATACACTGTTTTTGGGTTATAAGACTGTCTCAAGATAAAAAACTCATCCGGTATATGTGATTTCATCGAATAAATAAATATAAATTTTAGTTAAAGGAGACAATAAAATTGTGTGTCTTCTGCTAGAAAAATACATTTTTAAAATTTATTTACAACGAGACAATAGTACCTATACTAAATAATTTCCTGTTAATTAATTGTATTAGACTGATAAAGAGGGCAAAGCCCGCGAAACTTTAGTCTCGTTATAAATAAATTTAAAAAAATATATATTTTTCAGCTGAATACGCTTTTATATTGTCTCCTTTAATTTATAAAAATTCTGCCACTCTCGGCAAAAAGAAACTTTCAATTTAAAATAAAACTTTAGTTTATTATATTATTATTGTGTGATTTGATTAATTGTTAAGAGAATTTTGTGTTAATTCCAGTGAGCCTAACTGAGGTCACCTGATCCTCGGCCAAAAGCTTGAGTTTCACCTATATTTTGAAATATTAAACTTGTATATAAATGAGTATTTTATAGAGAAAGGAAAAATGTAATTTCATTAAAATATCTCGAAAAAAATATCTCATTGTGCCCCCTTCGCCAAGAAAGAGAATTTTACATATGACCCCACCCCTGTACGAGTAATTTTTCAATTTTGATAGGAAAATAAAATTTAATTTCTACAGTGCCCTTTCCATAATTCTATACTTTGATTTTTTTATTTGTTCGCAGTGAGCAGTGAGTATAGGCTACGGGTCCTTATTTACTCCACTGGTTTATTCCGAAATCCATGTTGTTGATCTAATAAATTAAAAGCCTGATATATTTAAAAATTTTCTAAAATCAGGTACGAATATTTCGGTATGCAGACCACCTGGCACTTAGCAGTCTTATTTTAAATAGATATCGATGGAAATCGTTCTTATATAAATGTAGATACACATTTTCCAGATATCTAAAAACGAAACTAGATACTCGAAAATGTATCTAATTACTTATAACAACACTGTATGTGTTAAAGTTACAATTAACCATGCAAGAAAAGTATTATTAACTAAGTTACATACATATAATAGTTTGATCTTAATCTAAGAATGATCAAAACATAGGAATATTTATTATATATAGTTCATTCTTCAAAAATTATTATTAATACTTCACCATTTTAGTTATACGTCTCTTCATTCACGTGGGAATGGATTTGATTGAGACGCTCCTCACTTAAATACTAAATAAGAATTCCTCCGGGTTAATCAATTTTTGTCAAATGTATTTATAATTAGATTTGGAGAGCTTACGGGTGAAAGTGGGACCCTTTGCTTGCAAACACAAACACATCAACATGTTAGTCCATAAGTTATGACAGTAATTTTGTTGTAATATGAAAATAACAAATATTACTCTGAACTCTTGGCAAAAATTTTCATTTTTTGTTTTTTTTGCTCATTGAGTTGAAAAATATCTGAAACAGAGAAAAAACATTTTCATCCATGATTTTTTTCTGCCTGGTTGTCTTAACCCACGATAACTTAATAAAGAAAAGTCCTAGAAAGTTGTTTTTTAGACAAATTAACTTTTAAACCTTAGTTTTAATTTTTTTCTTAACGCAATTTGAACCTCGAAAGTTATATAATATAATCAATAATTTCTTATGTTAATTCAACATATTGAAAAATTATTTTATTATGAAAAAGATATTAATTTGCCGATGGTAATAGATTCAAATTTACTAGAAAATCATAAGATGGTGTCATCTATCAAATCCGATGGAATGGAATATTTCCAATTATATGTCAGAGGGGTTGTTTTTCACCCCCTCGGGAATCGAACCCGAGTGCCAGTAACAGCAATCCGGGCCATCTGGCTCACACTGCAGGATGCTAACCTCTCTGACATATGTAAACGCGTTAAATATTTTACTCTCAAAGATTGTTATCTTAATTTGTAAAATTTTGCGATATATTGATTCTAAATTTAAACATATAGCCATGCCATATAATTTAAATAAAGGTCGTTGAGTGTTTCGAATTTTGAAGAGATTCAAAATTCGAAGGGCAATGGAATGACTTTTCTTAATTTAAATTTAAATTATATGGCATGGCTATATGTTTAAATTTAGAATCACTATATCGCGAAATTTTACAAATTAAGATAACAATCTTTGAGTAAAATATTTTACACGTTTACATATGTCAGAGAGGTTCGCATCCACCGGAGTGAGCCAGATAACTTGCGGATTTGTTACTGGCACTCGGATCCGATTCCCGAGGGGGTGAAAAACAACTCTCTGACATATAATTAAAAATATTCCATTCCGTCGGATTTAATAGATGACACCATCTTATGATTTTCTAGTAATTATTTTATTATTTTTTGAAAAGGAAAAATAAATTGAGCATCCGACGGGATTCGAACCGTGTCTCTCTCCTTTACGCGAAGAGCGGTTTACCAACTAGCCTACGGATGATCCCGCCAAGATAAGCTCTTTAGATTGAATGTCATTTTCCTTTTCGCGGCGAAGGAGAGAGACACGGGTTCGAATCCCGTCGGATGCTCAATTTATTTTTCCTTTTCTAAAAATAATAAAATAATTTTCTAATAATATCTAGAATTAACATAAGAAATTATTGATTATATTATTTAACTTTCGTGGTTAAAATTGCTTTAAAGTTGGTTTTTGTTCTAAAATGTTTGTATGTACAATACGAAGAAATGATTAAATTTTGACTTTCTAACTTTAGAACTTCTAGTTCAAACATCATTTTTGAATGATTTTATTGAGATTTTAAGACGATGTATTTATATTATAGACATAAACAAGAATTTATATTTATTTTTAATTACTTATGATGGGGTGTCTAGCATAAATAATTTTTAACTTTTTTATGAATTCATCAAATTGCTAGTACCGTCTACAGTATATAAAATATACGACTACAGCGTGGACCTAATAAGAAAGGCTCCGAGTCCAGTGGCTGGCAGACTCCGAAAACAAAAATTATCTTATTACTTATTAGTTTTGAATAAATAATTTTATTATTAAATAATAAAAATTAAAATAAGACAAGTTTATTTAAAAAGACTGCAGATAACTACGAATTTAAAAATGGCAATCCTCACAAGATTGCTATTTTTAAATTATCCTTCGATGCCGCTCTTCTGAAAAGAGACCTTGAGAGCAAAATATGAAATATTCTTCTTGCAACTGATCTTTTACCTGCAAATATTCTAAATTTCTTTTCTTTATCAGCCCAAGTTCTGTTCTCATTTCTGTTATAACATTTATCGGGATAAGCGCCCAAGATATTCGAAGCAATCTTCCAAACACCCATATTTCAGAAGGCATGTTTTTTTTTACGGAGAAGAAAATCAGCATAAAATGTATATATATTTTTTTTATTTTTAAAAAATTTAATGGGAATCAGTTTTTTGTTTATGTTCTTATTTTGGACTAGTGCTCATCTCTGGTTAATTATTTATTAATACTTTTGTAATTACAAGCTTTTATTTAACTTTCAAAGTTTGTATGATGTTTTCCTGCTTCCGAATTTGTTTTCGAATTGTGACTCACTTTTTATACCACGATACAAAAACCAACCACCCAAAATGGGAGGATGGGTCAAAAATAAAAATTCTAAGCATTTAGACCTACCTACATGAACCAAAATTTGTACATTTACTATGTTCGCCTCTAAAAAACTAGAAATGCAATATATTAACTTATAGGAAATACACTAGAAGCAACATCCTAATAATAAGATAATAACTTACATTTCAATCATTCAATCAACTCCTTCTTTTTGCCCGTCCCCTTGGGCCCTCTACTTCTGAGAAGAGACTTAATTTCTTCTACTTTTAAATAAGTAAAGTTTCACTCATAATGTAATATATATTTTATATTTTAAATAATATATACCTAAATAATTAATATATATATGTAAGTTTGAAATCCCCACCACAATACCAGTCAATAGGAAGGCAACCAGATATAGAAGAGGATGACAGGCAGAATAGAACTGAAGAATGACATTTAAAGACAACCGAAGAAAATTCTTTTAATATATTGTAAAATTAATAGAGTGAAATTTAATATATATTGTTTTTTTTTTTTATTTATTGGCATCGGCCACAAACCCATTTTGCCAGCCAAAATAATATATATTGTTAATTACAAAGAAATAAAGGACCTTAAAATTCGATTTATAATTTTGTTAATTCTTCAGGGAAATAAAATTCGAACTTCAGCTATAAAGAAAATTTAATTAATTATTTACAATATATTATACATTATTTACATTAATTTACAATTACCTATAAAGAGAAATCGAATTTTAAGGTCCTTTATTTCTTTGTAATTAACAATATATAATAATTTGGTGGGGATTTGAAACTTACATATATAAATAAATATATATCCAGAGGATGGAAATTAGAGCTGGAGAAGGCTGCTCATTCAGAAAAATGCGAAGAATTTAAGACTTTATTGACAAAACACTTAATTAATTAGTTAATAATATTCCTCATTTATTGAACTAGAAAAAAAAATGAAAAAAATGATTGGATTGTAATAGTAAATAAAAATAAAAAGAGCCAGCCCATGAGTTTTTGGTGCCCTAGGCAGATGACCCCCCTCAAACAAAAACAAAGTAAAATATGCTAAAAAATTGTATTTACAAAATTCAAATAAACTAATATAGTACAATTTAAATATAATAAAACAAAAACCAAAATTAAACAAATTCTTTTAGTTATTAAATAATTACTTTGCTAATTATGGTAAATATTAATAAACTATTTAATCAAAATCTTTTGAAATTTTGTTTTTTATCTTCAACATTTGGGCCGGATGCCCAGTCTGCCTATAACTAAGGCCGGCCCTGATAGTAAATTAACATAATCGTAGATAAGCTGAATAATTCCAATGCTTCTTGATAAAACATCAACTTAACCTGTTATATTTTCACAAAAACATCAAAAAT